>JBBGZY010000795.1:5045000-5484772 GCA_037952925.1 Lithobates clamitans | reverse complement strand
CCTATTTTGTAGACGCTATAACTTTTGCTCAAACCAATCAAAATACGCTTATTGCAATTTTTTTTTAACCAAAAATATGTAGAAGTATACATATCGGCCTAAACTGAGTAAGAAATTTGTTTTTTTTTATATATTTTTTGGGGATATTTATTATAGCAAAAATTAAAAAATATTGTTTTTTTTTTCAAAATTATCGCTCTTTTTTTGTTTATAGAGCAAAAAATAAAAATTGCAGAGGTGATCAAATACCACCAAAAGAAATCTCTATTTTTGGGAAACAAAGGATGTCAATTTTGTTTGGGTACAGCGTCGCACGACCGCGAAATTGTCAGCTAAAGCGACGCAGTGCCGAATCGCAAAAAAATGCTCTGGTCAGGAAGGGGGTAAAATCTTCCAGGGCTGAAGTGGTTAAAGGCTCAGGAAACCTTTACAGGTGTTTTGAGTTAATTAGCTGATTAGGGTGTGACACCGTGAGTCTATAATATTCAGCTTTTTCATAATATTCTAATTTTCAGAGATACTGAACTTTGGGTTTTCACTAGCTGTAAGCCATAATCATTAAAATTGAAATAAAGAAATGCTTGACATATATCACTCTGTGTGTAATGAATCTATATAATATATGAGTTTCACTTTTTGAATTGAATTATTAAAATACATTAACTTTTTGATTTAAAGCAATGTTGGTTGAAAAAGGGAGGGAAAACCAATAGGACCTCTCCAATCCGGTCCTACCTTTTTCTAAGGATATTAGGACTATTGCGGTACCAAAGGGATATAGACCATGATATATAAAATCTTTTAGTTTATTAAAGGATACGACATTAAAAAAGTCCATACAAGGACACAATTGTGAATAAACAAAGACATAATAACAAAAAGAATTTGTTTACAGCAATGTTGACTCAGAATTTATATTAATGCCCACACAGGTAAATGAAGGCAGGTTATTTAGTACTTTGTGGACGTAACCTCTACAGTATCGCGGTCAAGCCGCTTCTTCGGGAGGCGTCTAGTACATTTTCTACAAAATGACAAAAAAATCAATCAACATTCCAACAATACAACAAGTGATCACTACATATTTGTGTGGAAAAATGTATACATTGTTAACATTGGAGAAGATAATTTATAAATAATATTGCACTCACCACCCTTGGCCCACACAGGGCTAGAACGACACTGTGAGACGCCCACAAAGGGCGTTCCCCCGGGGGCGAGCAAGGGGGGCACTTAGGAAATACTGTTATGGAAAAATAAAATGAGTAAGTAATTATGCACAAGGGGTTTGTTGAGGAGACGGGACCACCTAAGTGTATAAAGAAAGAAATAGAAGTGAAGAAAAAAAAGGAAAATAGGAATACGGGAGAAAGGGAAAGAAAAAGAACAGAGGAAAGGGAGGGAAGGGGAAGGGGGGGAAGGGGGAAGAAGGAGAAAAAGGGGGAAGAAGGAGAAAAAGAGGGAAAGAGAACGGTGGAAGGGAAAAGGGAGGAAAAAGGAGAAAAGGGGAAAGAAGAGAAAGGAGAGGGAGAACCCAAAGAAACCAAGGGGGGCGGGAAGGGGGGCTGGGAAAAGGAAAGGAAGGAAGAAATTGGCTAGGGGGGGGGAGAAAAAAAGGAAGGAGAGAGGGAGAGAGAAAGAGAGAAGGAAAGGAGGGGGGGATGGGGGGGGGGAGAGGGAAGGGGAAAGGGGGAGAAACGGGAGGGAAATAGAAGAGAGTGGAGACAAGGGGAACAAAGAGGGAACCCCACCACTTTGCTAGAGATCGTAATAATGTTAGTATGAAACAAGCAGGGGGGTTCTGTAGCATAGTACCCACCGTTGCTGTAATATAGGAGTTGTAATAAACTTGATGGCTATCCACATCCAGAGTCAGTGATAGAGGAACAGCAGCCGCTTGAGCCAGGCACTTATGCCATTATAACTTAACCTGGTGGCATACTTTTGATAATTAACTTTTTGATGATATTCAAATTTTTTGAGATTCACCTGTAATTGCAGATATTCTGAATTAAGAAAATACCACCAATGAAATTCCTGAAATGGAAGAGTAACTAATGGCAAAATATACAGCTTTTCAGTAATTAACACCTTCTCAGACAAAGGGGTCAGTTCACCAGTGCTTACAGTATTTTCTAATCCATGTGCTATTTTTGAGCTTTAATGATCAAATATGTTGTTTTAATTCAATTCAGGTTTAATCACATAAATCAACTGAATTTATCACATACACACTATTTTGTATATAAGGTAAAGCGTTATTAAACCTCAAAACAAAAATATAATATATTGCAGCTTACCAATCATTAGATGTGGTGGCTGCTTTTTTTTTTTTTTTTTTTTTTCTTTTTAGTTTTTTTCCCTCTATTTTCACCTGGTGATTCAGCCATTCACACACCTCTTGTATTAGAGAGCCACCACTCTGGGTGAAGGAGCACCGGGGGCACCTTTGGACAGCAGCATTGTCAGTCTAGGGCGTAGGGCAGTGTTAGATGTACTAGCAGATTTAGATACAAACTGAAGCCAAACTCAAATTCATATTTTTTCAGTAGTTACAATAACATTTTTTTTCCCTTTTTCCTTCAGATTGCCAGGTGAAAAAAAAAAAATATAAAGCCTTAAAAAGAAAACTAACATAGCCTCCACATCTATAAATTGGTAAGCTGTGGTATACTAAATGTTTGGTTTTCGATTTAATGTCACTTTAAATGAGTACATGAGGTTTCAGCAGCTCAAAAGTACAGTATCTGATATTCATAGTATCTTCAAAGCGGGAGAATCTGTAATAAAGTTTGTTAAAATACTGACAATTTACTTAATCTGATTTTTCCCTTTGAAAACAAATCTGGAGTTGCACTTTAATAAATTTGATAGTGTTTATTGATTTTTTTTATTTTTTATTTAGGTGATACTGTTTTATTGGCTAACCCAGTGGATATGATATTACTGCTATGAACAGTGAAGACACTACCTCTCGCTCTTACAGATGTATAAGTCAGGGACATTAAGATTCTGGCTACAAATAAATCTAAGGATATATTATGCAAGGTTTTAAAGCAAGCCGATTTTGCATAAGCTTTAAGCAAATTGTTGAAATCACCTAATTTAACCCTAAATCTTTTTTTTTTTTTTTTCTAGCTGGCTCCTGATTCCCGGCCTTGTGGCCCCTCTCTGTGATTTGATGCTAATATTTTCTAATAGAGCTGTGGCGGTTAGTTGATGTTGCTGCGCCGAGCTGATTAGGGATGTGCCTGTGCTGTCATTATTACATGTCACTGCGTGTCAGTCTAAGTGACCCAAGCACATTGACAAGAGAGGGCGTCACAATACAATCCTCAATCCCCCTCATTTAGCAGAACTTTAAGCCCAGAACAGGCACACTGTGCGCTAAGAAGTCTTAAGACCTTATATTTTGCATTTCAGCTGCAGCTTCTAATCCATCCCTTTGTATTCAGGCATGAGGTGCGTGCTATAAGTAACCCTTATTAATAGGATTTATTGCACCTGTGGGCACAGGCATTCCACTTCTGTGACTGACACTAGAGAGATTATGGAATACTTAGATACCAGAACGTTTTAAAATGTTGCATTTAAAGAGATCAAGTTTATGAAAGTTTTGTTAGGAAGCTTGGAAAATTGGAAAAGTCCCTTTTTTATTTCCTTGAAAATGACACATTTCTTTCCTTCCTGGCTTCCTCCCCTTCTCTTTCCATTCTTTTCTCTCCCTTCCTTCCTTCCTTCCTAAAGAAGAGAGTTGAAAATGCACCAATCCTTCCCCCTTTGCTTTTTATTCTTTTCTCCCCTCCCTTTTTTTGTTTCTTATAGAAAAAATTGAAAGGGCACCAACCCAACCCACTTTACTCTATATATCCCCCACTTCCCTTCTTCCCCTCTTCCCTCCTTCCTTCTTTATAAAATGTACATTGCTTGTTCAATCACCTTTGCTGAAAAAATGTCCGCTGTTTTTCTTTTGTAAATAAGAGAACACAGAAGAACCAGTTTTCCTTCCTTCCTCCCTTCCTTCCTCCTTTCCTTTTTCCCTTCCTTTCTCCCTCCCTCCCTTCCTTCCCTCCCTTCCTTCCCTTCCTTTCCCCCTTCCTTCCTTCATTCCTCCCTTCCTTCCTTGTTAAAGAAGAGAATTGAAAAGGCACCCATCCTTACTTCTTTGCTCTTTGTTCCCTTCACTCCCTTCTTTCTTTCTTTCTTTCTTTCTTTCTTTCTTTCTTTCTTTCTTTCTTTCTTTCTTTCTTTCTTTCTTTCTTTCGCACTTCCTGCCTCCTTCCTTCCTTTTTTTATTAATTGCTCATTTTCTTTTGCTGAACCAATTTCTTCTTTTTGTTTAACTATAAAGATCAAAGCTCAAAAGGATTCATCCACTACTTTCTTACCTTTCTTTTTTCCTCTATTTTTTTCCTTTTCTTCTTTTTTTTGATTCTAAACAGTGCATTGCTTACTGGATCCCTCTTGCTGAAACATTTTTTCTGTTTGAAGAACAAAGTTGAACCCTTTCCTTTCTTTTCCCTTTTCCTTTCCCTCCCTTTCACTTTTCTTTTTTATGTACTTTTAACATCTTTATTTCTATCTTTCTTCCTTCCTTCCTCCCATCCTCCTTTATTTCCTTTTTTTCACTTCTTCTCCTCCTCCTTCTATTCTAAGCAGTTCCCCTATTTTAAACAGATCACTTTTGCATAAAATTTTTTTTTCCCTGCAGTTTGGGGAACTAAGTTATAAGTTTTCTTTCTTTCTTTCTTTCTTTCTTTCTTTCTTTCTTTCTTTCTTTCTTTCTTTCTTTCTTTCTTTCTTTCTTTCTTTCTTTCTTTCTTTCTTTCTCTCTTTCTTTCTTTCTCTCTTTCTTTCTTTCTTTCTTTCTCTCTCTCTTTCTTTCTTTCTTTCTTTCTTTCTTTCTTTCTTTCTTTCTTTCTTTCTTTCTTTCTTTCTTTCTTTCTTTCTTTCTTTCTTTCTTCCTTTCTTTCGTTCCTTTTCTATTTCTTTCTTTTTTTCTTTCTTTCTTTCGTTCCTTTTCTATTTCTTTCTTTTTTTCTTTCTTTCTTTGCTTTCTTTCCTTTTCCATTCCTTTCTTTCTTTCTTTCTTTCTTTCTTTCTTTCTTTCTTTCTTTCTTTCTTTCTTTCTTTCTTTCTTTCTTTCTTTCTTTCTCTCTTTCTCTCTTTCTCTCTTTCTTTCTTTCTTTCTTTCTTTCTTTCTTTCTTTCTTTCTTTCTTTCTTTCTTTCTTTCTTTCTTTCGTTCCTTTTCTATTTCTTTCTTTTTTTCTTTCTTTCTTTCATTCCTTTTCTATTTCTTTCTTTTTTTCTTTCCTTCTTGCTTTCCTTTTCCATTCCTTCCTTCCTTTATTTCTTTCTCTTTCTTTCTTTCTTTCTTTCTTTCTTTCTTTCTTTCTTTCTTTCTTTCTTTCTTTCTTTCTTTCTTTCTTTCTTTCTTTCTTTCTTTCTTTCTTTCTTTCTTTCTTTCTTTCTTTCTTTCTTTCTTTCTTTCTTTCTTTCTCTTTTCTTCCTGCAAGCACCATAAGGCAGTCTGTATCTAGTATTACAAAAAGACTTGCTGTGCAGAATTATAGAATTTTAGAGAAAAGTCATGTTTCAGCAGGATTAGCTCAGTAAATCTTGATTTTCAGATAAGGGCCTGATGCTAGCTGTGGGCATGACAATTCCTTGGCCAAAACTGGTGTCTTTACCACTGAGTTAATCTTCCAGGTCACGCTGACAGGTGTTGGATTTGCAGATCTTTTGTATTTGCAGCCCCACAGTACAAAGCAGTACAGAAAGCAGGTGAAGGTGCAGAGCGGGGTTGATTCTCCCAACGCACACCGCCAACGGAAGGGAATGGAAACAAAACACATACGCCAATATTAAAGCAGTTAATTACTCACAGAAAGAGGCATATCTCTATTGCTATGTAATGCGCTATGCTTTATTAAGATTTATACTGCTCCTTTAACACAGCCTCCAAAGTACCTGGCAAAACAAAGTGAAAGCTTTGCACATCTGATTCAAAGAAAATGAAAACACAATTTAAAATGAGCGAGCACTTTATAGCGCACAAAAAACAACACAAACATATTAGTTACCAGTCTATAAATCTTACTCAGTTGCACAGTAAAGAACACATATTGCTGGAGACTGGTGGGGTTGCCATAACACAGAGTTTCTTAGCTACGAAACAAGACAAAGATGGAAACCACGCATCAATGCAATCACTTTTATTTATTTTTTAGCTATTTATTATATGAGAGTTAAACACTACCACTTTATTGGCATTCCATTTGGTGTTAAGTCCCATAAAGGATTTGCACCAATTCTTGAAGCTATGTTCGAATCTTTTATGTCAACATTATTTAAAATAAAAGCTGCAAATTGCCTCTGTGTGCTTTTAATTGGAATAATACAGGCTCATTCTGCTATATAAATACATTACATTATATACAGATATGACACAGAATAGTACAGGTATTGGATCACAGCAGTGTAAAAAAGTTTACGAAGCTTAAGTGGAACTTTAGTTTCTAACAAAAAGTAAAAAATAAGATGACAAGCAAAATTAAAAATAAAACGGGTTTGGCTGAGATACTCACCTTTTTTTGCCTTCCTCTGGATACACTGTGGGTATGGGGTTCTGTATATGGAGGTTTTCTATGCTATTGGTTGATGGTCTTGTGTCTTTCTTCAACCTGACTAACTATATAACTATGTAAACTGGGGCTGTGACCTGCAGTAATTCCTTTCTGCCACTATATGTTGTCACTCTTCTGACCAGCATCATTTTTCTTTGAGCCCATGCTGTCATGGAACCAATCCCTGTGGTGTGCCCTTATATTGGCTTGGGTACTTTGTACTAATACACATCACACAAAAAATACCTATTGATCCTGCCAGTACATGGCCTTTTTCGCTGCTTCCTGTGCCCAGATGATAATGTTTCCCACAGGCTCCTTATCCTTGGATAACGTCATCTGCACCATGTACACCTTCTACAGAATACTGTGCTGAATCATGGGGTAGCAAGAGAGAACTAAAATTATGGACCTCAGTTAGGAAAGAAAAAAGCTTATAAGTTGTATATATATATTCAACTCTTCTGGGAAGACTGTCCACAAGGCTTAGGAGTGTGTCTATGGGAATGTTTGATCATTCTTCCAAAAGCACATTTGTGAGGTCAGGCACTGATGTTGGACAAAAAGGCCTGGCTTGCAGTCTCAGCTCTAATTCATCTCAAAGGTGTTCTATTGGGTGGAAGTCTAGACTCTGTGCAGGCCAGTCAAGTTCCTCCACCCCAAACTTGCTCATCCATGTCTTTGGGGACCTTGTTTGTGCACTGGTGCACAGTCATGTTGGAACAGGAAGGGGCCATCCCGAAACTGTTCCCACAAAGTTGGGAGAATGAAATTGTCCAAAATGTCTTGGTATGCTGAAGCCTTAAGAGTTCCCTTCACTGGAACTAAGGGGCCAAGCCCCCCCACACACACACATATATATATATATATATATATATATATATATATATATATATATATATGTTTAAAATTGTGTTCTGTCTGCTGTTCGAATTTGCTTAAGGGGTCTGTTGCCCAACCTGTGGCCCAGGGGTAGCATTCCCTTTGGAAGCCTTTGTGCAACCCTCGAAGCCCCTGCAGACAGTCATCTTTCTTTCCTTTACCTAGGTCAGGCCAGTAAAAAAGAAAAATATCCTTTGGGTTTTAGAATGGGTTTTAGTAGTTAAATGATTTGATTTATTTCATACACACTATGTTAATTTCTTCTGTGCTGTCCATTCCTTTTATCTTTGGGTGTGTTTTTCTTTAAGTCGTTTTTCTGGTGTATGAATGTGAGTTATGGACCTTAGATTGTACGCTCATTGAGGGCAGGGACTGATATAAATGTACAATATATATGTAAAGCAATGTGTAAATTGACAGCGCTAAATAAGTACCTGTAATAAAGTCATCCGCTACAGTTTGTGTACTGTAGCTGCTGACTTTAAATTTTGTAGGGGAGGGGGACTGGAAAAAACCTTTTCATGTTTTTTTTTTTTTTTTTGCTGCGTCTTGTTGGTGAAATGTTCCTACATTTCTTGTCTTCCTATACGGCAATAAATGAAAGAAGATCTTTCATATTAAAGAACATCTTCTTTTAGACAGCTGTCCTCAGGCCCGGACTGGGACAAAAAATAGGCCCGGGCATTTTAGACTGAGCAGCCAACTTTTCCAGAGGGACTGGGTGGGGGGTGGGAGGATTGTGGGATCCTCGGTAGACATTCGCGGGGGTGGCTGGTGTCGGTCCTCCACCTGTAATGTGCAGGGACATGATATAAAGGGGACTGCACTGTAAAAGGGGCACTGCAAAGATTGGGCACTGGGTTTCAGGCTCTTACTCTTTCCCCCAGCAGAGTGCATGCTGGGGGCTGAAGTCTGCTGCCTGTGGACAACAATGGGGCTTACAATCCTCCAGTACTACATGTCCCATGATGCACTGCTAGCCAATGGGGACAGAAACAAATTGGCAACAAGCTGGGCAGCCAATCAAGATGAGAGCTGCGCTCTGCTGACAGGAGAGGGGAGATACGTTTACATCCCGCAGCTCGCCTTCCCCTTGTCACAGCACGGCCACTTGTGTTCACTGGCAAACGCCACCGCCTCCCCATAGTGACCTCTAACTCGGCTTCTCCGTCCCTCCTTCTCTCCTGGTGTCCTGGTTGTCAGGTGCCCGTCGGCTGCGGGGCGCATGCGCGAAGTGGCAGCCTGGGTTGCCATTGATGGGCTTAGTAGGCAGAGAATGCCTCCGCTTCTCCCACCACCACCAGCGGCCATCCCTGCATCTCCCTGCATGCAGCGCAGAACATCAGAGGCCGGCCCTGCATGTCACAGCCAGACATGCGGCCCGGAGGTCCCCGGCCCACCGGGCAAACGCCCGGTCTGCCCTATGGCCAGTCCGGGCCTGGCTGTCCTCATCAGAAGATTTTTCTTCTAATCCTTTACCAGTGACAACTCAAAATTTTGGTCAACAGGGAAAACAGAAAGGGTACATTTCAAACAGCAGAGGCACATCAGAAAAAACTTGAGAGGGGTTCCGAAACTTGCTTAATTAATCAAATAAAATAAATGGTTTTTGGATACACTTTAAATATAGTATAGAAAATTATGAGTCTGAAAAAGTAATGTGCATTTATAAAATATAAAAACCTTTCAGCTTTAAAGAACACTCTAAACAAACGCAATACATACCTTACTAAGTAAATAAAAATAAAATGAAAAAGTAGATATAAAGTCCTACTTTAACCGTGACACTGAAATAACTTTATCGACACCAGATAACAAGTACAGATGGGCAGTAATCCCCAAAATCCTTCTACTTAAGAGTCTATCATTCACAGGGTGCCCAATGTGAGTCACAGCATTATTTATGACTATAAATTGCTTCACGAGGCTTGGCGCATAAAGCTCTTCACACCTCTCATTAACCTCGCTGCACCTACAGTGGTGGCAAAAGACAGATACATCCCACTGGCTTCCAGGAGCATAATGGACAATTAGCATCTGCAAGAGCTGAAACGTCTGAAAACAGACAAATGAAGGAGGGAATATATCATGCTATAAAAGTAGATATTTCTTCCCTGGCCCACAAGGCAGCAATGCTAATGAGGCACCCAACCCCTTTTGAGAGCACAAAAAAAAAGTTTGCCTAGTGTGACTCTGCAATGGCACTTACAGCACTGTTGAAATAAGCCACGGTTTAAGGCACAATATAAAAAGTAATTTATAGACATATAAACATTAAATTGGGAGAACTGCAAGTTTTAGGGCTAATACTAACTTATATTTCTCCATAAAACAAACATGATGTCTGAGATTAAATATTGCTCAGAGGATGGAATTGTGTGGATGTTAATGGGACGCTTTCTGAATGCTGCTTAATACAAAGTTCATCCATTTTATTTATTTGTACCAGTATGGTGCCAACATATTTTTTAGTGCAGAGGAAAGTTAGATCAACTGTGGCTCCAAGAAACTCGCAGTTTAAAGAGGGCCTGTACTGAGGAAGCTGTGCCCAAAAAGGCATGCAGAATTGCCTGTAGGATCCCTCGTGTCCCCGATGACTGGTGATCTAATAAGAGTAATAATCAAGCAGCAGCATGTAGGCGGGGATACTGATCGGGTTGGTAGGAACCACCATCTATGGAGAACACTCCCTCTTCAGCAGATTCATCTAAGCCTCATAATACTGTAAGGGGTTCCGAACCTTCCAACACTTTCCACATGGTAGTGGTCAGAAATCAGGTTCACTTAGCACCATACAAAACAAAAAGGGCACAGATTACTCTAGTGGCCTCTGCTCAAAGAGTAGTTTCATGCTGAGCACCAGGCATGACATCATCATGAGCCAGGGGGATGCTGCACCCCAAACAGTCAATGATAGCCCCCTGGTATGGTGCCACTACTCCATCCCCTGTGGTGCTACACAAACTCTTCCCCCTGAAAGTATAGGCCATACTGTTGGGCAGTGGCGGCCGCTCATCCATGTGCCCAGCCCTAACCTACATGCAGGCATGCAGGGCACCAGACGCATGGATTTGATTTTTTTTTTGAGGCACATGATTAGAGCCCGAGGCTCTAATTTGTTTCAAAAGGGGTGGGCTTGGGGCGCAGAAGTGGCAATCGATCAACTGAGCGACGGGGGGGGGTAAGCATCAATCGATCAAGCGCCTGAGGTGGGGGGCGGTTTGCTGACTGGGGGGTGGGGGCTGTCCGCGGCAAGAAAATTGAGCACCATCCGCCACTGCTGTCGGGGTTGCAGCCGGGTACTGGAACAAACACTCCAGCACTCAGCTCAGATCAGCGGAACTCTGGGATTGTGTTTAAAAATCTGGGGAAGTTTTAGGGGTATGTGCTTCAGCACAATTAAAGTGATTAAAAAGAAAAGAAAAAGGAGAAAAAACAAACATATCAGATTACCTGCTCTGTGTAAGGGTTTTGCACAGAGCAGCCCCGATCCTTCTTTTCTTGGGTACCCCGCTGGCACTCCTAGCTCCTCCTCCTCCTTCTCCTCCTCTTGCCCAGTGCCACCATAGCAAGCCTCTTGGTGCCATGCAGATCGCTGGTGTCGTGCAGGTCACCTGCATATCTGTCAGTGCATCTGCTGTGCATTGAGAACAACAAACAAACAGCCGCAAAAGATGTCGGGGCTTGTAGCTCATTCATTCATTGCTGAGCCCTGCACGGCCGCGCCAACTTAAAAAATTGATACCTAGTACAGGGAACTTCTCCCCAAACTGCTGTCACAGGGGGAGGGGGATCGGGCAGCGGCTGCAGCATTGGGAACATGTTACATGTTCCACCCTAATGACGTCAGTTGTGACGAAACAGTCGTAGGGTCGTCACGCATACACACATTGCGCATGAGCGAATTGTTTTCATAGATACTAGCAGAGCTTTTTAGATTTATCCTTGCAAGAAACGCTTTCTATGTATTTTTGGAACTTTTAATAAATCTTCAAAGGAATCTCTGCACTATTGGAGTCTCTTTTTTCTCCTCCTTTTGGATAATCCACTGGATGCTTATGCCTGACCATTGGTGTATAGCGATTGTCTCCTGGGAGTGCGCCTTTAAAGATGATCTTCATTGATGCTGACCGGCCACCTGTGTAGGAGGTCTGTGAGATTCTAGCAGCGTTCCTGTTGCTCTACTAAGCCTGTTTTGACCCCCCTGAGTAAGGGCCGTCGCAGGCTCTCGGGTAAGCCTCTATTTTATTTTTTTTAAAGGGTGACGGACAGTACAAGTGGTGGAAAACATAGACCCTGGGTCACGCATTGGAAAACTTCCATTTGGATACTTTCATTTATGAATTGTTTTTGTCACCAATTTTTTGTGTTTTTATATGCATGTTTACTGCCAATGGAGTAATTACACATGGACTATTTTTCATTTGATTTTTCATTTTGCACTTGATTATTGATCACTATTGTTATACTGGTAATATACTGTATACATTATCATTACACACATCATACTCACTTGTAGTATTTATCTGGCGCTGCGCTCTTACGTTTATCTATACCGGAACATGTAACATGTTGGTGAATTTGTCCTTTAAAGTGGTTGTAAACCTTTGACATGAAAAATGAAGAAAGCATAATCTTCTATAGTGTATACTCGCCTCAATCCAAAGCAATGAGTGTGATTTTCTGTCTGCTGACTTATTCCTCTATTATCTGTATGGGTAATTTCTGACAGGTTTAAAGGAGTTGTGCCCCGTACACACGGTCGGACTTTGTTCGGACATTTCGACAACAAAATCCTAGGTTTTTTTCCGACGGATGTTGGCTCAAACTTGTCTTGCATACACACGGTCACACAAAGTTGTCGGAAAATCCGATCGTTCTGAACGCGGTGACATAAAACACGTACGTCGGGACTATAAACGGGGCAGTGGCCAATGGCTATCAACTTTATTTATTTATAGCATGCGTGGCACTTTGTGCGTCGGATTTGTGTACACACGATCGGAATTTCCGACAACGGATTTTGTTGTCGGAAAATTTTATATCCTGCTCTCAAACTTTGTGTGTCGGAAAATCCGATGGAAAATGTGTGATGGAGCCTACACACGGTCGGAATTTCCGACAACAAGGTCCTATCACACATTTTCCGTCGGAAAATCCGACCGTGTGTACAGGGCATAAGAGTAGTTGGGCATTTATATGCATTGGGGGGAATTTACTAAAACTGGAGCACTCAGAATCTGGGGCAGCTGTGCATGGTAGCCAATCAGCTTCTAACTTCGGATTGTTCAATGAAGCTTTGACAATACAACCTGGAAGCTGATTGGTTTCTATGCAGAGCTGCACCAAATTTTGCTCTCTCCAGGTTTAGTAAATAAACCCTATTGGGTTTACAAGCATTTACATACGTTTGTGTGTGTATGCGTTGCCAAAAAAATGCAGCTTGGTGTACTTTTTTCACTGACATGCAATGCAATGCAATGTTGTGAATTATGCTTATTGGCTAACGTTGATTTTGGACTGTTCATGCAGTGTTTGTGTGTTAATGAACCCTAAATATGGTATTAAAACAAATTGTGTTTATTTTCTTTCTCATCATTATCAGATTCCTTGACTAGTCTGAGAGATTTTCCTGCTGGTGAGTTGAGTTCTAGTTACTAAATCTCTAAATAAATTCTGTGATAAAATCAAAAAATAATTAAATGGAATTTAAATGGATTTTTACATAGGCCAGCAACATTAGTACTTTATATCAGCCTCCAGTCATCCACTCCGCTGTTTGCGCATGTACTGGCAGGAAATATGCTAACAAGAGGAAAGAGCAGAATGAAGAGGGTTGGTGACTTATCAGTGTATTGCTGCTTCTTCATTGTGTGGTGGGCAGGTTGTGAGTATAGTGGTTACAGTACTCCTTAACTTCAGAAAAAGTTTTGTCACTGAAAAAGTGACTGGATAAAATTACAAAATTTGACAGGTAAACAGTTAATGAATGTATTACCTGTATGTATTTACAGTGCCTTGAAAAAGTATTCACACTCCTTGAAATTTTCCACATTTTATCATGTTACAACCAAAACTGTAAATATATTTTATTGTGATTGTATGTGATCGACCAACACAAAGTGGCACATAATTGTGAAGTGGAAGGAAAATGATAAATGGTTTTAAAATGTTTTTACAAATAAATATGTGAAAAGTGTGGCGTCCATTTGTATTCAGCCCCCTTTACTCTGATACCCCTAACTAAAATCTAATGGAAATAATTGCCTTCAGAAGTCACCTAATTAGTAAATAGAGTCCACCTGTGTGTAATTTAATCTCAGTATAAATATAGCTGCTCTGTGAAGCCCTCAGAGGTTTGTTAGAGAACCTTAGTGAACAAACAGCATCATGAAGGCCAAGGAACACACCAGACAGGTCAGGGATAAAGTTGTGGAGAAGTTTAAAGCAGGGTTAGGTTATAAAAAAATATCCCACGCTTTGAACATCTCTGATGGGATGTTCAATCCATCATCTGGAGATGGAAAGAGTATGGCACAACTGCAAACCTACCAAGAATTGGCCATCCATCTAAACTGACAGGCCGGGCAAGGAGAGCATTAATCAGAGAAGCAGCCAAGAGGCCCATGGTAACTCTGGAGGAGCTGCAGAGATCCACAGCTCAGGTGGGAAAATCTGTCCACAGGACAACTATTTAACCATGCACCCCATAAATCTGGCCTTTAAAGCCATAAGAAGTCCTGTTTGCAGTTTGTGAGAAGCCATGTGGGGGACACAGCAAACATGTGGAAGAAGGTGCTCTGGTCAGATGAGACCAAAATGTAACTTTTTAGCTTAAAAGCACAATGCAATGTGCGGTGGAAAACTAACACTGCACATCACCCTGAACACTCCATACCCACTGTGAAACATGGTGGTGGCAGCATCATGTTGTGGGGATGCTTTTCTTCAGCAGGGACAAGAAAGCTGGTCAGAGTTGATGGGAAGATGGATGGAACCAAATACAGGGCAATCTTAGAAGAAAACCTGTTGGAGTCTGCAAAAGACTTGAGACTGGGGCGGAGGTTCACCTTCCAGCAGGACAACGACCCTAAACATACAGCCAGAGCTACAAAGAATGGTTTAGATCAAAGCATATTCATGTGTTAGAATGAGAATCCAATTGAGAATCTGTGGCAAGACTTTAAAATTGCTGTTCAGACGCTCTCCATCCAATCTGACAGAGCTTGAGCTATTTTGCAAAGATAAATGGGCAAAAATGTTCCTCTCTAGATAGTAGAGACTGGTAGAGACATCCCCAAAAAGACTTTCAGCTGTAATTGCAGTGAAAGGAGGTTCTACAAAGTATTGACTCCGGGGGGCTGAATACAAATACATGCCACATGATTCAAATATTTATTTGTAAGAAATTTTTAAAACCATTTATAATTTTCCTTCCACTTCACATTTATGTGCCACTTTGTGTTGGTCTATCACATAAAATCACAATAAAATACATTTACGTTTTTGGTTGTAACATGACAAAATATGGAAAATTTCAAAGGGTATAAATACTTTTTTAATACACTGTATTTGCCTGGAATTCAAGTTTAAAGGATAAGTTCTATATTTATTAAACCACCCACCCCTGAGCCCCCTAAATAGACTAAGCCATGCTACAATCTCCCCCCATGCAGATTATTGTTTATCTCCTCCAATGGCAGCAGCTTACCACTTTGTGTGCAGCACTTGCCTGCGCTTGTTTACAACACGCACTAACACCCCAAGACTTAAATGAGACATTGTTCCTGCTGTACTCATACATCCCAATCGAAATAGATCCCAGCACTTATAGCAACTAAGGTGGCACATGCCTAATAGATAGAACAATAAATAGTCTGCCAGAATGGGATTTTTTTTAGGCACCCAAAAATGCCACAAGATTAAAATATACAATTTTATTGAACAATTATTAAAACTGTGTCTAACTGATGGTCAGCAAGTTTAACACGCCCACATTTGAAGCCTTACCACTGCACCCCTAGGAAAGATTAGAGATTTGATTAAAGCTGCCACTCTAAATAAATCAAAATAAAAACTGTATTTTACCCTCTACCTAAAATGTAATAGTAAATAGAAGCGCTGATATTGAAATATGACAATCAACACTGTAACATAAACGAACATAAATGAAATAACACCCTGTGACAAGTGAAAGTCACTGTGAACATTAGTGACAGAAGTGACACAAATTAAAGTCCAAAAATAATCCAAATTTCAAAAATATCTTTCTATAGCAGTTGTAATATTCCAGATCTTCCACCACACCGCATGTAAAAGTGCCTCCCCTTAAGAAACACACTCACCGGCTTTAGTTGCCTTGCACTCTCATGCTCGGCATATACACTTTTATCCTCAAAAGGTTAAATCATCCCACGAATATCCAACCGTGCATACGGAAAAAGAACTCTCCACATGAAAATAAAATAAGTGCTCCCATAGTGTGATAACATTTAAAACAATTTAATGAATAAAAGCAAATCTCCAACTATTGCACTCACATATATCCAAATAAAGTAAGCATAAAAACAATTCTCCTGTTATCAGCAAGTGGTGGTATATTGTGGTCACAGCAGACCCGCGGTGTACGATCTGTATCCTACCCTCACTGACTCATCAGACTCGGATCGTCACTTCAGATGTCACAGCTGGCTGCCGTACAGCCACGCCCCGATGCGTTTCGTCATCACGACTTATTCATGGGATATTCATGGGATATACCACCACTTGCTGATAACAGGAGGATTGTTTTTATGCTTACTTTATTTGGATCTATGTGAGTGCAATAGTTGGAGATTTGCTTTTATTCATTCAATTGTTTTAAACGTTATGCGCGGTTGGATATCGGTGGGATGATTTAAGCCTGTCATTGTTATGCAGTATTCTTTCTCAGTCAGCTTACCCCTCCTCATGTGTTCAGACTAAAAGGCCAGCCACTCTCACCTGGCTGTTTTTATAACCTCTCCTCAAAGCATGGCTCCACCCCAGGCCCTATCAGGTAACCCTATATTAAACTGTGCACTGCAAGCCAGCGGTGCTGATCAACCATTGTGTATTCATTGTGTGTTTGGCTTCCTGTTTCCTGCTTGCCGTGTGCTCTTCGTTTGTCTCTGTTACCAACCTTGGTGTGTTCCCGACTATTCCTGTCTGCTCGTGACCCTGACCTTTCGGCGTGTCCCCGACTATCTCTGTTTGCCTGTGACCCTGAACCTTTGGCGTGTACTCTGTTGTTCCTGTCTGCTAGTCGCCCTGACCTCTGCCTTATTCTTTTACTATCCTTGTTGTTCCAGCCTGATTCTTCCTTCTCTTGTAGTCTACTGTGAGCGTGAGCTGTGAGACCCTAGGGGCCGCAACCTGGAGCCAGACTTCAGCGCAGTCCATCCTCACCACTAGAGGCTCTGGTGAACACCTGCTGGCTCTTAGACTTCGCGCCCTGGGTAATCTATGCTCTAGCTCCCACTGGGATCTGTGTTAGTGATCCAGTAGACCTGCTTCCTGAACCTCCCTGGGTACTATCCGCAGCAGTCAGTCCTAGGGTCCACTATCTTAGCGGTGCACTCCTACAGAGTGCATCTGTCACCTGGTCTCGGGTGACCTGACAAAGCCTTTGAGGGTAAAAGTGTATATGCCGAGCATGAAAGTGCAAGGCACCTAAAGCTGGTGAGTGCATTTCTTAAGGGGAGCGGAGGCACTTTCACATGTGGTGTGGTGAAAGATCTGGATTATTACAACTGCTATAGAAAGATATTTTTGAAGTCACAGAGTCAAATTTTGGATTATTTTATGGACTTTAATTTGTGTCACTTCTGTCACTAATGTTCATAGTGACTTTCACTTGTCACAGGGTGTTATTTAATTTATGTTTGTTTATGTTACATGGTTAGTTACATAGTAAGTCAGGTTGAAAAAAGACACAAGTCCATCCAGTTCAACCATAAAATAAATAAATAAATAAAATAAAAAATATCGTACAATCCAATATACCCAATTCTATACCCACTGTTGATCCAGAGGAAGGCAAAAAAACCCAGCAGAGCATGCTCCAATTTGCTACAGTAAGGGAAAAAATTCCTTCCTGATCCTCCAAGAGGCAATCGGATTTTCCCTGGATCATGTTTACCTATAAATGTTAGTAGTAGTACCCAGTTATATTATGTACATTTAGGAAAGTATCCAGGCCTTTCTTAAAGCAATCTACTGAGCTGGCCAGAACCACATCTGGCGGGAGTCTATTCCACATTGGCTAAATGATGCATAGGATAAGTCACTGTCCCAACATTCCTTTATTTAATCATTTATTTATTTATATGTCTCATTCAAACCTATGAGATTTTAGTATAGGCACAGTTTCTAGAGCCTCCTGTTTTATAATGGCTAACAAAAAGGAAAAAAATTATAAAAAGGAAAACACAATAAAAAAAAATCAGCATTTCTCCATCTTTTTTTCAGTTGTGGCACCCTTTAAAAGTATGCAAAATCGTGAGGTACCCCAGAGGCCCCCATTACATCAGAGGTCCCCTATCAAGTCAGAGGTCCCCCATCATATCAGAGTCTCTCCTTCACGTCAGAGCCACTTCTTCACATTAGAGGTACCCCATCACATCTGAGTCCCCACTATACATCAGAGGCCCCCTATACTTAAGAGACCCTCATCTGATCAGAGTCACCCCTATACATCAAAGGCTGCAATACATGAGACCCCCCAAATCACACAGTCCCTCTATCACAGAGCCATTAGATGCCATGGACTTGGTGCACAGCATGACGCCGATCCAGGACAACCTGCATTCCATACCCTGCCATGCAGATGGCACCACAGGTTGCCATAGAACCCAGGTTCAGAATCACTGATTTATCTATCAACGCTTTCTTCTGTATACAGCTGAATGCATTTCTACTTGTGTAAAGGAACTCTATATAGGCCATGGACCATGGCAGAAATATAATCACATTCACAATATGTTGAAGAATTACGAATCACCTGACAGACAGAGAATTAGTTAAAGAAAGAGCTGATATGTTCATCAAGACCACCAAGGGTAGGAGCCCACCCTCCCTGGTGTCGGACCGCTAATCCTGAATTAGTTCCTATATATTTGCATGCCTCCTACTGAATTAGGATTATAGACTGGCTGGGTTAAGAGGTGCTAGTCAGCTTGTGATGAGCAGGGTATTTAGATATGAAAATATGCAAATATTCCCCACATTGACAAAACCATCCCACAGTATGTTTAAATGCAGCTGTTTAAGCACATTGCGGAATCTAATGAATCACGTTCAGAAATGTAACCAGAGAGCGAAGCAAGTTGGACTCTTGTTGAAGCACTTTTTAAAGTAAATGTATTATCTGAGATATTATTAGCACAGATTTTTCCTGAGAAGTGAGGATTTTAATATTCATCACGGAAGGTCTAATCTTTAAAGACATTATAATCTAACTGTTTAGGATAATTTCTGCATTAATACATAAAGAGCCAGCTAAAGCCTGAAGGATGGGATTATTAAAAATAGAATTTTAATGTTGAATTATCAAGGAACAGAACACGTTGCTTTGTGATTGGGCGATATATTACAGATACGGTATGATGTGTGGAAATAATATAAAGCATTGTGTCACTTTTAGTCTATTTCGAGTGGCTCTAGCTGTAAGGTTTCTTCACCCACTTGTTAAAAGTAATGAGAGAAAGATGGTGGTGCTATTGCTGGGCTCTGTGTGGACATTCTAATGGCCTGGCTGCGTCTGACTTCAGTACTTTTGAGTCAAGGATCTGGATGGTTGCAAAGGAAAGTCAAACATTTTTTATTCTATACTTGTTCTGGGTCAGTGACTCTGAAAGTATTGAAGTTATAGCTTCATCCATGAAACTAGTATTTTAAGAAGAAAAGTTAATCCATGGTAACATCCATATTTCTCTCTCTTTTGGGATAGGCAAATGCTCATCCTGTAATTTGATATTAGAGAATTGGTCAAGAGGGCCACTTATCAGTTTACTGAAGTTAGAATCTTATTGGCTACCATGCACAGCTGCACCAGATTTTGCACTCTCCAGTTTTAGTAAATCAACCCCAAAGAGTAAAGACATACTATATTGTAATCAGTTGCCGCCAAATCACTTACCTGGTACGTCATTTGTCTTCAAGTGGTTGTACCGGGGTGATGCCTACAGCAGTAGGCATCACCCTGGTACCATTTTTTACAGCCGACGGTCGGCCCTCTTGTAATAGGAACCGGAGTGGCTACCTAGTCACTTGGTTGCTATTACAAGCAGGGGGAGGGGAGCCTTCCGTGGCTCTCTTGGGCTCTCCCGTCATACTAGGAGATCCGAGCTACCAGCCGGCACGTCCAGAATCAGCTTTGATCGGGTCTCTGCTATGGTGACCCAGAAGCAATGATATGACATAACTTTTGGTTTACCTGGCTGTCATCGGAGGCATTTTTTTAAAATCAAAAGTATTCAAAAACGCAGATCTTTGCGCTTTGAATGCTTTCAAGTGCAAAGGAGCGATTTGGGGTTTTATTGACCCCCAGATCCCTCCATAAAGAGTAGCTATCACGTCCCTTTTGCTGTCACAAGGATGTTTACATTCCTTGTGACAGCAATAAAAGTGAAAAAAAAATGTAAAGCAACATTGTAAAAATCAGAAAAATAAACTAAATTTATAATAATTAAAAGAAAAATGAAAGTGCCCCCATCCCCGCAAAGGCGAACATGTACGTTGGTCCTGTACGCACGCAACCAGTGATTGTCCCACACATGTGAGGTATCGCTGCAAACATCAGATTATGGGCACTAATTCTAGCACTAGACCTCCTCTGTAGATATAAAGCGGTAATCTGTAAAGGCTTTTAAAGTGTCGCCTATGGATAGTAAAATTTCCGTTGTTTGTTGCCGCTGCACAGGCGAGCGCAATTTTCAAGCGTAGCATGTTTGGGATCTGTTTACTCTGTGTGACATCATCTTTTATATTTTATTTTTTACAAAAAAATTGGGTTATGTATTGTGTGTTATTGCATTTAACCACTTACGGACCGCCCGCCGTCGTTATACGGCGGCTGTTTAAAGGAGGATATCGTTGTTATGGCAGCAGCTAGCTGCCATAACCCCGGTATCCTCGTCTTCAGCGGGTGGTCCGCTACATGATAAAAGTGGTCTCTGCGGTGGATTCACTATGCGATCACTTTTATCGGTGGCGGGAGAGGGCCCCCCCACCGTGATCCGGTGCCCTCCGACGCTTACCGGAGCCCCTGGAAGCGGCGCAGGCGATCGCGTCCTGTCACTAGCTGGGTATGGACACAAGTGAGGGTAAGATGGCCCCCACCCGTCTCCATACAATTGCTGGGTGGAATCAACGTCAAAACGTCACTTCCGCCCAGAGCTCTTAAAGAGCCATTTTTTTAAATATTTTTTTAAATGACAATTTTTTTTTTTTTTATTGCATTTTAGTCTAAATATGAGATCTGAGGTCTTTTTGACCCCAGATCTCATATTTAAGAGGTCCTGTCATGCTTTTATTCTATTACAAGGGATGTTTACATTCATTGTAATAAAGAATAAAAGTGACTTTAAAAAAAAAAAAAACAGTGTAAAAATAAAAAATAAAAGGTAAAATAAATAAAAAAAAAAAATTTTAAACGCGCCCCGTCCCGACAAGCTCGCGTGCAGAAGTGAATGCATACGTGAGTAGCGCCCGCAAATGAAAACAGTAGTCAAACCACACATGTGAGGTATCACCGCGATCGGTAGAGTGAGAGCGATAATTCTAGCCATAGACCTCCTCTGTAACCTAAAACATGCAACCTGTAGAATTTTTTAAACGTCGCCTATGGAGATTTTTAAGGGTATCAATTTACTCAGCGTAACATTATCTTTCACAGTATATAAAAAAAAATTGGGCTAACTTTACTGTTGTCTTATACTTTAATTAAAAAAGTGTATTTTTTCCAAAAAAAGTGCGCTTGTAAGACCGCTGCGCAAATACGGTGTGAAAGAAAGTATTGCAACGACCGCCATTTTATTCTCTAAGGTGTTAAAAAAAATGTAAGCTGGTCAAAAGCACTAAAGATCTCATTGTCGGAGGATCAATGGAGAAAAGCGTGCATTTTTGCCCACAAATGCTCACTGAGTACAAGCACCCAGGAAACAGCTTATAAGCTGCTTACCCAGTGGTATGCCACTCCGGTGAAGCTGCACTCTTGGCTTCCGGATTATCCTGACACATGCTGGCGTTGCCATAATGAAAAGGGAACACTGCTACATATTTGGTGGCAGTGTCCCACGCTAGAACCTTACTGGTCGGAAATTAAGGAGATCATTCTCCATATCACTGAGACGTCTTTAAAGTTGGATGCAGCGGGGTGCCTCCTCCATATCAATGATTTCCCCATTAAAAAATATAAACACTCACTCTCTAAACACTTGTTGAACGCTGCAAAAGCTTTGATTCCAATTCATTGGAAATCTACAAAGATACCAACTATTAAAGATTGGCTCAACAAGGTTGCAGAGATCCATGAGATGGAGGAGACTATAGCCCAGGCAGGAGAAAATGTTGACCGCTACCATAAAACATGGAATCCCTGGATAATATTCAGATATTCTCAAAAATACTCAAACTTAGTGAACCAAGTTTAAAGCATCTAAACTTTAAAGTCAGTCCAAACACAGACCATCTACTTCTAAAACAAATTATGACACTGAATACTTACTTTGTAAACCATTCGCTATAAATGATCCAAACACAGAAAAAAAAAAAAAAAATGTTCGGTATAGGATCTGAAGTTCATTACCCATCTGATTGGGTTGATGCTATAGATTGTTCCCTTTCTTTATTTTTACTTCTTACATCTCTTTACTATTTCTTATTTTTATACACGGATTAATATGTGATAAAACTTTGAGACACTATTAAAAATGCACCTAACTTGAAGGCACAAGTCTCATAATCGACAACAATTGAATGATTTAAGTTGATTGAATCAATGTTGTATTATAGATATACTGTGCGCATATTTCTCTTTCTTTCTGTTTCATAATGGAGCTGCGACTCCATAGTTGCAATAACTTGACTTCAATAAACTTTGATGTTAAAAAAAAAAAAAAAAAAAAAAAAAAAAAATGTATAATGTTTGGGGGTTCTAAGTAATTTTCTATCAAAAAAACTTGTTTTTAACCTGTAAACAACAAATCTCAGAAAGAGGCTCGGTCCTTAAGTGGTTACATTTAAAAAAGTTTATTTATTTCCCCAAAAAATTGTGTTTGAAAAACCGCTGCGCAAATACCATGTGACATAAAAAATTGCAAAAAAAAAATATTTTATTCTCTTTTGGCAGGGTCTCTGCTAAAAAAAATATATAATGTTCGGGGGTTTTAGGTAATTTTCTAGCAAAAATAAATGATTTTTACTTGTAAACAACAAATGTTAGAAAAAAAAAACTGGGTCCTTAAGTGTTTAAGGAATATCTAGAAATTTAAATTGTACCCAGAAAAATATTTTACATGTACCTGAACTCAAAAATGTGCTATCTAATAGGAAACATCTAGATATGGAAAGCGTGCATAAACAGTTCCCTGAAAAATCTACTGTTTTGCCGCGTACACACGAGCGGACTTTACGGCAGACTTTGCCCGGCGGATGGGATTTCGTCGGACAATTCGATCGCGCGTGGTCTCCAGCGGGCTTTGTTTTCTCAAAAGTTGGACGGACTTAGATTTGAAACATGTTTTAAATCTATCCGTCGAACTCGAGTCCGGTCGAAAAGTCCGCTCGTCTGTATGCTAGTTCGACGGACAAAAAGCCACGCTAGGGCAGCTATTGGCTACTGGCTATGAACTTCCTTGTTTTAGTCCGGTCGTACGTCATCACCTACGAATTCGACGGACTTTGGTGGATTGTGTGTAGGCAAGTCCGTTCATTCAGAAAGTCCGTCGTAAAGTCCGTCAAAGTCCGCCAGGCAAAGTCTGCCGTAAAGTCCGACCGTGTGTACGCGGCATCAGTCTTACCTCCTAAAAAATAGCAGTGCGCTTACTCTGCGTTGAGTCCCATTGCTGTACATCTACTGTGTGAGATCTAAGACATTGCTGCCTCTGACTAATATTTTTAAGTGATTTGCTGTAAGATTTGGTGATGTCACTATTGTTCTGCTCATTGGTCTCCTTGCTGGAGAAGAAGCTGCATTGCAAGGATCTCCCTGCTTTTGCTATATTCATCCTGTTGCTGCTGATGCTGCTTTATTACATCAACAATATTTGTCAGATTGACAGTCATAAGGAAGGCAGCTGTGATGTAGAGATGGAAAGCCTTGCTTTACCAAGATGGTCAGCTCCACACAAACTTGGCGGCAGAGTAAGTCAGTCCTGAGAAAAAAGGGAGAATGGTGAGTAGCCTCCCCCATGTCTGCCTTTTTTGGACACAGATTCCCCAGAAGAAGCACTCTTTAAGTAGCAGAGTTCCCCCAGCTCAAACAGGAAGTCTTTGGTTCCTATCTACTGGGTCATCCAGTAGGATGCAATGGGAAACCCACTTTTAAAAACTGCAGAAGTAGAGGGAATGGGATTTACCACCCTCTGTATTGTTAGTGATCTAATAAGTAAGTAGAATACTTGAAGCTTTGGCTTCCTATTATGGGGGTATGCTAACAAAATGTTTTTTTTTAATGTCAAGAGCAACCAATCAGAGTCTATGCACTACATTTTGAACTCTGAACTGCAGAAATGAAGGTTGGCTGCTACGAACAACAGGACATTTTCTTGTTAGCACAAGTTTCATGCATAAGCCTATCACCATTTAGGTTCCTTTAATTTAAAATATATCTAAAACCTAAAGTTTGTTTTTAGATAAAGTGGTGAGGAGTTTCAACCTGGTCAAACTTTTATTGTTGTTTGGTCCCATGAGGAGATTTATTGTCTGTATTTGTCCTCCTGGTGACTTCTGTCATTGGGACAGAAAGTAATGGCAAACCATAGGTGTGTACAACCTATTGCATTAGTGTGTGCACCTCAAAGCTCAAACACATATGTGTGTGTGCATGTGTATTTATACTGATGGTGTCAGTAGGGCAGGGATTGCTGTCAGTAGGGCAGTAGATGGAGTCAGTAGTTTTTATTTGTATTATTTTTTACAATTTAATTTTTTAAATTAGCTTTTTACTATTTTTTTTAGGAGCCACTTAAGTGAAATATCAAGGGGAGGAAGAGCTTTAGTGAAATATTAGGGGTTTAAACAGGGGCAATCTGCGCCACACAGGGTGATTAGGGTGTGCCCAGGCACACCTGGCACACCCTGTGCGCACGCCTATGTGGGAAACAAAAATCATGGGATATTCTTCCAATGGGAACACGTGTACTAGTGATAGCTAAGAGAGGATTTTCCTCACTTTGGAAATATATCCTGTAGATTGCGAAAAGGTAGGAACTAAGGGACACAGATAGCACAAAAACTTAAAGCGTTTGTAATGAATTTTAAAATAACATTAACAAGGATGTCTTTACTCCCTTCTCTCCATCCAGTGCTGCTTCAACTGGGGGGGGGGGGCTTTGATTGACAGCACTGGGAGCCAATGGCTCCTGGTTCCCCAGTCAAGCCAGTAAGAACAGGGGGAGGGGAGAGAAGAGCTGTAGATGTGCACGGTGCTGGATCGAATAAGGGCTCAGCTAAGTATCAGGGGGGTGAGGGGCAACATTCAATGCTTAAACATTTTTTACCTTAATGCAAGAAATGAATTAAGGTAACAAATTTTTACGCTATAGAACCACTTTAAAGGGGTTTTAACCTTTTTCTACTCTACCAAGACTTGTATTCCTCTAAAACAGCTTTTCTCAACCATTTTACTTTGGAGGAACCCTTGAAATAATTTTAGGTGTTGGAGAACCCCTGCTAAACCAATTCATTAATTCATTAGGGGTCACAATGGTGGCCAGTGGAAAGAATGCCACCCTTACAGACAGCTAAAAAGATCATTGGTGTCATGCAGCTGGCTTGATAATTGACGTTAGCCTTAAAACTATGCAGGCATCATTAAATGGGAGGTCAATCGACCAGAGTTGAAGGAACCCCTAGCAGCCTCTAAAAGAACCCTAGAGTTTCACAGAACCCTGGTTGAGAATGACTGCTCTACATGCTACAAATTGAAAGTTGATAGTAGGGTTTTGACAGCAGGTTGCATTACATATGGCCCCTGAAGGGTTATAATGGCCTCATATCAGTGTCTGGTGTCAGATCTGATGGTGGTGATGTCATTACCAACCACTAAGGGGATGAAGTTGTCTCTTTAACCTGAAGATACACTTATGAATGGATCAATATGGCCTCTATTGACTAAAGTCATAGTTTGCTTGGCTATCCATAGCTATATTAAGATTGCTTTTACTTTTAATACAGCATTTTATGTGCATTGTTGTAAAGTAGTATGAAACAAGTATATATACCTAATGCACTTATACTTGCAATAACCATTTTAAGAGCATCACCTAATGCACTCCTTCATGCCAAATCACCATTAAAACAATGGCGTGCCATAAAAATAATATGGTCTTTTAGTAAAGAGCAGCCTTTAATCACGCATGTGGCTCTAAAAGTTTTAGCACTTTAGCAGAAGTTAATTGCACTTAGTTTAAGTAAAGGGAACATCACACTACACCAAAGCTTGACCTCCATAATAAGCTTTTAAACCTAATGGGTATATAGTAAAATCTAATAACATTACAGAGCAACAAAGTACCTGGAAATATAAATTATTTCATGTTTAATTCAGAGAAAAGAGGTGTGGTTCCAATGGCTAATTGTTGATGGCATACCTATAGAAATGTATATATAGTATATATAGCCTTTTCCTGATTCTACTCATCTGCATGCTGTGCTGTCAATCAACATGATGTAGAAGAGTGGGTGTACAAAGGCTCAACATTTTACGATGTCAGATCTTATATTACATATAGCCTTCTCGCCTTTGCAATGGAAGGCTCATGTTTTTTTATAGAGAGTTATATTCAGTGATAAGTAAAATATACCCATCAAGGCAGCTCTGCAAATATTAATACAATGTATTTTAAATGCAAGCAGTGTAAGAACCTGAATTTTTCTTGCTATCAGCTTTTTCTGTCCTCTGTGTAGCAGAGCTCAGAGTGAGGGAGAAGCAGCACAAAGAGGCAATCAATTGAACTTCAGTTCCAATGCACTAAAACAAGGAGCATGCTACTTAGAGGAGACAGATATATGACATTAGTCTGATGCTTTTCTTTTCACCATTCAGTGACAAGGTGGGGGTGAAGGGAGAACCTATAAATAAAAATAAACTGCAAATCTTTCTTGGCAGGCAAAACAACATACATATATGTGTATATATATATATATATATATATATATATATATATATATATATATATATATATATATATAAATATATATATATAGGTGTTTGCCTAGAATACTTAGATGCTTAAATTTTAAAGAGAGACTGTCACTAGTGTGTCCCTTTAAAAACATCAGTCTACCTAACTTAGTGCTAGACCAAGCTCTTTACATTTAATTTCAATTTAAAATATGATCAGCAGCAGGGCATTTTTTCTCTTTTATCCCCATTCATGGATAGCCTAGGGCAGTGATGGCGAACCTTGGCACCCCAGATGTTTTGGAAATACATTTCCCATAATGCTCATGCACTCTGCAGTGTAGTTGAGCATCATGGGAAATGTAGTTCCAAAACATCTGGGGTGCCAAGGTTCGTCATCACTGGTCTAGGGAGAGGAAAGCTGAGCTGTTCACTGATTGGCTGCTGCTGCAACCAAAGAGATCACTTCCCTGGCAACAGGGGCAAAGAAGGACTCTGACTGCCAGGGTAGACCGGGAGGATGCTGACTGGCCTCTGTGCCTGACTATAGTTAGACACCGTACACACTGAGGCGCTTCTAAAAACTGCCGATAAAACGCTGAAAGCTTTTGTGACGCTTTTGTTGTGCTTTTCAGGTGTTTTTTCAGGCGCTTTTGAGGCATTTGTAGTGCGCTTTTTAAAGGATATATGACTCAACAATGTCTCCAAAAAGTATTTTGAGGCTCTTTTGAAGCGTTTTCAGGAATTTTCAGGGTGTGGATATAGCTTTATATGAATCAAGCGTGAGGTGCCATCATTCGTAACATATTAGTCTCTATACTGGTTAAATGTAGAGATGGGCCAAACAACTCCCAAAAATTGAAGTTCTGACCCAAACTGCAAACCCTATTAAAGTCTGTAAGACACGAACTTGAAAAATCAAAAGTCCCCATTTTGAAGGCTTATATGCAAGTTATTGGCCATAAAAAGGGCATGGGTGTCTGGGCACTGCCCTGGGGGACATGTATCATTGCAAAACATTTTTTCAAAAAGATTGTTTTTACAGGAACAGTGATTTAAATGATGCTTAAAGTGAAACAATACAAATGAAAAATTCCTTTAAATATAGTGCCTGAGGGGTCCTCTTAGTCTGCCTGTAAAGTGGCACATCTGTACTGTGTATAGAACCTGCTGCAGCAAAGCTGAAATTTATAAAGGAAAAAAAAACATTACAATACAATACCATTGCCGGCAATAGCAAAAAAAAAATGGTGTGGTCCACGCCAAAGTTTAAAAAAAATGGCGTGGGGTCCCCCCAAAATCCATACCAGACCCTTATCCGATGCATACAGCCCAGCAGGTCAGGGGAGGGAGGGGAACAAGGGAGCACCCCCCCCCCGAACCATACAAGGCCACATGTCCTCTACATGTGAATGAGTATGGGGTACAAACCCATTCACCAAAAAAGTGTAAAAATAAATAAAAACAGGGGGCAGTTTTTGACAATTCCTTTGTTAAAAATAAAAAAACAGTGCCCCCCAATGTAAATCCATCGCCAATTATAATGGCTGCCACCGCCACACCCGAAAAAGGCAGACCCCTTTGACAGTTTTTATATAGGTATTGCCACCTGGCAACGTCACCTGGTGGCATTGCCCCCTTGTGACGTCACCGACCCAGTATGCATTGGTTCGTGACATCACAAGGGGTGGTGCCTCCAGGTGATGTCTTATACCTATATAAGAACTGTCAAACGGCAAGCCAGGCATTCGGTGCTTTGCCTTAGGTGATGGGGTAACTTTTTTTTTCGGCAGTGGCATCGTCTTTGGGTGACACTGTTTTTTTATTTTTATTAAAGGAATTGTCAAAAACTGCCTCCTGTTTTTATTTTTATTTTTTACACTTTTTTGGTGAATGGGTAGGGGTACTATGTACCCCATACTCATTCACATAGGGGATGGGCCAGGATCTGTGGGCCCCCTGGTTAAAGGGGGCTTCCCGATTCCGGTAAGCCCCCTGGTTGTGGGGATGAGACCTTTGTCCCCGTCAACATGGGGACAAGTGACTTTGCCCCAAAGCACCCACCCCCCCATGTTGAGGGCATGTGGCCTGGTATGGTTGGGGGGGGCGCTTGCTCATCCCCTCCTTTCCTGGTCTGCCAGACTGCATGGCAGGTTCCGCTTAAAATCCATACCAGACCCGAAGGGATTGGGGTCTCCGCACTCCATTTTCTTTTCACCTTTTTATTGCTGGTAATGTTTTTTTTATTCAGCTGTTAGTGGGGAAGCCCATTGACAGCTGATAACTCATCGGTTGTTAAGGACATGGCAGCCGGCTTCCCAGCCCAGCTCCTTAACAACCAGCTATTCACTGCGCCCTGATTAGGCAAAGCTTTGCCTAATCAGGGCTTAGAATGCACTGTGCAGCGTGCAATGCAATGTAGAGCATCCGCCAAACGCCCTGCAAATTCGGGTGTTCGCCAAACGGTAAAAAGGCCATGTTCAGGATAAACTTTTGCTCGGCCCGAACCGTTTGCCCTGCTCTAGTTAAATGTGGCCAACCCAGGGAAAAAGATTTATACTCATACATAGAGTCGGTGCCAGCAGGCAGATTGCTCCGTAGTATATATTATATGCTTAAAGCAATTTGTCCCGGAGTCCTGGTCATTTTAAATTTGTATTGCATTTCATGGATTCAAATCTGATCCTGAATTTCAGTGTTATTTCGGTGGTTTGAATTTCCAAAAAGTTTACGGGAGAAAGGGACCAAATGCTGCTTTAAAAACTGTTTTTGCCTCATGTCTGCTTTTGCTATTGCATGAGCACCTTCAGCTTGACTGCCAGTGCCCCCAGGTCCCACCATGCTATCTTGGTATTCCTGGTAGAATTATAGAAGTAGGTTTTTCAAGCTGTTTTTTGGACCTATCATCTCTCAGCAGCTTTCAAAATCATTCTGCGCATTTTTTTTATGTGCTGCTCTGTTATATACGCTTTTTGGAGCCTCGTTTGGAGTCAACACAATTTCCAGTTCGAAAATTCCACAATTCGGAGGTTCACAATTTTTTTTTAAAAAAGTGCTGAATCACAACTGATCACTTTTTAAGAAGTTAATCTCAAAATTAAAATTATACTTCATCCATTAGGGTTATCCACATTTGTGTGAGTGCAATTCTCTGTTGATAGTTTAGTTGTATCCAGTTGCATTGCATGGGGATTGGCCTTTTTTTTTTGACAATTAAATATTTAAAAAAAATGGAGGCTCACTAACATCTGTTATAAGGAAGTAAATGAGCTATAAGATTAGAGAAATTCTATCACAGAAAATATGTTTTTCTCATTGAAACAGAAAAGAATTCTTGAGTATGATGGCTAATACTTAAAAGAAGATTTATGGAATTCAACAGGATATTTTTTTTTTCTTGTTTGGATAATTGCCCACCTCTTTTCCTGCACAATAACCGTGTACAGTACAGCTCGCTGCCATACAAACTGATCATCTACAATTTAGCATCAATTTTAAAATTTTAAGCATATGAAACAGATGTCTTTCTTTCCCCAAAGGTTTAAGTGTGTTGCGTCTTCTGCTACCTACGGGTATAGCCAGATGTTTCCTACGCCGACACCTGTACAGATCAGCCGTGTATCATTAGGAATTGCTCTTATTGTGTAATAAACCTTATGGGAATTGGAAGCAAGTTTGATTTAAACATGCTAAATACCAAATTCCATTCTTTCACAGAACTCCAGGATGTAGATGTAGATGATATGTAAGTAGGGGATAAAGCAACCTTGCTGATCATTTCAAGGGTATTACGAATCACAGAAGAGTCAGTGACGATATAAAGCAGCATGAAAGAGTATTTATACAGGTCATAGAGCTGATCTCCGTAAAAGTAAACTATGTGGAGATGACAAAATGATTTATGTTCCTGCATGGCTATCTTACCGTAAACCCAATCACTAAAATCTCATACAAGCTTTAACATGTTAAAGTACAGTAAAACCTTGGTTTGAGAGTAACTTGGTTTGAGAGCGTTTTGCAAAACAAGCAACATTTTTTCATAAATTTTGACATGATATACAAGCGATGTCTTGATATACAAGTAGCGTCATGTCAGAACTGAGTATAAAAGAGGAGAGGCACCTCTAAGTGTAGTAATATGGTTACATTTAGTGAAGGTACAACATTTAGCAACTCACATGGTTGATGATTAAAACAGGCACATCTAAGTATGCAGTCATCCGGGGTAAAGCTGACCATTCTCCACACCACTATCGACGTCATCCCTTCCACGCTGAGCTCCATGAGTGCTTCAAGCCTCACTGTAGGGTAGTCTTCCCAGTCACGATTGTAGATTGTCAGCGATGAGAGCCGGTGGTCCGGAGGATGGTTTATGTGAATAACTTTACCTCAGGTGCTTGCATATTTAGATGTGCCTCTTTTAATCAATTATGTGAGCTGCTAAATGTTGGACCTTCATTAAATGTAACCATATTGCTACACTTAGAGGTGCCTCTCTTCTCTTTTATACTCTGTAGCTCCTGCTGTATTTTGCTTCTAATCCTCTTGTGGAGGCTTCCATTTGTGAATGGACATTTCATGGTTACACAACCTATCACATTGCCATAATCTTTTTATATGGACTATAAACTGAAAGACCTATGAACAAATGGTTGTGGAACAAATCATCCATTATTTCTTATGGGGAATTTCGCTTTGATATACAAGTGCTTTGGATTACAAGTATGTTTCCGGACAGGGCCGGCGCTCCCACTAGGCAAACTAAGCAGCCCCACTGCCGCCTAGGGGCGCACTGCCACCTATGGGCGCAACAACAGCCGCTGGATCCCCTCAAGAGGATCGGATCTCCCCTGGCAGATGGTGGCTGATGCGGTGTGGGAGGCAGCTCCATCTGGCTGGCTGCATAGTCGCTGGGCGGGGAGAGGGTGCAGGCAGATTCCCCCCACCCCTTTCCCTGGAGCCAAGGGTGACCATGCCGATGTCCAGCAGTCGTGGGTGTCAGCTCTCTGCCTGCCCCGCATCCCACCTTGAGTGATGTGCAGCCATTGGAGGAGCAGGGTGGGCGGCCACCCAGGTCCGGACTGGCCGAAGGACACTCACTGGGCTGAGGCCGCCGGGTCACTTGTCCTGGAGGAGTGAGGAGCCCAAAGAAAAGCTTCTACAGCAGCCCGTCCTGCTTCCCCAGTTTGTCCGCGGCCGGCCGCCAGAGCCCGGGGGGGTGGAACCAAATGATCAGCTGATCTGATGGGGAAGTAGCTGGAGGAGGTTTCCCATGCATGAGCTGTGAGTCACAGCCTGTAGGAGACCCCATCTCCTGTGCCTGGGACTGCTGCCCGCTGCCTTGTTAGGTGGTGTGGTGGTGGTGGGCGCTGGGGATGAAGACTTCCAGACCTTATCACTGGTGTGTGACCGCCTCCACATGGCTGCACCGCATTCTCCTTTCCACCTGGCTCCACCCCCCTCCTGGCTGCACCCAGCTCCTGTCCACCTGGCTCATCCCTCCACCTGGCTCCATCCCTCCACCTGGCTCCACCCCCCCTCCTGGCTGCACCCCCTCCTGTCCACCTGGCTCATCCCTCCACCTGGCTCATCCCTCTACCTGTCTCCATTCATCCACTTGGCTCCATCCCTCCACCTGGCACCATCCCTCCACCTGGCTCATCCCTCCACCTGGCTCCATTCATCCACCTGGCTCCATTCATCTACCTGGCTCCATCCCTCCACCTGGCTCATCCCTCCACCTGGCTCCACCCCCCTCCTATCCACCTGGCTCCATCCCTCCACCTTGCTCCATCCCTCCACTTGGCTCATCCCTCCACCTGGCTCCATCCCTCCACCTGGCTCTATTCATCCACCTGGCTCCATCTCTCCCCCTGGCTTCATCCATCTGGCTCCATCCCCCCACCTGGCTCTATTCATCCACCTGGCTTAAGCCCTACCCCTGGCTTCATCCATCTGGCTTCATCCCTCCACCTGGCTCCATCCCTCCACCTGGCTCCATCCCTCCATTTGGCTCCATTCATCCATCTGGCTCCATCTCTCCACCTGGCTTCATCCCACCATCTGGCTCCATACCTCCACCTGGCTCCATCCCTCCACCTGGCTCCATCCTCCATCCCTCCATCCCTCCACCTGGCTCCATCCCTCTAAATTAAAATGGTGATTTACCCCTCTCTATGTTCTAAAACAGTATTTGTCAACTCCAGTCCTCAAGTCGCCCCAACAGGTCATGTTTTCAGGATTTGAATGAAAATGGCTGTGATAATTACTAATGCAGTGAAACTGATCAAATCACCAAAAAATATGACCTGTTGGGGAGCCTTGAGGACTGGAGTTGAGAAACACTGTTCTAGAAAAGCTGGTTGACAGTTCCTGTGGTTTTTTTTTTTTGCATTAAAATAAACGTATCTATACTTACCTGCTCTGTGCAATGCTTTTGCACAGAGCAGCCTTGATCCTCTTCTTTTAGGGTTCCCCCATCGGCTCTCCATGCCCTCCTCTTCGTCTGCTGCCCCCTTAAACCACTTTCCATGAGGGCACTCATTTGTGTTCGCTCCCGAGCCTCGCTGCTGTGTCCAGGATTTAATTGACAGCAGTGGGAGTCAATGGCTTCCGCTGCTTTCTACCTGTCCAATGAGGAGAGAGACAGCGACGGTTAAAGTGGTGTTCCGGCCAAAATTATACTTTTTAAATAAAAATACCCCTATAATACACAAGCTTAATGTATTCTAGTAAAGTTAATCTGTAAACTAAGGTCTGTTTTGTTAGTTTATAGCAGTAGTTTGTTATTTTATAAACTTACAGCAGGCCGTGGCCATCTTAAGTGTGGGCATCTGAAGCCAGACTGTATTTCTTCCTGGATCTCATCCTTGCAGATCTTGCACATGCTCAGTGCAGCACAAGCAGTGTAATAGGTTTGGGTTCAGGTTTCCATAGCAACAGCAGTGTCAGAGGAAGTTGCCTCCCCTTCCCAGGAGGCATTGCAAACAGGAAATTATGCGATGGACCGCGGCCAGGGAGGAGGAAGTGAAAAATGAATACAGCAGATATACAGTAGGTGCTGAGAAAAAAAAAATAAAAAAATATCCAATTAGTTTACAGTGCACAGTTTAGTGAGGGATGCTGAAGAGTTGTAAAAGTGGGTGGAACTCCACTTTAAAAAAACCTTAAGGCTTTACAACTACTTTAATGTTAAAGCTTGTATGGGATTTTACCACCCTAGGTGGTGAGGAATTTTCTATGTTTTGCATTCTTTTCCCTTCTTTATTTCTTGTTTATTTTCACCTCTTTCTTTTGTCTTTCTCCCTGGCCAGGCTTTGTATTTCTTGGTCTTCTGTTGACCCAGTAGGCTCAGGTATTGGACCCCTTGGGTCTTCTATATCATTTCCCTTCTTTTTTTTCACAACTTTCACAGCTTTTTGATAAGCCCTCTCAACTAATTTGTTAAAAATGTTGTTATACTATGTTTTGGGGTTTTATTTGACTTTTCCTGGGTGATATCTAATGGAGATAATTTTTTTGCTTCTGTTACCAGATTTGTACTGGAGTCTGTTGTTCTTTGAGATGTATTACTGTATCTTCTATATGCTTATAAATAAAACATTTTCAAAAGCTTTTATGAGATTGTAGTGATTCCCTTACTAGAGAAATTTCCTCTCACTTCCTGTTTTGGCTATGAGACAGGAAGTGAAGGGAAATTTCCCCAGTGGGACACACACATGTCAAAAAAAAAAAAAAAAATCCTGACGGGATTATAAATCTCCCTTTCTCTATTAATGTGAAAAAAAAAGGTTTTGCCTTTAGTTCTACTTTAGGCTGGGTTCACACATATGCGAATTGGATCCGCATATTCCATCCAATTCGCATGACAGGTGCGAAAGTGTGACCGGCTCTCAATTAAGCCAGTTTACACGTCTGGGGTGGTCGCGGTCCAGATTGAAAAAGGGTCCGGTGCGTCTTTGGGTCAAGCCCAGGTGCAAATTCAGGCTAAAATGCGGACCCGAATCGCACCTGATCCGGTGTACAGGAACGCACCGGACGCCAGGCACAAACCCACGGCCGCATATATGCGAACCCGGCCTCAATGAATTAAGGACATTTTTTTTCTAAGTCCATTTATGCGATGAATACTTCATTACCATGGGACTAATCTGCTGGCAAGATGAACTACACCAGCAGCTAGCCATAGCGGATGGGCATGAATACTCCACCTGGAGCGGTTTGTTTGATATTTACCTGTTGCTTACATCACACTGGCAGGAAATGATGTCATTAACATGATGGATCTCAGGATCTCCTTGGACTTATACTCGAGTATAAGTCGAGTTTTTCAGCACATTTTTTGTGCTGAAAGTGCCCCCCTCGACTTATACTCGAGTCAAGCACTTTTCTGCAGCAAAAAATTTCATTTTTCAAACCGAATTTGGGGCCCCGTATCTCAGGGCCACTTGGTGCTAGGAACCCCAAATTTGGTGTGCAAACCCAGTGGAACTGGTACCACGAAATATCCAAAGCTGAAGTTCCTAGCCCTAAGTGGTCCCGAGATATGGGGCCCCAATTCGGTTCGGAAAATGTAATTCTTTGCTGCAGAAAAGTGCTTGACATTTTCTGAACCAATTTTTGGGGCCCTGTATCTCGGAGTCACATAGTGCTATAAACCCCAGCTTTGGATATGTTATGGTGCTAGTTCCACTGGGTTTGCATACCAAATTTGGGGTACCTAGCTTTAAGTGGCCCCGAGATACGGGGCCCCAAATTCGGTCAACTGTGCCCATCTGCAGCAATGTCATTTCGGGACCCTTTGGGTTCAGAGACCCCAAATTTTGGCTGCAGCTAGGGGGCATCTAGGAACCCTTAACTACCGAGTTTGAAGTTTGGGGGACCTATGGCTGCAAATGGGCACAGTGAGGCTGCAAATGGGCATTGTTGACCCTCTTTTCCACTTACAGTAGCTGTGCATTTCTCACCCTCGTCTTATACTCGGGTCAATAAGTTTTTCCCATTTTTGTGGTAAATTAGGGCCTCAACTTATACTCGGAACGACTTATACTCGAGTATATACGGCATATATTCTGTATATTTGTCACACGTGCGTTGATGAAGAAGCTGCGGAAGGCCCCAAAATGTTTTATTTTTGCATGTGGATAAAAGCTGATTACTTTCAGGCAGTGTGCTGGCAACCTTTGTATTCCAATTCGCGATCTGCTGGCTGGTTCACCAAAGTGTAGTCTATGTAGGTGCTGGAGATTAGTCCTCATTTCTTGGCATTCACTACATTTGCTGGATTGACCACATTACTAGCAAAACCCTGTTGCATCTTCCACATCCGGCATTTGGACATCTCTTATACCGACTCTCCTTGCTGTCTTGGGTTGCCGTTTAATGTCTGTGCAGCGGTACTAGACACAGATATATATTCTCCTTTCTGACAATGCGCACAGAACAACCTCGTTAAGTGTAATTTCCTCTCTGTTTATAAACTCCCAGAAACAAGCCCATATGAATGCATGAAGCTGCCGCAGGTTCCTGCCGGAATAAGACGTTATCTCCGGAAATAGAGAAACGCTCGTACAATTTGCAGCGCGGTGTCGGCACTCCGAGCTTTATGACTTATTTCTAATTTGTATTGATGGCCTTAAAGTCGCATGCTTTGCAGTTCTATGAAAGAAAAGATTATAAATGGAGATTAATTATAATTTTGCTAGCTCAGTACTTGTAAAACTAAAGCAATTTATATTCTTTCCCTTAATGATCTCCATTCCTGATTGCAGTAATGTAATCTAATTGTGATTATGATCGTATCTGAATCATGTGGGCCTCAATGTGATTGAAACTACTTTTTGCATTAAAAAGTAATTTTAGAGTAATGATGAAAAGTTACTGTGGAAAATTGGCAAGTAATATATTTTACTCAGTATCTTAAATTTCTGTTTTTATTTCCGATGATATCTTTTTTTTTAATCTAGGCTGGGCCAAGGATACCTTCGCTGGAACGCCGCGGGCTGACATTAAAGGAATAAGATCTATAATTCACATACAGAGCTGTTCATTTTTAGCGAGAAAATGGGTTTGGAAGGAATCTGACAGATCACACTCTTATAGATTTTGTTTGAATGAAATCTTTATATATATATATATATATATATATATATATATATATATATATAAAACCAAAAATATTGGGACACCTGCCTTTTTACACGCACATGAACTTTAATAACATCCCAGTTATTAGCCTGTAGGGATCAATATTGCGTTGGCCCACCCTTTGCAGCTATAACAGCTTCAACTCTTCTAGAAAGGCTGTCCACAAGGTTAAGGAATGTAAATGTTTGACCATTCTTCCAGAAGCAAATTTGTGAGGTCAGGCACTGATGTTGGACGAGAAGGCCTGGCTCGCAGTCTCCGCTCTAATTCATACCAAAGGTGTTTTATCAGGTTGAGGTCAGGACTCTGTGCAGGCCATTCAAGTTCCTCCACCCCAAACTCACTCAGCCATGTCTTTATGGACCTTGCTTTGTGCAGTGCTCCAAATCATGTGGTGGAGGGGGGGATTATGGTGTGGGGTTGTTTTTCAGGGGTTGGGTTTGGCCCTTTAGTTCCAGTGAAGGGAACTCTTAAGGCGTCAGCATACCAAGACATTTTGGACTATTTCATGCTCCCAACTTTGTGGGAACAGTTTGGGGATGACCCCTTCCTGTTCCAACATGACTGTGCACTAGAGCACAAAGCAAGGTCCATAAAGACATGGATGAGTGAGTTTGGGGTGTAGAATTTGGGGGTAAAAATCACCCCCTCAGCACAAATCCTCCACCCTACAAATCCCTCAAATTTCCTCTCCAAGTAAACATCCTCTGCCCCCTACTCCAAATCCCCCCTCCCTGCACAAATCCCCCCCAATAACCCCACTTGGTACAAATCCTCCCCCTCTCCTAATCCCCCCCCCCCTCGGCATGCATAAATACCCAATCACCCCTACTAGCACACACCCCCCCCCAAAAAAAAAATCCCCTCCTAGCACAATTCCCCTTCCCCTTCTACCATATCACCTCTTTTAGCACAACCCCCCCCAATCCCCTTCCCCTCCTAACACAAATCCCCCTTAATCAACACTCCTAGCACCCCCCCCCCCCCAATTTTCCTCTTCTAGAACATATTTAAACCCCTGCTGTCCCCCAAATTCCCCCTCCCAACACAAAGCCCCTCCCCAATCTCCTTGTGCCACCCTCCCCCACCTGACATAATACCACCCTTCCTACCCACCCCTTGTCATGGACCTGCTTGCTGAATGAAACTAAACTTAAAAAAACAAAACAAATGCAACCATCACATCTTTGCTGTTTGTTTTAGCTAGGCTTTAATCCACAGGAGTGGATTTATTAAAGGCAAATAGGCCGGTTACTTCGCAAGAACTTTTGCACCAGGGAATGTATGGAAATTTCACTTTGCAAAGAATATCCATTCACCACCAAAAAAAAAAAAGCAAAAAACAAAACATTAATAAAAATGTGTTTTTGGTTGCAGAAGTTTGGATGATGGAAGTCAGCAGAGCCTCGCCACATTCAAGGGAAAACTCCCCTGCAAACTGAACAGCCTTTAGTAAATCATCACCATAATCTCCCAGTCCAAAGATGATCAGTTTGAGAATCCTCATTACATATAATGTTGAAAGGATGTTACTCCATCCTCTATACATGAAGAAGGGGATGCCTAAGTTCCTCAGAATGCACTGGCTGTATTGTATCTGACTGACTGCTATTGGCAATGAAGGCATTTTGAATTATAAACCATAAGGGGAGATTTACACTAAAGTCAAATAATTAATTTGCTTTTCAACTGAATTTTTTACTTTGCCGGGAAATGTTTGCCTTAGCCTAGTGAATGTAGTGAAAATTCTCTTTTTTCAAAATACCCAATCACTTGCAAAGAAAAAAAAAATATATATTTTTGCTTGCATGTGATTGGATGATGGAAGTCAGCAGCGCTTCACCCTATCACCTTATTCGCTAAGCTTGTTATCGTCTCCCCTTTCTTTTCAATGGGACACAATGGTTTATTCAATCTCTTATCCTTTTATCTTGATTTGTAGCCTTTGACTTTTGTACCAATTTATTTACACTTACTGCATGCTCCCCGTGCCCGCCGTGGGGGAGATTTGATGGTGCTGCTGTCTTAGTTGCCCATAGGTTTTGCCCCTAAATGTTGGTCTTCATTGGTAAGCGACAGTGTCATTGTGTACCCCACACATTTTTTGATTGTTGTATCATCATGACCATACTTTAATTTGTTGCTATGTCATTATATTTTGTGATTTTTACATATATTTTTATAGATTTGATTAAAATGATTCCTCCTGAAAAAGCAGAGTTTTCCACAAAACATGTAGAGGACTCGCCATTCACTGAGGATTAACTATCGCTCCACCTCCAACCTTGGAGGGTACCAAGCATCAATGTAACATGTGTTTGTTCTATAACACTGGGTCCCAAGCTCGTGGTTGCCCTATGTAATGGGGCCCATTGGAGGGGAATTCGGTCAGCAAATCAGAACGCATGAGATGTAGAGTATGATGTCACCACCGTGCCTCTCCACCTTCTCCAATCAGAGATTGCTTTGCATTCATTCAGAAAATGCTAAGCATTCTTTGAATGGTGCCCATGCTGAGTGGCCAAGCTCTAGCACAGTTTTTTTCAACCAGGGTGCCCTGGCACCCTGGGGTGCTTTGAGGCTTCTTCAGGAGTGCCTTGGCAAAATGCCTAAAAATGTATCAAAAATTGTATACAAGCCACAGGTTTTCACTATGCACCATTACGACTTTCTAGACACTGGCATCCTAACAACCAATGATGTCATCAATTGAGAAGGAGGATGCCTGTCGCCTCCACAGCATTCTTGTTTGACCCTCCTTTGCCTCTCTCCCTCAGCACTGAGGTCACATTATCTGACTGATGGAGAGAAATTGAGGGAGAAGAGAAACATTGGCATACTAGTCCCTACCAGTGTGTAAAAGTATAATTGCTTTCGAAGAAAAAATTACCTCTAACGTTGGGTGTTCTACATGTGTGGATGTTGCTGCATTAAAGTGGTTGTAAACCCTTACAACACACTTTTTGCTACAGGTAAGTCTATAATAAGGCTTACCTGTAGCTACCCAGGATATCTCCTAAACCTGAACGGCTTAGGCGATATCCCCCGTATCGGCACATGCGCACTAAAGCAAACTGAAGCAACGGCACGTACGTGCCGTTGCTTCAGTGAGTGTCCCTTTATCGGCGGCTCCCGCGCGCACGTGCGGGAGTGACATCATCATGGCTCCGGCCAATCACATCGCCGTAGCCCGCGATCCCCGGAAGTAACTCTGGGAGCGATGTCAGCCACTGGAGCGGTGTACGAGGACGGCTGTGGGGGCTTCGATCTCAGGTAAGTAATTCATAATGAGCTAGTATGCTATGCATACTAGCTCATTATGCCTTTGCCTTGCAGGGTTTTTTTGTTTTGTTTTTTTCTTGGGTTTACAACCACTTTAAGGAAAACTGTTATGCCGCGTACAGACGATCGGAATTTCTGACAACAAATGATCGATGTGAGCCTGTTGTCGGAAATTCCGACCGTGTGTAGGCTCCATCGGACATTTGTTGTCGGAATTTCCAACAACAAAAATTTGAGATCTGGTTCTCAAATTTTCTGACAACAAAATCCGCTGTCGTAAATTCCGATCATGTGTACACAATTCCAACGCACAAAGTTCCACGCATGCTCGGAATCAAGCAGAAGGGCCGCGCTGGCTATTGAACTTCATTTTTCTCGACTCGTCCAACGTGTTGTACGTCACCGCCTTCTTGACGTTCGGAATCTCCGACAACATTTGTGCGACTGTGTGTATGCAAGACAAGTTTCAGCAAACATCCGTCGGAAATAAATCCACGGTTTTGTTGTCGGAAAATCCTATTGCGTGTACATATCATTATGCCCCGATCGGACATTCCGACAACAAAATCCATGGATTTTTTCAGACGGATGTTGGCTCAAACTTGTCTTGCATACACACGGTCACACAAATGGTGTCGGAAATTCTGAACATCAAGAACACGGTGAAGTACAACATGTACGACGAGCCGAGAAAAATGAAGTTCAATAGCCAGTGCGGCTCTTCTGCTTGATTCCGAGCATGCGTAGGAATTGTGTATACATGATCGGAATTTACGACAACGGATTTTGTTGTTGGAAAATTTGAGATCCAGATCTCAAATTTTGTGTGACGGAAATTCTGATGGAAAATGTCCGATGGAGCCCACACACGGTCGGAATTTCCGACAACAAGCTCCCATCGAACATTTTCCGTTGGAAAATCCGACCGTGTGTACGGGGCATTACAGTAGCTTTTTACATTTTAGAATGGGGTGCCTCAAGACTGTCCATAACTGTGCCTTGAGATTGTCTATAATTTTAAAGTGGTTGTAAACCCTTACAGACCACTTTTACCTACAGGTAAGCCTAGATTAAGGCTTACCTGTAGGTGCAAGAAATATCTCCTAAACCTACATGGTTTAGGAGATATTTCCAAAAGACAGGCGCCGATGTCTATGGCGCATGCGCCGTAGACAAAGGCATGCAGACGCACTGAGTTTGCAGTTTCTAATGGCGATCATGCCGTTAGTGGCGGCACCAGCATGCGTTCGTGGGAGTGAAGTCAGCTCGGCACTTTGATTTGCCGGAGCCGCGATACCCAGTAAGAAGATGGACGCTTCGTGGAAGAGGGGACAGCGGTGACATCGCAGGCTCCTGTGTCAGGCAAGGGACACATAATGGGCTACTATGCGATGCATAGTAGCCCATTATGCTTTACCTTTGCAGTGAAACAAAGACGAAGTAAACCCATCAGGGTTTACTTCCTCTTTAAAGGGTGCCTTGATGGAAAAAAGGTTGAGAAACACTGCTCTAGCAGGTCAGCCGCTCAGTGCAGGACCCAGAAGCAAGTGGAGATCACTGGAGTAGCGGTGCCTACTAGAGTGATTTCAAGCTTTCACGGGCATTCATAATTATAATCCAAGCTGGATCAATGTAACTATCTATAAAAAAAATCTATACCTGGAATTCCTCTTTATGAATGGTAGCACCAATATTTTAATCCCAAAAGGTTCCTTTTAATAACTTTGACCTTTAAAACTGCCCGCTTCTCTTACAACATGGGCTGTTTGTTCCACAGATTGTCATTGCAATTATTCTTTCCAACTGCACAGAACTGTAACTTAAAAGTAATTCTTAAAGAATTATTTTTGTCACTGAAAACATATAAACTGTTTTATTGGAATCCACGCTGCTTAAATTGCCTGCGAATGCAAACTCTGGCATGCAAAGCGTCGTTTTCCATTGGCAAAATGGCCGTACATAAGCATTTTTAAACCTTGCTATTTAGGGAATGGTGCCGTGAAAAAAAAAAAAAAATCATATTGCTTTACAGGGCAATAACCGTAAAGTCAACTGTGGTTTCTGCAGTGTTTATATATTTAGTATAAAAATTCTTGGATATAAAACAGATTCTTCTCCCGACGTATAGTCATTTTTTATGTGATGATAAATCATATCATATGTCTTAAAACAAATATTAAGGTTTTGCGTACCTTTGCAGATTTACATGTCACATAAACACATCGGAGGATAACAAGCACGCACCGAAAAGGTCTCCCCTTACATTCTGATTGTGTAGCATGGCGGGTTCTAAAAACAAATAGGTTTTTATTGTGTTCAATAACTTGGAATTCACATATACAATGTGGGCGATTACGCTATTGCTGCTTTTAATTTAACCAAATTTAAACAGAAAGCTAAAAAAAATCGAAATATCTAACCGTGATTGGTTGTATGACAGAATTCCACAGAGGACAATTCATTTTCACATTCCGTTCTACGACTGAGATTAACTGTTTGCCATCAGTGTCTGTACATATATATCTCAAATTCCTTGGTAGTTAAAATAGATGTCATCCCTAACTGAAGGACATTTAGTTTGTGAAAGCACTCTGTATCATAAACCGTTTACATTTTTGCTGATAAAATACTTGTTTTCACTTTTTTCTTCACTGTTGCATCTCAGTGCTGCTAATCTCCTGCAACCTCTTGCAGTCACATACCACATGCATGCACTTCAGCAATGGCTGCTTGGCATTTCTCAGGGTGGGCTTCCATCCTGATGATGAAATCAATTAACTATGCTTAACCACTTGCTGCCCGCTGCACGCCGATATACGTCGGCACAGTGGCAGCGGTGGACAAATGGGCGTACCTGTACGTCCCCTTTAATTGGCGGGTTAGCGGGCGCCCGCGGCGCGTACAGCGTGACCGTGCCCGCGGGACCCACGGACTCGATGTCCCCCGGTCTCCTGGCGATCGTGTCACGGAGCCGCAGAACGGGGAAGTGCCTATGTAAACAAGGCATTTCCCCGTTCTGCCTTGTGACATGACAGAGATTACTGCTCTCTGTCATCGGGAGCAGTGATCACTGTCATGTGAGTTGTAGCCCATCCCCCCCCACAGTTAGAATCACTCCCTAGGACACACTTAACCCCTTCATCGCCCCCTAGTGGTGAACCCCTTCCCTTCCAGTGTCATTTACACAGTAATCAGTGCATTTTTATAGCACTGATCGCTGTATAAATGACAATGGTCACAAAATAGTGTCAAAAGTGTCCGATGTGTCCGCCATAATGTCGCAGTCACGATAACAATTGCAGATCGCCGCCATTACTAATAAAAAAAAATTAATAATAAAAATGCCATAAAACTATCCCCTATTTTGTAGACGCTATAACTTTTGCACAAACCAATCAATATACGCGTATTGAGATTTTTTTACCAAAAATATGTAGAAGAATTCATATCGGCCTAAACTGAGGAAAAAAATATTTTTTTTATATATTTTTGGGGGATATTTATTATAGCAAAAAGTTACAAAATATTGCGTTTTTTTCAAAATTGTCGCTCTTTTTTTGTTTATAGCGCAAAAAATAAAAATCGCAGAGGTGATCAAATACCACCAAAAGAAAGCTCTATTTGTGGGGAAAAAGAACGTCAATTTTGTTTGGGTACAACGTCGCACTTCCGCGCAATAGTCAATTAAAGCGACGCAGTGCCGAATTGCAAAAAGTGCTCTGGTCAGGAAGGGGGTAAAATCTTCCGGGGCTGAAGCGGCTACTTAAAGCAGATCTTCACCCTTAAGAAGGACTTCTGTCCTATCCAACCCTCCTCCCCTTCGCTTTCTAAATAGGGCATTTTTTTTTTTCACTTTTTTTAAAGAAGAGTGCGGCCCAGCCCCCTGCATGTCATTCATCTAGGCAAACACCATGCACTGTCCTCCCTTTGCTATTGGGATATGCATGTCATATATCCCAGTAGGCAGACCACCCCTGCATCATCAGGAGGCATGCCATGAACCAGGAAGCCAAAAGGTGGCATAGAACCAAAGGATCTCAGTGGGAAAATGTTGAATCCTCTGGACAAGTCAGTATCACCAATGATAGCAACGGACCACCCAGTAAGTGGGGGGGAAGGTGGGGTGTTGGTGAGCGAAGATCTTTTTAAAGTAGAACTAAGGGCAAACTTGTTTTGCATTGTGAATAGAGTAAGGGAGGGTTATAACCCCTGTCAGTTTTTTAGTTTTTTGCCATCTGTGTCCTATTAGGGAGATTTGCCTTCACTTCCTGTCCCATAGCCAAAACAGGAAATAAGGGAATCCCTGGTTGTCACCTGGGTTACGAGAATTAGTGTCCCTATTGGAAGACTTTCCCTCCATTACTGTTCTGGGGACAGCCCAACATTTGGGATTTTCTTTTCTTTCACTCTCAGATAGGTAGAGGGGTTTGGGGGGATATGTTGTAGGAAGAGGGACCACGGGGATTTGTGCTGGAAGAGGGGTGGTGGGGGGGGGAAATTTGTGCTATTAGAGGAGGATTTTTGCCATCTGTATCCCGTAGAACTAAGGGCAAACTTGTTTTGCATTGTGAATAGAGTAAGGGAGGGTTATAACCCCTGTTAGTTTTTTAGTTTTTTGCCATCTGTGTCCTATTAGGGAGATTTCCCTTCACATCCTGTCCCATAGCCAAAAGAAGAAATAAGGGAATCCCTGGCTGTCATCTGGGTTATCAGAATTAGTATCCCTATTGGAAGAGTTCCCCTCCATTACTGTTCTGGGGACAGCCCAACATTTGGGATTTTCTTTCACTTTCACTCTCAGATAGGAGGAGGGGTTTGGGGGGGGGGGGATATGTGGTAGGAGGAGGAACCAGGAGGATTTGTGCTGGAAGAGGGGTGGATGGGGAAATTTGTGCTATTAGAGGGGGATTGGTGAAGATGGTTTATGCCATCAATCCCCCAAATCCCATCATGTGGTACTCTCTACAGGGTGTGATGTGTTTAGTCTTTATTCTGAAGTGAGTCCACCAAAAATGGAGTTCTCAGGGCTGCACACCTGCTGAGGCCATTATGTGGGGGGGGCCCCCACTATTCCTGCAGAATTTTTATTTACTTTACAAAAACTGAAAATATAACAAGAGGAAATGGAACACACACACTTGGGAGGGAACACTCAAAACTCCCAGATGGACAGGAACATAGTTGCATTGTTGGTGCAATCAAGACGTAAATAGCCAAGGGCTAACCCTAGCCACCAGCCTCCAACAGCTAAAATATCACTTCATTATTTATTTATTTTATATAACTCCCCCTAGCACCACCACCACGTGTTCTTACCCACCTTCCTGGTGATGTGAAATGGTCCATTTCCTGTAGAGTACTTTAAAAGAACACATGTGGATCCCGTCTTCTCACTCTCTGACCTCCAGTCAAAGGCAGAGGAAAACAAAGAAGATTCTCTATTTATTTGGTTTATTTCATTGCATGACATAGTTAAGTCTAAGATACACACAAATATATCATAGCATTTGTTCTAGGAGATAGCCTATACTCTAGAAAGAACTAGGCAATATGCCATAAAATCATATCATTAATTTTGTCATATCACACACAGCCATCAACCAATAAATACAGGATCCCCATCGGTTTCCTCATCTGTAAAGGTCCTGCTATATCAGGGAGTCCCCTTTAGTAAAAATAGGGAAGTCAGTAGATCCAGTGAGCAGAATGGACACGTATAGGATACTTAATTCCTTAAGTCAGTTTTCGACCCCTGATTAGATGGATCAAAAACAGCTCGGACCATGGATCTTTATGGGTGGCTGGATGTAAATGGATGTGCATCCATTTACATGAAGATCTGTTCAGGTTCGTTGGGTTGAACAAAATAGGTTCACTTATTAAGAAGCGGTTACCTGCTGACTCGTCCAGGCTTGGACATCCACCCCAAACTGTAGGTAACCCCAAGGTGTGTGGCTACATGGGAACAGCGTTTATATAGGCCAGTGATGGCAAACCTTGGCACCCCAGATGTTTTCGATCTACAATTCCCATGTTTCTCATGCACTCTGCAGTGTAGTTGAGCATCATGGTCAAGGTTCGCCATCATTGATATAGGCTGAGCGGCCATCACTATTGGCATGCTCTGGTCATTCTGCTGATTCTTGGCACTGGAATCAGGTTATGTTGCTAAACAGCCATGTGAAGGAGGCCTAACGGTAATGCTTTGTGAACTCACCAAATAGTTATAACCAGTAATTATCGTTTTGTGTTTGTTCATAGTAAAGCATTAGTAACGGGTTAGTGCACTTTAGACAATGTAAGCTAATCCACCCTTCAGAGCCCTCCTGAAATGAGCTAAAATTCCTCTCACCATCAGCTGCTTACCTGAGTAGGACAGCCACAGCCAACCTCAATGTTTCCATCCTCCACGAAGTAACATTCTTCACCACTGGCCACACCTGTAAAGTGAGTCCTCATAGACTTCCATAGCTCCCAACTGTCCCTGATTTCGAGCAACTGTTCCTGATTTGGAACAAAGTCCATCTGTCCCTCGTTCCTCCTCATTTGTCCCTCATTTTGGTCTGATCAATATAGGTGTATATAAAATGCTATATTTATCTTTCAAAAGGTGTTTCCCAGTGCTAAACCTTTCATCTGATTTCTAAACTGCTGCACTTTGTAAATTTGAAAAGCCAGTATAAAGGAATAGTAGTGGTGAAAAAAGCACTTGTGGGTTTCATCAATATAGTAATGATTTTTTGAAAAGTGTTGTTTCTATGTGTAGCGCACCCAACGTAGGAGCTGCTGATTCCTCACTGCTACATGACCAGACACACAGCATTTTCCTTCATGCATTCCAACAAAGAAAACTGTCCTTGGCTTGTTTTTGATGTTTTATTAGGGGTTGATAACTTGAATGGGTTAGGGAATTTATGGAATGCCCAACTTGAAAAATGTCCAGAATTATTGACAAAGGGGACAACTTCTTCATTATGTAGACTAAAAACCCTCTTCTTCCTTCCTTCTGCACAAACTTGGTTTACATATGCAGCTCCTGCTGATCAAGGGAACTAACAATCTTTAGTGTTATTTCAGCGACTGCTCATCACAGGCTGGGAGTATCCACCCCTTTGTGGATTAAATAGCACAATGTGGAGTGAAAAGCATCTCCTTCTGCCTTCCTATAGACCCTGAGCCCAGTTCTACTGCTGCAGAATATACCAGCTCACCTGGCTGCTTGCTTCTTCAGTTCTCCTGACTGGACCACACTTCCCAAATCCTTCCCGACTGGCACACTTCCTCAGCCCTTCCTGACTGGCACACTTTCATAGAGATTCCCCAGGGCAAGGAGAGCAGAGCTCTCCTTGCTACAGCTGACAGTCTCTTCCCTTTGTGTTGTTCTTGCACTGTGCTGATATTACCAACTGTCTTTGCTTGCTCTTTCCCGCTGCCTCTTCTGGGCATGAATCCCTCAAGTTGCCTCCTATGGTGGGATCCTTCCAGGCCGGCTATCCCGAGCTCCAGCCCAAGGTAAAACCCCTCCTCAGCGGGGGTCCCTCAAAGGCCACCGACAGCCTCGTCTCAGCACTCCATCTTCCACCCAACCGCCCCTTGCTGGTATGGCCCATGTCTATTTATGGGATTTTCTCAGTCCCCTGTAAGCCCACTTCTGAGGATTGGCTGAGGTCCCATAAATATTCATGTCGGCTCCGGTTTACCTTGGCCCTCTAGTTCTAGAAGGTTCTCCAACCTTCCAGATACCAAGTGGAGGCAACAGAGAGCTGCCAGGATGTGTCATCCAGCCCTGGCCTCTAGTAACCTTGACCGAATTCAGTGACTCAGGTTTATTCCTGGCCAGAAATGCTTTTACCTACTCTTAACTCTAGTAGCACAGACTATGGGGTGCTACATATGTAAAGTGTGTTTGAGTTTGCACCTGCTTTTAAGTAAAACTCCTTTTTTTTTTTTTCTTTTGTGAAATCTCTCTTATACATGGACATTTTTCAAATTTCTTTTTCCTTTAACCTTTCGCTGCCAGAGACGGTTTTGCAATTTTTCTTGTGCACACATGCTAAACAAATCATTTTAGGCCTGAAGATTACATAAACACCCACTAAACATTATATATTTTCTAAAAGTAGACACCCTAGAAAAAAAAAATAATGGTAGTTCCAAATTTTTATGTCACACGATATTACCGCAAAGGTCTAGGAAATGCAGTTTCAGTAAAAAATACACTAAAGTTCATTTTAGGGCACACAATGCATGGGGGGGGGCAATTGGGTAGCAGTGCATTTACACACAATCCTGATGGCTGTAGCCCCCCCCCCCACTGTCAGGTTCATACGATGAAAGGACCTGGCAGCAAATGGGGTAAAAATGTTGGAGGTATGGTATATACTAGTTGATCCTGTCAAAAAATGCTATGTCCTTGTAACTTCCTGTGCATTGAACTGAAATCTTAAAGTGTGTCAAAGGTCAAGATGTAAAATATTATATTCATTTTCACATTGTATTTCAATTATGTGAGAGGAGGCGTTCCAGGAGGCAGAGTCAGTACAGGAATCACTGCTTGCAGAAAGCAATGTACCATGGGACATGTAGTCAAGTACATGTAGTAGAAATTGAAAGTAAACAGCAGAGGAGAAGCTTGTAGAAAGAGACGGCCAGCAGACAGGCATGACTCAAAACATGAAAGGAGATTTTTCAAGTAAGATTATATTGGATTGTCAAATGAAACTATTGTTTGTATTGTTATTACTGATGTTATAAAATCATAGTGAATGCAGTGACCATAGATTTCGATAGTGATCGACTTTCTCAGCTACCTTATTTGAACTACAGAGCAACCCCCTCTATTTAATAGAGATGAGGACAGGGGAAGGTGTTTTGTAGTTCAAAAAGTGGCTACGTTATTGTCATGATCACCAGGGGAAAATTATGAAAGAAAACCCTGAAAAAGAAAACAAATGCAGCCACCAAGGTCTCTAAGCTACAATATATTAAATTTGTGTTCATTGGTTTACAAATACAGTAAAACCTTGGATTGAGAGTAACTTGGTTTGAGAGCATTTTGCAAGACAAGCAAATTTTTTAAAATAAAGTTTGACTTGATATGCAAGTGATGTCTTAATATAAGAGTAGCGTCATGTCACAACTGAGTATAAAGGAGAAGAGAGGTGCCTCTAAGTGTAGCAATATGGTTACATATTTGTATGAAGGTACAACATTTAGCAACTCACATGGTTGATGATTAAAAGAGGCACATCTAAGTATGCAGGCATCCGGGATAAAGCTGTCCACATAGACCATCCTCCGCACTGCCATTGATTTCGGCCCTTCCACACTGCGCTCCACACGTGGTTCAAGCCTCTCTTTCAGATCGGTCTACTGCAGGGTAGTCTTCCCGGTCATGATTCCAGACTGACAGTGGTGAGAGCCGGCAGTGCAGAGGATGGTCTATTTGGACAGCTTTACCCCAGATGCCTGCATACTTAGATGTGCCTCTTTTAACCATCAACCATGTGAGTTGCTAAATGTTGTACCTTCATTAAATGTAACCATATTGCTACACTTAGAGGCGCCTCTCTTCTCTGTATACTCTGTAGCTCCTGCAGGATTTTGCTTCTAATCCCCTTGTAGAGGCTTCCATTTGTGGATGGACATTTTATGGTTACACAACCAGGTCACATTGCTATAATCTTTTTATATGGACTATAGACTAAATGACTTATGAATAAATGGTTGTGGAACAAATCATTTGCGTTTCCATTATTTCTTATGGGGAAATTTACTTTGATATAAGAGTGCTTTCGATTACAAGCATGTTTCCAGAATGAATTATGCTCACAATCCAAGGTATTACTGTACTTTAAGAAATAAAATAATCCACTGCAGATGAGCTATACACATTGCAGGGATTGGAAATTCTTACCTTTCACTGGTGTAAAGATATCCAGGTAGTCCTTGAAATCCCCTTTTTCATACTCAATGTTAAGTAGGAGTACCTGCCATATTGTTTCCATCTGAGAGTTCCTATGCCTAGCCCTAGGTGTTTTAAATCACGTGCGGAATCGCTGCAATTCTGCCCTTGATTTCCAAACGTGCTTTTAAAATGTCAAATTGTACAGCAGCGTTTTCAGGTGCCATTTCAATGGCACTTAAAAATCTGGTGCAATTATGCCGTGATTGTCCCATGAGAAATTGCGCTGCAACAGTGCAAATCATCTAGTGTGGTGTGTGTTGCCCAAAAAAAGCTCTGGAACTTTTTTGGGCGAAACACGTTGCGCAATTTGGTTTGCGCTATTGCAGCACGATTTATCCTGTGACAATCGCAGCAGGACCGCACTGCACACAGTTTTATATAATGCGTATATACAGTGGGGACGGAAAGTATTCAGACCCCCTTACATTTTTCACTCTTTGTTATATTGCAGCCTAAAATCATTTAAGTTCATTTTTTTCCTCATTAATGTACACACAGCACCCCATATTGACAGAAAAACACAGAATTGTTGACATTTTTGCAGATTTATTAAAAAAGAAAAACTGAAATATCACATGATCCTAAGTATTCAGACCCTTTGCTGTGACACTCAAATATTTAACTCAGGTGCTGTCCATTTCTTCTGATCATCCATGAGATGGTTCTACACCTTCATTTGAGTCCAGCTGTATTTGATTACACTGATTGGACTTGATTAGGAAAGCCACACACCTGTCTATATAAGACCTTACAGCTCACAGTGCATGTCAGAGCAAATGAGAATCATGAGGTCAAAGGAACTGCCTGAAGAGCTCAGAGACAGAATTGTGGCAAGGCACAGATCTGGCCAAGGTTACAAAAAAATTTCTGCTGCACTTGAGGTTCCTATGAGCACAGTGGCCTTCATAATCCTTAAATGGAAGACGTTTAGGGATGACCAGAACCCTTCCTAGAGCTGGCTGTCCGGCCAAACTGAGCTATCGGGGGAGAAGAGCCTTGGTGAGAGAGGTAAAGAAGAAACCAAAGATCACTGTGGCTGAGCTCCAGAAATGCAGTCGGGAGATGGGAGAAAATTGTAGAAAGTCACCCATCACTGCAGCCCTCCACCAGTCGGGGCTTTATGGCAGAGTGGCCCAACGGAAGCCTCTCCTCAGTGCAAGACACATGAAAGCACGCATGGAGTTTGCTAAAACCACCTGAAGGACTCCAAGATGGTGAGAAATAAGATTCTTTGGTCTGATGAGACCAAGATAGAACATTTGGCCTTAATTCTAAGCAGTATGTGTGGAGAAAACCAGGCACTGCTCATCACCTGTCCAAAACAGTCCCAACAGTGAAGCATGGTGGTGGCAGCATCATGCTGTGGGGGTGTTATTTAGCTGCAGGGACAGGATGACTGGTTGCAATCGAGGGAAAGATGAATGCGGCCAAGTACAGAGATATCCTGGACGAAAACCTTCTCCAGAGTGCTCAGGACCTCAGACTGGGCCGAAGGTTTACCTTCCAACAAGACAATGACCCTAAGCACACAGCTAAAATAACGAAGGAGTGGCTTCACAACAACTCCGTGACTGTTCTTCAATGGCCCAGCCAGAGCCCTGACTTAAACCCAATTGAGCATCTCTGGAGAGACCTAAAAATGGCTGTCCACCAACGTTTACCATCCAACCTGACAGAACTGGAGAGGATCTGCAAGGAGGAATGGCAGAGGATCCCCAAATCCAGGTGTGAAAAACTTGTTGCATCTTTCCCAAAAAGATTCATGGCTGTATTAGATCAAAAGGGTGCTTCTACTAAATACTGAGCAAAGGGTCTGAATACTTAGGACCATGTGATTCTTTTTCTTTTTTAATAAATCTGCAAAAATGTCAACAATTCTGTGTTTTTCTGTCAATATGGGGTGCTGTGTGTACATTAATGAGGAAAAAAATGAACTTAAATGATTTTAGCAAATGGCTGCATTATAACAAAGAGTGAAAAATGTAAGGGGGTCTGAATACTTTCCGTCCCCACTGTATATATAGTCCTTCAATGCCAATTTGCAGTGTATTTATTTATAATTGTACTGTCTTAATTAGTTGATAGATTCATGATGTATTTTCTTGTGTAAAATTGTTAAACTGATGACATCAATATAACCCCAAGGCCCATCAACACAGACCCTAAGCCCCTGTTCACAGTGATGCGACTTGTCACGTGATTTGACAAGTCCAAATCGCATGACAAGTCGCACCCTAATGTCAGCAATGGAACTGTTCAGATCTGTACGATGCCGACTTTGCGGTGCTGCACTGATTTGAAAAAGCAGTTTCTGTACTATTTTTGGCGATTTCAGGTGCATGAAGTCGCACAGATGTCAGCCAAGTTGCACCTGAAGTCGCACTCACATGCAGCTTTGAAATAGTGTGATTTCAAGTGAAGTCTCACAATTTCAAAGTCAGATTCAGTGTGAACGGGGGTTTAGTTTATCAACTACTCTGTTACTGAGTGAAAATCTGTATGGAACCATTGGAAGGGAAGGGGGTGAGAGGTGTGTATACATTTCAGCATAACCTATTAAATTCTGTAAGCAATAGTTTTTTTTTATTTTCATCAGATAACCTGGAAGAATTGAAAGACATAAAGGGTGGAATGGACCCAAGAGCTTCACTTCTTGGCTGTATCTGAAATACAAAATATTATTATGCAGTATTTCATATTTACCTAGTTACAGGAAAACAAAATGAGCCCTTACTGTAATAAAAAAGAGAATATATATGAAACTATTATATGCTTCCTTTAAGTATGTATTCTAGCTGACAATGGTTATAAAGAGCGTGTTTGCACTTTGCAGAGCTGGATATTTTACAATGTATTCAGCAGTGGCATTTGGTTGAAGTATCTGTATTTGATAGCAGTCTTCAGTAAATACCTTTTCACCAGTGGTGGCCGGTGTTTTTTTTTTTTTTTTCTTTTGGTGGAGGCAGTAAACAATCCTCCCCTGTTGGTCGGTGGCATCTCAGTCAGCTCCTGCCCCCGCACTTACCCAAGCAGGCCCCGGTGGGCGGGTTGCGGGTTCCAACAGGCAGCGGTGGGCTTCGGCTGGCAGCAGCTCCGGTGGCAGCGGCGGGTTTCTGCGGGCGGCGGGCTCCGGTGGCAGCGGCGGGTTGAAGGCTCTGGCGGTATTCAATGGGTATCCAATCACCCATTTCCTATTATCTATTATTTTGGGTAATAAGCCCCCCCCCCAATTATGTCTGGGAGGCCAACAAGGAGAGGCAGCTGTCGGGCTTCTCTGTTGACAGCTGAATGAAAAAAAAAACACTGTCGGCAATACAAAAATGTGAACAAAAAACAGCATGCATAGGCGTGCGCAGGGGGTGTGCCAGGTAAGCCTGGGCACACCCTAATCACCCCAAGTGCATTAGCATTAGCACTCAGTGTGCCCGCGGGGAGATGGGAAATATCTCCCTCTAACCAGTTCTGCCAATAATAAAGTGCTACTGTACTTCTCTTTCACTGTACCAGCTCTGCCATAAGAGTGTGTGTGTCTGTGTGTGTATGTATGTATATAAATAAATATAATGTATACATACACGCTTGTGTTTAAGCTTTGGGGTTCACACCCTAATGCAGTACATCTATGACAGCGTGGGTGTCCCCAAAAAATCCATACCAGGCTCATTGGGACTGGCATAGATTTTAAAGGGGACCCTATGCCAAAATTAAAAAAAAAACAACATGGGGTCCCCCCCAAAATAAGGGTCTGGTATGGATTTTGAGGGAAACCCCCACGCCAATACAGGCCAGAAAAGGTGGGGGGCGAGCGAATGGCCTCCTCCTCCTGAACCATACCAGGCCACATGCCCTCAACATGTGGGGGTGCTTTGGACGGGGAGGGTCCTGCTCCTCCACCAAAAAGCATCTTATTCCAATGTTGATGAGGACAAGGGCCTCTTCCTCACAACCCTGTGCAGTGGTTGTGGGGGTCTGCAGGCAGAGGGCTTATCGGAATCTGGAAGCCCCCAGTTCCCCCCCCCCAGTGTGAATGATTATGGGGTACATTGTACCCCTACTCATTCACCAAAAAAGTATCAAAAAGAAATAAAAACACAGACAGTTTTTGACAATTCCTTTATTAAAAATAAAAAAACAATGTCCCCCGATATAGATCCATCATCAATCATGATGCCCCCCTGCACCGCCGGACCCGAAAAAAAAAAGAAGAAAGCTCTGCCTGCTCCGCTGTCTGACAGTTTTTAAATAGGTAAGGGGTGGAAACACCTTGCGATGTCACCTGGTGGCACCACTCCATGTGACATCACTGACCCAGCATGGACAGGTCGGTGACGTCACATGGGGTGATGCCACCAGGTGATGTCACCAGGTGGCCCTGCCCCTTACCTATTTACCTATTTAAGAACTCTCAGATGGCGGAGCAGGCCGATGGCAGTAACCTTCGTCGCGGGAGGAACTTTATTTTTAATTTTTTCATGGTCTGGCAGTGCGGCAGGCGTAGTGATTAACAATGGATCTATATCAGGGGACACTGTTTTTTTTTTTTTTAATAAAAGAATTATCAAAAACTGTGTGTATGTTTTTATTTCTTTTTGACACTCTATTTTGGTGAATTTTTTTTCACATTTTTGTATTGCCGGAAATGTTTATTTTTTTTTCAAGAAAGCTTGCAGCCGGGAATATTTAAATGTCATTTTTTTTTCTTTATATACAGTATGTCAGTTTTGCTGCAGCAGGTTCTATACACTGCTCTATGCATAGATGCACCACTTTACAGGCAGACTAAGGGGACCCCCAGGCACCATATTTAAAGGAATTTTTCATTTTTATTGTTAAAATCACCGCTCCTTTAAAAACGATCTTTTAAAAAAACATATTTGCATTGATACATGTCCCCCCAGGGCAGTGCCAGGACCCCCATACCCTTTTAATGGCCAAATAACCTGCATATAAGTCTTCAAAATGGGGACTAATTTCAGGTCCCATTGACTTTAATAGGTTTCAAGGTTCAGGTCCGAACTTGTTTCATGTTCAGCCCAACACTATTAGTCATACGTTTTCCAGTGCGACTTTGGAGTGTGGTTTTGATGCGACTTTTGGTTTTAATTGGACTTTACATTCTATGGATCAAAGTCACATCAAATGTAACACTCACATCAAATGCAGGCACCTTTTCAAAGTCTTTGAATGATTTGAATGGGTGCCATTGAAAAGAATGGTGTGCGTTTTTTCATGGGACATGATGTCCAACGTCGCATGACAAATCTCACAAGTGTTAATTGACTTTAATATGCTGTGTGTTTTTTGCAATGCTAACGTTAGAGCAGGGCCCTCAGATTCCGCCTGTATTGAATTGTATTGTAACTGTACTGTTTGCCCTAATATTGTAAATCGCTGCACAAACGTTGGCACTATATAAATTCTGTATAATAATAATGATAAAAAAGCAGCATAAGCATTGATCTCTGCAGCACTGAAGATTGTCCAGCATCTGAGAAGAGGCGATGAGGCCGACCTGAAGAAATCTGGAAAAAGTAAAAAAAAGAATTAAATAACAATAAAAAAAAATTTACTGCGGTGGGGTGGCTGCTCTGCGCCAAATCACGTACCTGGTACGTGACCTGACAGGTCCGGTTTTGGGGGGCGTGCTGCCGCCGACCCACTACTGCTGTGATTGGACACACCGGGAGCCAATCAGTGGCTCCGGCGGATGCGATGTCCACCGGGACTCGCTGATCGTTCAGGAGAAGGGCAGAATGGCAGATTGCCATTCTGTGAGGGGGGAATGTGCTGCTCCTGTGTTGCTGCTAAGCAAGAACACGGATCTTTACATTCTTCCAGTCAAAGCACCTCCCCCACAGTTCGTAATCACTCCCAGGGAATACATTTATGTATTTGATTGCACCTGATATTAACCCCTTCTCTGCCAGTGTCATTAGTACAGTGATAGTGCTTATTTTTTTTACCACTGATCACTGTATCAGTGTCACTGGTCCGCAAAAAAATGTCAAAAGTGTCAATTAGGTGTCCAATTTGTCTGCCGCAATATCGCAGTCCCGATATAAGTAGCTGATCACTGCCATTACTAATAAATATATATATATATATATATATATATATATATATATATATTACTAATAAATATATATATATATATATATATATATATATATATATATATATATATATATATACCATAATTTGTAAACGCTGTAACTTTAGCGCAAAACAATCAATATACACGTATTGGGATTTTTTCTTAACAAAAATATGTAGCAGAATACATATCGGCCTAAGTTGATTAAAAAAATTTGATTTTTTACATTTTTTTATTGGAAATGTTATATAGCAGAAAGTAAAAATTATTGTTTTTTTTTTCTAAGTTGTCGGTCTTTTTTTGTTTATAGCGCAAAAAATAAAAACCGCAGAGGTGATCAAATACCAAAAAATGAAAGCTCTATTTGTGGGAAAAAAAGACATACTTTTTTTTTGGGAACAGTGTCGCATGACCGCGCAATTGTCAATTAAAGTAACGCAGTGCTGTATTGCAAAAAAATGGCTTGATCATGAAAGGAGGTAAACCTTCCAGAGCTGAAGTGGTTAATACATTAAAATCTAATTTTATTTTAACTGTATATCAATAAAGTAACCTGGCAAATACTTTAGCTTGCTTAATACTGAGTAATTTTAAATGAAAAAAAATTAAAAAAAAACTGCAACCCCAGTTAATCTATTTTATTGTTTCCTTATAATGTGTGTCAGTTTTGTATTTTGTACTCATCTACTGAAGCATCACATGGTTTATGTAAAGCAACTTTTTTTTTCTTCTTTTAGCAGTATTAAGAATTGTGTTTTGGTAATTTCTTCATGATTGTGTTTTGTTAATTTCTTCTGTTTTGGTAATTTCTTCATGAAAATAAACAAACTAAATATATAAATATATATATATATATATATATATATATATATATATATATATATATTTTTTATTTTTTATTTTTTTCTTTATCGCAGTATAAAAGTTAATCAGTAAAAATATATATCTAAAAATAGTAGGATATTATAAAAAACAATTACAGAAACAGCACTAATAATAACAACAATAATACAAAAAATATGTAATAATAAATAATAGCACATAAAAATAATATGCACTATGTAAAAATAATAGTACATGAACTAATTATGTGAAAATAATTAAGTGAGAAAAAAAAACAAAAATGCAAAAGTTAAATTCTCAGAGAGATGAGCCCAGAATTTGTCACAAGTCTGAAGTCTCTTGGCCTCTAAGAGGAAGCTCCTCTGGTGTCTTTTACACATTGAGAACATTGTGATAGTCCAAGCCTGTCACTTCTGTCCCTTAAGGGATCTTGACAGATTACAAAAAAAAAAAAAACGAAAAAAAAAAAAAACAATTTTAAGCTCACATGCCCCAGCGGGTGCCATAGCCACTTCACAGAGCCTGAAAGATGACCGAGCCGACAGGACTTGACTTGTAGAGGTAGAGAGGTGACAAACTCTATCATATGAAAGGGGGCAGCTAAGGGCCTCAGAGGCCTAACGTGCTCCCCCGATCTTAGAGTCTTACTGTTCTATTGAACCTATTTATCACTTTCAGGGGCTTAGGTACCACAGGGAAAGAAAAGTTGTTGGAAATAAAAAAATAAAAATAAAAAAAAGGCTGGCAGAATTCAGGGGTGTAAATGATGAATTACTTTTCATCAGCTGAAAGGAAACATACTCCGGAACAATACTGAAAGGGAGCAGGAGCGTCTGACCTCCTGTTTCAAAGCAGCCAATATCTTCATTCAAGAAGACAACCATGAAATTACACAGAAAATGGGATTGTCATGAACAGGCCCTTGAAATTTCAGTATACAGTCATTACTGCATGGGAAAAACCTTCATCCACTAATCAAAACGTGAAACAGACAAGAAAAGAAAATACAAACAGGCTTAAGAGTTACTTGGGAGAACGTAAAAAATCTACTTGACCATTCAAACTGTTACCCTCAAGTATCCCAAAACCATTAATGTGCTGAACATTGCCTTGTAATCTTGGATTTCTTCTTTTTTTTTTTATATATAAACCTTCTTAGGTTGCTGACCTGCTATGTGAAAAATAAACAAGTAAATATTAAAAAAAAAAAGTAAATATAAAAAAGGACAATATAATAGCACACATTTTCACTGCATATTAAAATAATTAATGCAGAACAGTTTAAAAATAAATGCCAGTAATTAGGTTGAATTTTATCCCCTTACCATGTTAAAATGTGTCTTGCCACATGAGTGGGTATTTTGTACTTAAACATTTGTCTTTTCATTTCAAAACTGTTGAGACACTTGTACAAGTCTCCTGTGTACTGCATGTCTAGTGTGTCGCTCGTGACTGACCCCAATTTCACCGGGGAATTCCCTGTACTGGTGAGGAATTTCGAACAGCTTGTCTGCTCACTTATGCATGGCTGGGATAAAATAAATGGCGTAACATATATATTTAACTGCAAATCAGATATAAATGTCCATTTTATGCTTGTTCAATGAAAAATGGATGTCTTTACTCTATAGGCTTGTTTTCATGGATGGTACTAGCGGCCATAGTATGATATAGAGATTGAGAAAGAGAGAGAGATCGATAGAGTAAAAAAAGAGGTGAGAGAGGAAGAGAGGTAGAAAAAGAGAGAGAGAGGAAGCAGATTTTTATTGTCTGCCCGTATGCAGCATATTGCAAAAAAAAAAAAAAAACGGCTGCCCTTATACAGTATATTTCAAAAATAAAATGGCTGTCCTTATACAGTATACTGCAATACGCAAAATAAAAATGGCTGCCCTTATGCAGTATATTGCAAAAAAATAAAATAAAAAAAAATAAAATAAATCACAAATATCTGTCCCTATACAGTATATTGCAAAAAAAATAAATAAAAATGGCTGCCCTTATACAGTATATTTCAAAAATAAAAAAATGGTTGTCCTTATGCAGTATACTGCAAAGAAGAAAATGACTGTCCTTATACAGTATATTTAAAAAAAATGGCTGCCCTTATGCAGTATATTTCAAAAATAAAAAATGAGTGTCCTTAAGCAGGATATTGCAAAGAAGAAAATGACTGTCCTTATACAGTATATTGCAAAAAAAAAAAAAAAATGGCTGCCCTTATACAGTATACTTAAAAAATAAAAAATGGTTGTCCTTATACAGTATATTGCAATAAAAAGGCTACCCTTATACAGTATATTGTGAAGAAAAAAATGGCTGTCCATATACAGTTTATATAAAAAAAAAAACGGTTGTCCTTATACAGTGTATTGCAAAAAAAAAGAAAAAAAAAGAAAAAGGCTGCTCATACAAAATATATTGCAAAAAAACACAAAAAAACAAACAATGGCTGCCCTTATACAGTATGATTCAAAAATAAAAAATGGCTGTCCTTATACAGTATATTGCAAAATACCCCCCCCTCCCCCCAAAAAATGGCTTCCCTTATACAGTATATTGCAAAAAAAAAAAAGGCTGCCTTTATACAGTATATTTAAAAAAATGGCTGTCCTTATACAGTATATTGCAAAAAAAAAATGGCTGCCCTTATGTAGTATATTGAAAACAAAATGGCTGTCTTTTTACAGTATATTTAAAAAAAAGTCTATCCTTATACAGTATATTGTAAAAAAGAAAAAAAAAGTCTGTCCTTATATAGTGTACTGCAAAAAAAAAAAAAAGTAGCTGCCCTTATACATTATATTGCAAAACTTAAATGGCTGTCCTTATATAATATAATGCAAAAAAGAAAATAAACGCTGATACAAATCAATGTCATATTCCATAATTAGTGGTACCATGTTTTGTGCTAAAACATGAAAGCTGATAAGCTAAAATCATTGTGTTTTACAGCCATAAAGCACTATATAATAACCCAGTAGCTATAAAACAGGCCAAGTAGGCACAAGACAGGGGCGGCTCGATACTTAAGGCCCCAGTAACTTGACACAGTATACAGTATTTGGATCCAGTTTCAGCACCCACATAAAAATGTAGGCACCCATGCAAACTGCTATGTATTATTTTTATTAGCAGTTGTATTAATTGTGGCACATATCAATGAATATATAAATAAAATGTAACTGAGCTGTAAATAGACAAAAAAAATGTTAAAAAAATAATATAAATAAAACACTTTAACTAAAATAATTATAATTTAATTAAATTTTTACAAATAAAATAATACAAATACTAAACTAGGGTGATAGCACTAGAAACAATGAAATATAATATCTAAAATATTTCTATATATTATCAAGGAGCTACTGTATTCTAAAAATATATAAAGTCTGCAGTCACAGAAAATCACAATTGCCAGAGTGGAACATTTTCTATTTTTTTTTTTTCAAAAAGCCATTTAATATAACAGATTGGCAGCACGTGCAAGTATGTGGAATTTTCTCTGCGAAAAAAGTCCGAGGTAAACAGACCAGCTTGTTGCATATCATGTTTGCTTTCAATCTCTCAACTCAGCAGGTTCAGTAATTGGGCATCTGAAAAGTTCCTATATTTCTATCTCCAGCTGGTAATACACAAAAGGCAGGAAGTTATCTCATTAATGGGGCACCGGCTTTATGCAAATCACAGCGCCAAGAAGCTTCTTTTCATACGTTTTTTTTTTTTTTTTTTTCATAAATGACCCAATAAAGTTGGAATAAATGGCCATATTCATAGTCCTTTGTTGTATTTTTAGCACAAGACTTTTCTGTTGCTGAAAATATGACTAAATATTCCGTGTTCAATAGGAGTGTTTATAAAATCGGAACACTCAGACCTTTTATGCCTTCAACAGCCTTCAGTTAATTTTATTGCAGAAAATTAACATAATTAGTTACAGAGAATGGATAAAGTGGATAGACATGGACAAAAAAAAAAAAGTGAGGGGGGTGATATCGACGGAAGGTGCTAGATAAAAAATGTTCAAAGTTTTCTAGACAACTTCGTTTTATTTGTTCAATGCCTAGAGACACTCTCTTTCTTTTTATTTTTTTTTTTTTTTTTAACCATGAAATTCACATAATGAGATGCAGTAGACAGATGACATTAGCAATGTACTGTGAGAAAGAGGTCAGTTTTCTCTGAAAGATAGTTACTGTTCCTGCCTGTCATTAATTTGCAGCTTCAAAGCACCAAGCATATGATAGTCTGGTATGTTAAGCAAGATCTAGTTATCTTTAAATAACCATTTTTTCCAGTTATTAGGGCCCACTTTTTTTTTATTTTTTATTTTTTTTAAACTTCTGACTAGGAGCAAAATTAAAGAACTCACTCAGTAGAGAAAATATATATATATAAAAAAAAAGAAAATGACTAAGATTAGCAGCAAGGAGATTGTTGTTTTTAATCTGCTGTTTGCGCGAGATGGGTTAGAGTAGAATAAAAGGATTTTTTTTTATTTTTATTTTTTGCAGAATTTGGTCTGAGGCATCTTCTAAAAACAATGTCTTCACTCAAACAAAAAAGGCTAATTTGTTTTTAGAAAGACAAATTTAAAGCTGCTTTTTGTTTTCCATGAGGTGGCTTAGGGTAGAAGAGATTTTTTTTTTTTATTCACAGTTTGTCATGAGTTTGTAAAAATTGTTGTCTATGCTTGGAAAGGCATTTTTGTTTTGTTTTTTGTTTTTTTTGAAAAGGAAGTTTAAAGCTGTTTTGTTCTTGTAAATTAGTAGATATCTTAAGAAAAGATATAAAAATACATCAGGCTTTAGTCTGGTGAGGAGCAGCTGATGATGTGACAGTTAGAGAGATGAATGAGTTAGAATGTAATCTCTTCTTCCCACCAATGAAAACCAAAATGGCTTTAAGTGTGCCTTTTTAAAACTGCAACTAGCGACAGTTAAAGTAGTATTAAACCCAACAATTTTACTTTCCCCTATATTGAAGCATTATACACATTATTACCCAAAGTATTGGGACGCCTGCCTTTGCACCCACATGAACTTTAATGGTATCCCAGTCTTAGTCAATATTGAGTTGGCCCACCCTTTGCAGCTATAACAGCTTCAACTCTTCTGGGAAGGCTGTCCACAAGGTTTAGGAGTGTGTCTATGGGAATGTTTGATCATTCTTCCAGAAGTGCATTTGTGAGGTCAGGGACTGATGTTGGAGAGAAGGCCTGGCTTGCAGTCTCCACTCTAATTCATCCCAAAGGTGTTCTATTGGGTTGAGGGCAGGCCAGTCAAGTTTCTCCACCTCAAACTAGTTCATCCATGACTTTATGGACCTTGCTCTGTGCACTGTTCCAAAACATTTGGTGGAGGGGGGATTATGGTGTGGTGTTGTTTTCAGGGTTTGGGCTTGGCCCCTTAGTTCCAATGAAGGGAAGTCTTAAGGCATCAGAATATTAAGACATTTTGAACAATTTCATGCTTTGAACTTTGTGGGAACAGTGTGGGTATGGCCCCTTCCTGTGACAACAGGATGCGCACCAGTGCACAAAGTAAGGTCCAATAAAGACATAGATGAGTGAGTTTGGGGTGGGGGAATTTGACTGGCCTGCACAGAGACCTGATCTCAACCCGATAGAACACTTTTGGATGAATTAGAGCGCAGACTGCGAGCCAGGCCTTCTTGTCCACATCAGTGCCTGACGTCACAAATGCGCTTCTGGAAGAACGGTCAAACATTCCCATAGACACACTCCTAAACCTTGTGAACAGCAATCCCAGAAGAGTTGAAGCTTCTTATAGTTGCAAAGGGTGGGCCAACTCAATACTGTACCCTACGGACTAATGCCCTGTACACACGGTCGGACATTGATCGGGCATTCCGACAACAAAATCCATGAATTTTTTCCGACAGATGTTGGCTCAAACTTGTCTTGCATACACACGGTCACACAAAGTTGTCGGAAAATCCGATCGCTCTGAATGCAGTGAGGTAAAACACATACGTCGAGACTATATACGGGGCAGTAGCCAATAGCTTTTGTCTCTTAATTTATTCTGAGCATGCGTGGCACTTGTGCGTCGGAATTGTGTACACACGATCGGAATTTCCGACAACGGATACGAAGTTTGTAGCTTAGGACATCCTTGGGACATCCAAAAGACCCTAAGCTCCTGCCTAGCTAGCCTTGTGGATGATCTGACCCTGTTTCAGTTCACTTTATCAATTTATCGAATGAATGGGCTTTACTAGAGACGCAAATCACTGCTTACCATTGAACCCCAGTTTACAACAGCAAACCGATGTAGGTTATGACTCACATGAAATGATTCACTTATCTCTAGTCTCAATTCTCAAATTGCTTACCTATTCCAGGCCAGTAACTACTAAAGTACTGTATTGGATCATCATGACAGCCAGGAAACTAACATTTTAAAGTTATTCTAAATGATCTTTTTAAAAATAACAAATATGTTATACTTACATGCACTGTGCTATCGTTTTGCACAGAGCAGCCCTGATACTCCTCTTCTGGGGTTCCCTGACGGTGCTCCTGGCTCTTCCCTCTTTTGTGTGCCCACATAGCAAGCCGCTTACTATGGGGGCACTTCTGTGGGCATGCTCCTGAACTGCGCTCTGCTCCTTTGACACACACAGTGCTGCTTGTCCCCACCCCCACTCTCATTACTGGCTGTAATTGACAGCAGCAGAAGCCAATGGCTCCTTCTACTGCTTTAATCAGAGAGAGCCGCTGTTCTCAGGCACAGTGCTGGATCGTGATCATGCTCAGGTAAGTATATGAAGCTGCACACAGAAGGGTTTTTATCTTAATGCAGAGAAGGGTAACTCCACTTTCGTGGGGAAAAAAGAAAAACGCAAATAAAGAAAAAATAATATAGAGTATACAATTAGGACACAAGTAATATTTTAATTGAATGTTATTAAAAATTACATTTCCTTTTCAATCTGCAGCTCTGTAATTTTCTGAAAATGCAATGCAATATGGCTACCTGGAGGTGTTCTGTACACATTCTGTTTACAGAACATCCCCCAGAAACATAATCTCCTGCTTGTGTGATTGTCTCACCAATTTTCCCAGAAGTCTGCAGTAAGATACAAGTCAGATTTCAGGCATCACCTGCAACAAAAATGTAATTTTTGGTGAGATACTCCCAATAGGAACATGTCTAAAGGGATGCAGGCCCAGCAGCTTTACTTATTAGTGATCTTAAGTTGCTGCAGCTGATTTATAATTATGAAACCACTCCATTAGACTCACTTTCCCACATGGACACAGAGAAACACACAGAGATTTCTTCAGAATAACAAAGGGTAGGATCTGCAACAGAGTTTGTTAAAATCCTTGTAATGTAAATTGACTTTATAATGTAATGTAAAGTGGCTTTCCAAAATATCCCAAAATTCCAAAGTTTGGCTCCTTCAGTACAAGACATTGATTACTTACCTCTCTGACGAAGGGTGAATCTGAGTCTTTAAGCTGTACAGCAGTGTAGCAGTAGAATGCTGAAAACTTTGCCTAAAACTGTACTGCTTTAAGCCAGTGAAGTTCAGACTTGCTGCCCACTGGAGAATTTGGTTTTTCATCTTCTGTTGCAGGTCTTCATTAAGGGTACTTTCACACTGGGGCGGTGTCGGCATTAGCGGTAAAGCAACGGTAACGCAACGCTAGTTTTAGCGGGGCTTTACCACTGTTACAGCGGTGCTTTTCTGCCACTAGCGAGGCGCTTTTAACCCCTGCTAGCGGCCGAAGAAAGGGTTAAAAGCACCTGTGTTGGGGCGCTGCCAAATCGCTTTGCAGGTGCTTCGGCAGTGCTGCCCATTCATTTCAATGAGCAGGGGGTTTTGGGAGCGGTGTATACATGGCCCCAAAGATGCTGCTTGCAGAACTTTTTTTCCTGTACTCGGGCTTTCATACTGGGGAAGCATGAGAGGCGCTTTACAGTGGCTGTTTTTAGTGCTAAAAAGCCTAAAAAGCGCCTCAGTGTGAAAGGGGTCTTATAGTGGTTGTAAACCCTAAACCCCCCCCCCAAAAAAAAACCTGCAAGACAAAGGCATAATGAGCTAGTATGCATAACATACTAGTTCATTATGAATTACCTAAGATCGAAGCCCCCGCAGCAGTCCTCGTTCACCACTCCGGCAGCCGATATCACTCCCAGAGTTACTTCGTTGTGATTGGCCGGAGCCGCGATGATGTCACTCCCGTGCGGGAGCCGCCGGTAATGGCACAGGCTAACTGAAACAATAACACGCACCTGCCGTTGCTTCAGTTTGCTTCAATGCGCATGTGCCGATGACGTCGGCACAATCAAATACAGGGGATATGTAAACCTGCACGGTTTAGGAGATATCCAGGGTAGCTACAGGTAAGCCTAATTATAGACTTACCTGTAGCAAAACGTGGTTGTAAAGGGTTTACAACCACTTTAAGAATTGAATAAATCATCTTGTTGAGTCTTACCCATACAATGTTATCTTGGTTGACATAATTTGTTCACATTCAGACCTCAAAATCTATATATGCCTTAGTCTGTACCCACAGTACGCCTCACAGGGCATAAAATAAGTTACACTGGGTAAAAATAAACCATATCTTTGTCCTAATGCTCAAACAATATTACTCAAACATTGTTACTATTTAGTGATGAGTGAATTTTTTTTAAAAGCAAGAGCACATTTTGTGTATTCCTCTGAATACATGCATGATGATTTCTTCAAATAGAAGAAAAAAGTACACACAGGGGTTGGTTTACTAAAGGCAAATAGATTGTGCACTCTGCAAGGGCATTTGCATTATAGCTTAGTAAATGAGGAGAAGCTCTGTTGACTTCCATCATCCAAACACTTGCAAACAAAAATGCTGTTTTTTTTATTTTCCCTGCATATAATTGGGTATTCTTTGCACAGTGATGCTTCCCCTCATTTGCTAAGCAAATGCCCTTCATAGAGTGCAACTGCACTTGCAAAGTGCACAGTTTATTTACCTTTAGTAAATCCACCCCATAGATCTAGTGCATTAAAATGGTACAAATAATAATAAAAACTCACATGGAAGCGGTGCATCTCAGGCCATAGTTACATGAACAGCTGAGGCCCACATGCTGTGGCCAGTGGAAGGGCTATGTGTCAGATCTTCTGGTTGCCAGAATCCCTCCTACGATAGAACCTGCTCCATGGTGTTAGACAAGACGAGCATTCCTTACAATCTCCTGATGTCCATTCTACAGAAAATCATACAATTCATGGATTATTATTACCCAAATTGTAAATTTCTTTGCACATTAGGCAAATGTATATTAAAGGAAATATTCAGTATTTCAAAACCTTTTGATTAGATAGAGGCTTCTGAATGCTATGAGGTGTGTAAAGCTCCAGCAAAAGAAGAACCTAGTGTGTAGACCCGGCAAGCTGAATTTTTAATTCTAGGTGTGGTTTCTTTTAATTGACCCCCCCCCCCAAAAAAAAAAAAATTTGCAGCTAGACATGAACAGCTTTCATAGAAACTACTTAGAAAGGATGTTTACATTTTCAAAGAAGAACGTTTAAGATCAGAAGAACCAGGTGTCATGAAACTGCTGGCTGCTGACCTTTTTTAGGCTCTTTACAAGTAAACCAGTAGCTTTGGGCTAAATAAGCTTTCCATAAGCTTTGCATGTGAGCTCTGGAATTTCAGACATGGCAAATGACTTAATATCCTTAAGTGGAAAAGATGAATTGAAGAGCAGACTCGGTCATTTCTCATATGTAGCAAGCTGTATCTCATCTGCTTCTTTCCCATTAATTCATTGTAAATGGAAATAATATAGCATGATATTAAAACGACTTATTAATATACATGTGATTAAATAATGGTATTCATACCTTAAATGTACACATCACTGGGCAAAATTTGGGCTGCAGAGATGCTTATGAAGCTACACAAAGAAGTATCCTGAACTAAACAGCTTGTAGTGTATCCAAACCCAGAAAAATATTTTAATATGTTGCAGCTTACTGGTCCTGAGATGTGGTGGCTGCAGCGCTGATTGAGTGGGGAAAGTCTGACAGGGCAGATGTACAGAAGTCAATTGGTAAATCCACTTCTGCACAACCTCCCTGCCTATACATGGATTGAAATTTAGCTGGCCCCTTGCAAAAGACCACTAACTCCTATAGCAATAGCTACATTTAAAGTGATACTAAAGTCTAGTTGTTGTTTTTTTTTGTTATACTTACCTGCTCTGTTGCAGTGGTTTTGCACAGAGCAGCCCAGATCCTCTTCTTCTGGGGTCCCTCGCAGGTGCTCCTGGTCCCTCCCTCCTCTTGAGTGCCCCCACAGCAAGCAGCTTGATATGGGGTCACCCGAGCCGCAGCTCCCTGTGTCCATTCAGACACAGAGCCGCAACCCTTCCCCGCCCCCTCTCTCTCCTCAATTTGACTTTGATTGACAGCAGCAGGGTCAGAAACCATGAAATCAGAAGTACAGTTAAATCACATTTGTTTAATAATAAAAGTAAAAAGAACAAACGTAGCCAAAACATAGCCAAAGTTCAGTAACCAGAACGGATAGTCAGCCAAGCCAGAAGTCAGGGATCAATGTAGTGGAACAGCAAGCAGGTTCTGGAGCCAGAAGGGATGTCAGCCCATCAAGTCTTTAAACAGAAACACAGGAGTCTCTGTGATGTTGACCAAGGCTAAGGCAGAGATCCTCTGGGCTGGACGGCTAAAGTAGGCAGGACTGACGAGCAGGATATCATCAACAGCTGAGTAACTGTGGAGAGATAGGAGCTGGCAATTAGCCGACAGCTGAGCGGCCAGCTCAGGGAGAGAAGGGCTGAGCCCAATGGTGCTTCGCTGCTGTCTTAGCCAATGAGGAGGGAGAGTCCTGAACAGCCGAGTCTCTTGTGCAACAGCGCTGGATCGAGATGGGGCTCAGGTAAATATTAGGTTGGCTGATGGGGCTGCTGAACATAGAATGCAGAGAATGCATTAAGATAAAAACCCTTCTGCCTTTACAACCACTTTAAGCACCTGGTTCAAATAAAAATAATAATTGATTTAAAGGGGTTGATTTTCTAGAACTGGAAAGAGCAAAATCTGGTGTGGCCCAGAATAGAAATCAGCTTCCAGGTTTTATTGTCAAAGCCTAATTGAACAAGCCAATGTTTGAAGGTGATTGGCTACCATGCACAGCTGCCCCAGATTTTGCACTCTCTAGTTTTAGTAAATCAACCCCAAAGTGTATCTAAAGCTTATCAGATATGTTTGCTGACCCTATCCCATTGATTTGGCTCAGGAAGTAGGAAAAATTCTCTTCAAAGTAAAAGGAACTCCTTTCTTGGAAATATGTCACAGGAGGAAGTTAAAAGGTTTCCTCCCATTTCCTGGTACCGTGACAATGGTCACTAGGAAAAATAATGAGGGAGAATTTCTCTCTCTATTTTTCCTGGAGACAATTGTCACCAGAACAGGATGTGAGGGGAATTCTTCAGATGGCAATAAAAACCTCCCCACTAGACATGTGTATTCGTTATCATCTGAATGCATTTTCATCCAAATTTCGGGGATTTTCGTGTTCGTTTCACCAGAACGATAACGATTGTGCAGAATCAAAAATCCGAAAGATTCGAAATAAAAAAATGCTTTATTTTCGTATCCATTATATTTTCGTATCGTTGCGACAACAGTTCAATATAGATAGATAGAAGATTTGACATGACGGTGACAATAGCGATCTGTGTCTATCGAACCTGCGCTCGAATGTGCATAGGCTATAGAAGAATTCTAATGTTGTTTGACTAGTAATAATAATTAATAATTAAAATCATTACTAGTCAAACAACATTAGAATTCTACTATAGCTTGTGGGCGGAGCATTCGACCGGAAATGTGCGATCGCGGAGGCGTACAGTTTAGCTGCTTCATGGAAACTTCTTAGAACATCCGACAGACACCATAAGACTTCAACTGACAGATTCAACTTTAATTAATTTGGATTTTTGTACGAATGCATTTGTTAACGAAACAATATAAAAATAAATTTCGGGAGTAACTAAATAAATTTATTTTTCGAAAGAAACCGAAATTCCGAAACAAAATATTTCAGTGTTCACATGTCTACTCTCCACTGCTCTATCCAAAAAATAAGTACATACTCTAGGCATCGTGGTTTTTGGAAATATGGCGTATTGAGGGGATTCCCATCCCTTTAGCCCTCATTCACAGGAGGCGGACTCCACTTCCACGGTGCCCGCCTCGGTCCGCCGGCTCAGCGGGAGATCTCTCTCCGTTGATCTCTGCTGAGCCGGCGGATGACAGGTCCCTCTCTGCTCACTGAGCGGGGAGGGGCTTGTCAGGCGCCGCTGCTGCCTATGGAGGGATCGGATGAAAATGGACAGCATGTCCGTTTTCATCAGATCTCACCCAATCCGATCCGCCAGCGACGGATCCGGACGTAGGGCCATCCGTCTGCTTTGAGCGGATTGGACGGGGTCGGATGTCAGCGGACATGTCTCCGCTGACATCCGTCGCAGCATAGGCTAACATGAAGCGCCCGTTCAGGTCCGCCGTCAAAACTGACAGGCGGACCTGAACGGTCCGATCGTGTGAAAAGGGCCTTACTGTGTCTAAATTTATTCTACATGTATTTTATTTATTTAACTTTATTGTTTTAATTCATTTAAAAATTGTATTCATTTATTTGGTATTTCAATTTGTATCTTTCTTCTAGATCTATGTAGTAATCCAGCTTTGCTTCTGTACAGCAGCTTCCTACAAAAAAGACCAAACACTGCTGCTCTGCCTCTTTGAGCACGGTGACTGGTCTTGTATCCGCCCCCTCCTGTCGTTTTCTGCAGGCAGCCCGCAACAGGTGGCCTTGGTGGGTCCCTCCCACAGCCTTGGCTATGTGCAAATATCTGGGTTTGCAAAGGCATTTGGTGCACACAATGTGAATGTATAGCCTCTGTGGCTTTTGGAGTCTATATTTAAATAAAAATGTTGGTGCCTGGAGTTCAGCTTTAAGATGGATCTAACCTGAGGAAGCGTAATAAAAGTGAACAGCAGTTAATCACACCGTGCACGATGGGGCAACTTAAAGCCTCAGTTCAGCATCAAATTTTTAATATTTCCAGTGGAAATGTTAAGGGTAGAATTTGTGGGATCATTTAGCTTATAAATAATGATCCTGTATGTCTGCGCAGGGAAATGTCTATTCCCACTGCACATTCTGATACAGCAATTAATATCAATAAATGCTGAAGAAAGCAAATCTTGCTCCAGTTTGCTCTACATCAGTGAGCATTGAGGAAATCATGTTTTTTATGTTCGTATTTACTATTTAGATACTACGTAAAATAATTAAAGCAATATTTATAATGTGTCTATCAATTTAAAGGGATACTCTCAGCCAAAGTTTTTTCTTACTTCTAAATATTCAAAATGGTCATTTATGACCTGTACAACATTTTCTGGATCCATGTACCTACGGTATGTGCCTTATTTGTAATTGGTTTTATACTGAAAAGTAGGCCACCTCTTTAAAGGTGTGCGGTTCTTCCTATCCATAATGCTTGTCCTGGCCAAACATGAAACTATTTAAACATTGACCTATGAGGTTTATATTTTTATTTTTTGTAATAGACACCTATGAGGTTCATTTAAAGAAAACCTGTTATACAATAAATAAATATAAGCTGCCATTACTGATTTTTTTTTTTATCTGAGAATGCTGCTTGCTTGGCTGTCATACAGATGCTTACAAGAACAAATGCAAGGTTTTGAAATAGGGGACGACTTTGAATTCAGGAACTGCATTGTACTTAATAACATCAGAGTGCGACCGTCAGAGCATCGAAAAAAGGCGGTTTCGGGGAACCAGCCACATAAAGAGGAGAAAGCTTGCAGAAGCAAGGAATAAGGTATGTAAAACAGCATTTAAAGTTACCCTAGAGGACGAGGCACCATATTTGGTGGCAGTGCCCCCTTGTAACCAGATTTTGGATTTGAATTTTCAACTTAATCAATTCAGTGACGGGGGTAAACATTCGCAGATCTCCTGAAACCGCCCTCTTTTATAAACTGCCTAATGAAATACCCAAACAAGCAGTAAAATTGATTAAATATATATTACTGGCGGCAAGAATTACGATTGCAAGACATTGGAAACAGTCAATAATCCCTCTTGACCAGGTTAAGAATAAACCTAATTGGATTATGATCAATGATAAACACACTCACATTCTCTGTAATAAAGTCAAGAAATTTAATAAGATATGGGACCCATGGATTGACTATATTGCAACTCCATAGTGAACTCCAGGACGACCCTCTCCCTCCCAATTTCATTCTTTCTCTCTCGTTTCTTCCTTTTTTCTCTCCTTTCTTTCTTTTTTTTCCATTTCCGGAAATTCTGATACAATACAGATGATCTCATATAAGATCTTCTATGACCATGAGACTTGGGACTGTCCCAGAGACCATGTCCGGGACCTCCCAGGACTCTGGGTCTGTGCCATTCCCTCACACAGGGGTTGCCCAGCTCATGATTGAGAGGTTATGGTTAAATCCCACCGATTTTTGGATGTTTGTTGCACTTTTTATGCTTTGTTACCACAATAGATGGTGAATTAGTAATAGGAATCTACCTTAATTATTTCTTTATTGGAATATACTGCTTTGATAATTTGATATTAATCTGCCTATGTGACTGGCTATTTTGTACTTTGTTATTTTTTCAAAAAAAACATTGAAATATAAAGTTACCCTAGACAAAAATGTGCGCTTAAAGGCTAAGATAACCTTTTGTAAAAAAAAATAAAAAATTATGCATTTATTATTTCTTTATATTGCAGCCTTTAAAGCATTGCACGTGTGATCAGCAGATCACGGGTGCAATGTGTGGATCCTGCAGACACTTAATAAGTTGTCTGCCTGTGTATTCAATATGGGCAGGCAGCTACTGAATGAAGGAAGAATCAATGGAATACAAGAGCACTCGACAGCGCCCTCGCAGTTCATTGAGAACTACAAGCTGTCAGCCGCAATGGATGATGGTACTTGTAATCTAATTCATTCACAGAAAACCTGCATGGCCACCCTGTTCTCAAACTGTGACAGCGGGTGCGGGGAGAAGTTCCTCCACTCACTGTCACAAAGTGGGGAGCACTGATGGCAGGAAGTGGGTCACTAGGAGCATGTTACGTGTTACAGCCTACAAATTGGTATAACATGCAACATGCTCCTAAAGGTGAACTTTAGGCAAGTGTTGAATTTGTAGACACCAAATGAACTTGAGAGGAAATCTTAACAAATGTGTATTGGCAATGTCTGATATGACTTGGAAAATAATTTCCCAATATTTGCAAATTTCCTACACTGCCAAAAAATGTGGAACATGTCGCCTTTGGTTAAGCTGCATCTCCAACATTTGTCGGGTGTATTTGAGCTGAATGACGCAAGTTTTGAGGGAGTTAGATACCATCTGAGTGACAATTTTTGAGTGAGTTCCCACAAAGCTGAGCATTTAGTTGCTTTGTATATGGATTGTAGTGCCCATTGACATTGTTGTTCAGTGTAAGTTTGGCCTAGATCTTTTTCAGGCTTGGGCGTAGTAAGGATGAGCTTTCAATTTTGCTCCACAGTTTACGTGGCTCAGAGAGGAACCAGACGGTCAATTGGTCCAGTACAGAGTGGTAATCCTGAAATTCAATGGTCTCTGCTCTCCCTGCTGCGCTCTAGCATTTTGAATCATGGTGGATTAGGTGCCAGAATCATGAAGTTAGGCTAATCAACAAGTACCAATGCTGTCATATGGTAAGAGTCCATAGACTTTTTGCAAGCTACAAGTAGCAAACAAAGCAGAACCAAAGTGTGTTATACTTACCTCCCCTCCAGTTATGGTTCCTCACTGACATATTCATTGAGTCTTCTTCCTCTGGGTGTGGCATCTTTGGCTATCTTGATTGGCTAACCTAAGATGATGTAACTCCGGCGCATGCACATGACAGCTAATTCATCCCAGAACAAAGGCATTCCGAGAATGTAAATTCTAAAGAAGGCAGGCAAGAAGCTTATATTGCAGTAGAGACATAAGAGTAGATTTACTAAATCCAAATAAACTTTGCAAGTGCAGTTGCTCCAGAGCTTAGTAAATGGGGGGGAGCTCTGCTGACTTTCATCATCTAATCATGTACAAGAAAGAATGTTGTTTTTTTTTTTTTTTTTTACTTGCATGTGATTGGGTATCCTTTGCAAAGTGAAGCTTCACCTAATTTATTAAGCTCTGGAGCAACTGCACTTTTCAAAGTGCACAGTCAATTTGTCTTTAGTAAATCAACCCCCATTGCAATATGCCAATATACTGTATATAGCAGCATAAAAAAGCTGAGGAAACTTAAACTTGTCCATCTGACTATCAGAGGCATTAGGATACAATAAAATGAATTTGTTTATAGCAATGTTTGTAGTTTTCCTAGGATAATTGGGGTGTTGTATGATGCTGCCATTTTAGGTAAACATTGTACTAAATTAAATACCCCTTTATCCTGAATAAGATTAATATCATCCACTTTTCTAAAATGAAATCCTATATATTAATACAGGGACATAATAAAACACTAGAATGTGAAGATTTATGGGCCAGTGGACTAAAACCAATGTATAACCATTGCAAACGTGTGATACATTTCTGAGAGTGTCGGAAGGAAATAAGGTATTGTGTTTTCACAAGGGACGGATAAAACATATGACTGTTGTTGCAGTTCGATTCCATGTTATGTAACCAGTAGTATGGGAAAGGAAGTAATCATTGGTTTAGAACAAGAGGGTGTCGCAGAGGCAAAACAGACACTGAAAACAGTTTCCAATCAAATTACAACACTCATAACGCTTAACAGATGGAGATCAATGTCTGCTCTTCGGACTGGAAACAGGAGTTCTGGATCTGGCTACTGTGAACACTAAGGGACCTATTTTTGAAAGGTTGAAATTGATATTTTTCTATATAATCTGTTACTTTCAATGGAGGAAAGAAGGAAAGGGAATTACGTAAAGCGCCATATTTTTTGTGCTTGTCCACTGTATTTCACCAATTGCTTGTGCTATTTGATTCTGATCTCATATTTTTATTCTTTTTTTATTTGATTTCTTCGACATCACAAACTCCAATGTCAAACTAGAGAAAAGTCTTCAAAATGTAGCCCCACAAAGGGAAAGGTGCAGCAAAATGAAACTATTGTTTCGAAGAGCCTTCTAAGTTGGACCCTATTTATTGAGAAGAGGACTAGTCTTTTTTGCCCAAGGCATGATTAATGACATAGCTTTATAAAAATGCAAAGACACCCAAAAACATAAAATGATTATCCTGCAGACCAGTCCATCTCAGAAGTACTGATAAACCCATAGTTCCCAATGGTCCCTCATTTGGACAGGCTGTCCCTCTTTGATACCAAGTTCCTCTATCCCTCGGGCAGCCTCAGTTGTCCCTCTTTGCGGTCTGATCTGTACATCTCTATACAAAATGTACTATTTTACAACCAAAAGCTATGCTATGCTGCACTAAACTACTTATAAAGCCTACATATTACCACATTTTTTTCTTTTTGCAGCACTTCCTAGCGTGGCTAGAGTGCTAAGTTTAGGATCTTTGTTAGTGTAGGTAAATCCAGGCTTGGCTGGCAGCCAAGTCTGTGTGTTTTTCTGGGTCAGGGATTTGCGTGACTCAGGTAGTCTGGATGACTCAGCAGCGGCATCTCTGGTAAGTTTTCCCTGCTTGCTGGAAACTTGGAGAAGATTCCAAAAGCAGTTGGGAGGGGTATAGGAGGAGTTGGCAGGAGTATTCTGAGGGCCCTGTCCAATCCCCAACAGATGGCTTGGCAGGGGGCAGGCCCCTCAAATGCTCAGGGTCAGCCCAGCAGGGACAGTGGAGTTCGGGTGGATAAATAATAAATAACGTGAAGAGTTTGGATTTGTAGCATAGGCAAAAAACCCCCCAAAAAGATAAAAAAAAAAAACACAGTACATCCCAGGGCCGGAACAAGGGGTGGGCGAGAGGGGCGGGTTCCCTGGGCGGAGTGTGAGAGGAGGCGGATTTCTCCCCCTCCCTCTGCTCGCTGACTGAGCATAATATGAGAGCCGCTCCGACCGATCTGCTCCCTCCCCCTCATTGGCAGGGAGGAGAGCGACTTCAGGAGGGATTGAACCAGCAGGGGGAGGGGCAGACAAGCCTCCCATTATCTTGGTAACTGTGAAGAAACAGACTGATTTCTCCCATCCGTAGGTCAGGAGAATCAGTCTGTAAATACTGAGACTGTGGCTGCAGCTCTGTAGTGTCTGTGACATTCTTACACACAGCCCAGCGAACCATCACCTCCCCCTCACTGACGGGAGATCAGGGAGGAATACAGCTCCTCCCACCTCTGCTCCTCCAGTGACTTCCCGCCTCGCCCGCACTATCCCCGACGTGCAGATGTATCTGAAGAGAAGGGATGTGTGGGCGGGAGATATGAAAAGCTGCAGAATCCTGTGTGCCAAAGATGCCTGAGCTTCCAGCCTGGACCTGGGTGAGTCATGTGCACACTGCAGTACACAGTGATCACTGAACTGTCCTTATCTCCATCCCCCATCTGTCCTCCCCCCTCATGTTCTTTCAAGATATTCACTAACTTTCACTTTCAGTTAGTCATTAGATGGTACAAATTTCTTTCCAGTAACCACAGATTTCAGGAAAGAAATTGACACGATTCCCCCATCAACACAGACAGTGCTGACAGCGGAATCCCTTCTGCTGAGCAATTGTATTGTCCCCACAAACAGTTATTGCAACCACTAGTGATAATCATAAGAGTATCCAGCAGGCTGATTGTACCCAATTTGATCGATCAACTTGGTACATTCAGCCTGTCCATTAATGGTTCTAATCTCAGCCAGTTCTCACTGAAACAGCTGAGATTTAACCACTTGCTTACTGGGCACTTAAACCCCCCTCCTATCCAGACCAATTTTCAGCTTACAGCGCTGTTGCACTTTGAATGACAATTGCGCGGTCATACAACACTGCACCCAAATGAAATTTTTATCATTTTTTCCCCACAAATAGAGCTTTCTTTTGGTGGTATTTCATCACCTCTGTAGTTTTTGTTTATTGTTAAAAAAAATGTAAAAAGACCGAATTAAAAAAAAAAAAAAATGTTATTATATTTTGTTATAAAATTTTAAAACAGGTAATTTTTCTCCTTCATTGATGTACGCTGATGAGGCGGCACTGATGGGTGGCAATAATGGGCACTGATCAGTTACACTAATAGGCAGCACTGCTAGGTGGCATTGATAGGTGGCACTTGTGGGCATTGATAGGTGGCACTCATGGGCATAGGTAGGTGGCAATGGCAGGTGGCACAGATGAGGCATAATTGCCTCTTCCTCTTCGGGACCGATGTCCCTTGCAGATGAGCCGGTGATCAGCTTTTTTTTCTCCTCGCGCTGTCAGCGTGAGGAGAAAAAACAAACGATCGCAGAGCTTTTGTTTTGATCATGTGATCAGCTGTCATTGGCTGTGATCACAGCGCGCACAGGGCACGTGCACTCCCGGAAATTCAGGTCCGCGCTGTGGCCGTCATTCAGCTATAGCGTGGATGTCAAGAGGTTAAACTATCTTAGTGTTAGCTCTTGGGCTGCCCATACATTGATCACTTTTTTCATTCAACTATTAGGTTGAATGAAAAAAAAAAGAATGTTCCAATTCCCCATCTACACATTCCAGGTGGAAGGGGGAATCCTCCCACTGTGGTGAAATCCATTGTGGTGGTGTATAGAGCCAAATAGATTAGAATTGTGTCAATGTCCCAATATTTATGGACCTGACTGTACATATAATTAAAAGGTGTGAGTGAACTCTGTTTCTATCGCATTAAACCTAATTGAATTTGTATTGTTTTAAGTATATCCTTGTTTTGAAATTACATTGATTCTTTCTTAAAAATGGGGGGAGGGCGCAGTTTGCCATCTTTGCCCTGGGCACCAAATGGCCTTGTCCCAGCACTGGTACATCCCTGCAGTGCATGCACATTTCTCCATGTCTTATGTCTTTAACCACCTCAATACAGTGCACTTACACCCCCTTCCTGCCCAGGCCATTTTTCAGCTTTCAGCGCTCTCACACTTTGAATGACAATTGCGCAGTCATCCTACACTGTAACCATGTGACATTTTTATAATTTTCTTCACACTAATAGAGCTTTCTTTTGGTGGAATTTAATCACTTCTGTTTTTTTTTTCCTAAAAAAAAAAAAAAAGACCCAAAATTAAAAAAAAAAAGTTTTTCTTAGTTTCTGTATGTAAATTTAGTAAATAAGTAATTTTTCTCCTTTACTGATGGGCAATGATAGGTTGCACTGATGGGCACTGATGAGGTGGCACTAATTGGCACTGATGAGGCAGCACTTATGGGCACTATTTAGGTGGCACTGATGAGGAGGCACGAATAAGCCGCACTTATGGGCACTAATAGGTGGCACTGATATGTGGCACAGATGAGCACTGATAGGCAGCACTGGCAGCGCTAGGCAGCACTAATGGGCACTGGGCACAGATAGGCGGCACTGGTGGGCACAGATAGGCTGCACTGGTGGGCACAGATAGGTGGCACGGATAGGCGGCACTGATGGGCGGCACTGATGGGCATAGATAGGCGGCACTGATGGGCGCAGATAGGTGGCACGGATAGGCGGCACTGATGGGCGGCACTGATGGGCATTGATGGGTGGCATTGATAGGCAGCAGTGATAAGCATTGATGGGCAGCAGTGATGGGCATTAATGGGCAGTACTGATAGCCCGCACTGACTGGCATCACTAATGGCCACTGATTGCTGGCACTTGTGGGCACTGATTGCTGGCACTTGTGGGCACAGATTGTTGGAAATTGTGGGCACTGGTTGGCACTGATTGCTGGCAGTGGTGGGCAATCATTGCTGGCACTGGTGGGCACTTAATTGTAATCAGGGCACTGATGATCAGTGCCCTGATTACATACCTAGCTGTCCCCTGTGAAAGATGCCGCTGATCGGCTCTCCTCTCCTCACACTCTGTCAGTGTGAGGCGAGGAGTGCCGATTACCGGCATCTCTGTGTTCACATGTGACCGGCTGTGATTGGACACAGCCGATCACATGGTTAAAGAGCCGCGGCCACGGCTCATTACACAGATCGGGGTCGCGGCGTGTCCTAGCAACACGGCACAGCTGCGATCGCCGCACTGCGCATCCCCGGGGGTGCGTGAGAGCGGTCGTTCTGGGAGGCCATCATATAACATCCACCTAGAATGAGGGCCGCACCCCCCGTCATTTGAGGGTGGGCGGGCTGCAAGTGGTTAAAGTCCCTGCAAGTACAGAAAAATACCCAATTATTTTTTAGAAAGGCATTCAGCGCCTAAGAGTTTTTGTGAGCTGACGATACACAGCTTTTTTGTGGACTGACTTATGCCAGTCCTGCCCACTCTTCTCTACTGAACTGCTCAGACCCACCCACTATCTTTTTCTCCACAACATAAAGACATGGGGTATGATTTACTAAAACTGGGGAGTGCGTAATCTGGTGCAGCTGTGCATTGTAGCCAATCAGCATTTAACTTCAGCTTGTTCAATTAAGCTTTGACAAAAAACTTGGAATCCTATTGGTTTCTATGCAGAGCTGAACCAGATTATGCCCTCTCCAGTTTAAGTGAATCAATCCTTAATTGTTCTGTAGTCTCTAGAACTAGAAGGGCTTATTACTGTTTTTCTTGCATCTATTAGGGTTACATTGCGTTACAAACAAGGATGTTTCGATTTCTGTGGTATATTAATGTGCTTTTACGAAATGAAAAAATGCTGTACATACAAAACTATTAAAATTATATGAATACAATACAAGACTGACAGATATACCTATAACAAGCAAATGCTCCTAGCAAATAAGCAGAAACTATTGTCTGTAAACAGTAGAAATACGATGAAAAATTACTTAACTCAGGTTAGAATGGGTTCATGATCTTTGTAAGGCAACGAGGACCCCAGGTTTTTAAGCAGTTGCTGGAGATCAGACGAAAGCTTCTTCAGTTATAGCTTCTTCTGCCTGTACAGACCTTCCTTGGTGTTAAGTCATTATAAATTCCTCTTGTCAGCTTATGCCATTACCCTTTTTTTTGTAACGTTTACCATCCCCACATGGGTGTGGCCCCTTTTGCAATACAGAGTTTCAATGGGAGAAACATTCTCCAATTTATCCTCTAGATGGCACTTCTGTAAGTTACATGCCATAGGTCATATTTTTCAGAATGTCAAACTATTGTTTGACCATGGTTACAGAACAGTAGACTGATCCAACTGTCAACTGAAATACAACAATGGTATCCATGTTACCATTGTATCCAGAAGCATTTGTTTGAAAAGTCCACTCAAACATTCAATGGTAACCTTATTTCTGTTTCTAAGACAAACTACTAAACAGATTCTCCCACAAACAGTAAAGTCAGAGTATAAAATCATAAAACAGACATATATTTATATCAAAGGCAACTCAATTACACTTGAAAAAAAACCCACAGGAAGTGTGCTAAAACAATGGGATAGCTCTGAATTTCTGTCAGGATGAGCAGGTATTTTTGTCCTTCTTTAACAGATATAACAAAATGCTTTCAATGGTATATTGAACACACCAAAAGAGAGCCAATAGGAGAAGATTAGTAAGGTTTTACATACACTGACCTGGGACCAGTATGTGGTCAGAGATCCATATCAGCATATTTATTCTTAATTCGTGGCTCAAAGTGTTGAAGCCAGAGGTTCAGCAATCCAGCCAAGTAACTGCCATTTTTAAAGAAACGCATAATAAATCCTAACTTCACCAACAGACATGTAAGTGAACATCATCTGTTCTGACGCAATTCATTTCTGAGGTCCCTGGTGTCCTAGAAAGACAAGCGAATCATTAATTTAAAGAAAACAGTCTCCTATTTTTAGTTACGGGAAATTTTTAGTTGAAAAAAAAAAGTCATGTTAGAATTCTAGACACAACTAAGTATTTTCTTTGATTCCTTGTGGACCCACGATCTTCTCTTCCTATGTTCCAGAAACATAATTTGTACAAATTTAAGCCTATTATTTCTTGAAAAAATGTTCTATACAGTATGTGTCTCCTGTGATACAAATGCCTATGAATTTATAAAGTGGAGCCCATTAAATCTAAAGTTTGGTTGCCCTCCCCCCTTTCCTTCTGCATCTTAAAGCGGTTGGAAACACTAACTAGGGAACACATTTAACCCCTTGTGTTAACCCCTTCCCTGCCAGTGGCATTTACACAGCAATCAGTGCATTTTTATAGCACTGATCGCTGTATAAATGTCAATGGTCCCAAAAATGTGTCAAAAGTGTCCGATCTGTCTGCCGCAATGTCGCAGTCCTGCTAAAAATCGCAGATCACTGGGAAAAAAAGGACATCAATTTTGTTTGGGTACAGCGTCACACGACCACGCAATTGTCAGGTAAAGCGACGCAGTGTCGTATCGCAAAAAATGGCCTGATCATTAAGGAGACAAATCCTTCAGGGGTTGAAGTGGTTAAAGTACACCTATTAGAATGAAAACCTTCATAGGTTTATGCATGCTAAATTCTTGATGTTAGCATTATTAATTCAAGAGGAAGCACAGCAGCACAGAGGGTTTTTCACCTTTAAAGCGGAACTTCAGTCATTCAGTCTTTCCATCTTTTAAATCTTCTGCCCTTGTTGTTTTAACTTTGGATAGTAAAACATTTTTTTCTGCCAGTAAATACCTTATACAGCCCACTTCCTGTTTCTTGTTTGGTAAAAACCCTAGGCTTAGGACATCATGCACAGCTCTCTCTCACACTTGTGAGAGTTTGCCAGGAAGGGAGGGGGGATGAGTCATAAGAGGGCCAATGAGAGCTGCAGGGCTGCAGAGCTGGAGTGTGTGTCTGTGTAAATCCAGGAAGTGAACAGGCAGCAGCTTCAGTTGCCCACAGTTAAAATGGTTGCAGCCAGACTTAGCGGAAGGAGATTTCTGCAGCATATTTAGCAAGTACAAAATCACAGTATATATAAAATAATATGCAAAGTGGTTGAAGGGAAGCTTCAGAATGGCAAAGATGTTTTTATTACAAATTATGTGTGCAGACTGCAGTTCCTCTTTAATGCATAAAATGCATTAAGGCGAAAAACCTTATATCTTTAGAACCACTTTAAAGTGAACCTGTAGCCAGCCTGATGACATTGAAATATTTAAACATTCTTAGCAAGCAACAGGAAACCTATTGAGGCTGATTCACACTAGCTGTCCCAGTAAAAATGCAGCCTTTAGGAAAGCTGTCGGTGTGAGTTTTATTTTATTTATTTTTATTTTTTTAACATTATTTGAAGTATCACATTGTGGGACTGATTTACTAATACTGGAGAGTGCCAAATCTGGTGCAGCTCTGCATAGAAACCAATCAGCTTCCAGATTTTATTGTCAAAGCTTAATTGAACAAGTTGAAGTTAGAAGCTGATTGGCTACCATGCAGAGCAGCACCAGATTTTACAATCTCCAGTTTTAGTAAATCAACCCCAGTGATTTTACATTCAAGGCTTCACACAGCAATGCGGTACAATCCACTGTGCTGCAGAAAAATGCTGAATATCCATATTTTCCAAATTTTACAAAATTATACAAAAAGATGTTTTTTTTTTTAAACCTTTTTTGCTTTCATACCTTTTAACATGGAATATTTAAAATGTGTCAAAAGGTACTTTTTTTTTAAGATTACATATTCTCTGCAGGAAGTCCAAAACTAGAGATGAGCAGGAATTGTGATTTCAAGAAATCTGCATTCACCGCAAAAATGATTAGTCCTTAGGCCAAACTAGCCCATAATTTTGCTATACTTCTTCTGTGGCAAATGTACTTAAAAAAGCCCATACAAAAGTCTCCTCACATTGTTTGTGTATTTTTAGTGTTGTTTGGAAGTGACATTGTACAGATATTTGCATACATATTTTTTTTTTATTTCCCTCATTTACCTTTTCCACCTAGTTTTTACCTTTATGTGAAAAAAATAAAATAAAAAATACAAAAAAAAAAAAAAAAGAAAAATACATTCTTGTGTGCTGTTGTTTTACTTTTTTATACTTACTTTATTTTTATTTTTTAAAGTGGAAGTTCAGCCTAAATCTAACTTACTCTAAAATCTACTCGCTGCCACATTCGAAGACTAACCTATCTAACCATGTAAAGCAAAAATACATACCTTTTCTGAAGCCAGTCTGGTCTCACGGCGGATGCGTGAGGACGAGACAGCCGACAATGGCTGGGAAATGCCAGGGAAGTGATGTCAACCAACGAGTTACTATGGGGCATCCATTGTTGGCTGCCTCTTCTGCACACACCTACACAGAGAAGCCAACACTGACAGCTCAGCGTGGAACCGGACTGGAGTGGCTTCAAGGCTAAATAGGTTAGTCTTAGAATTTGGCTGTGAGTAAATTTAGAGTCAATATAATAATAATAATAATGATAATAATAAATAATATTGGGATTCAACATACCAGCTAGTCTCCCATGGGGGGTAAGATCTCTATTTAATTTGGATATACACATATATATTGTCTATAACTCCTGTATTATGATCTTTATGAGTAATGGCAAACCTTGGCACCCCAGATGTTTTGGAACTACATTTCCCATGATGCTCATGCACGCTGCAGTGTAGTTGAGCATCATGGGAAATGTTACATAGTTACATAGTAGGTGAGGTAGGAAAAAGACACAAGTCCATCAAGTCCAACCTATGTGTGTGATTATATGTCAGTATTACATTGTATATCCCTGTATGTTTTGGTTGTTCAGGTGCTTATCTAATAGTTTTTTGAAACTATCGATGCCCCCCTGCTGAAACCACCGCCTATGGAAGGGAATTCCACATCCTTGCTGCTCTTACAGTAAAGAACCCCCTACGTAGTTTAAGGTTAAACCTCTTTTCTGCTAATTTTAATGAGTGGACATGAGTCTTGTTAAACTCCTTTTTGCAAAAAAGTTTTTTTCCCTATTGTGGGGTCACCAGTACGGTATTTGTAAATTGAAATCATATCCCCTCTCAAGCGTCTCTTCTCCAGAGAGAATAAGTTCAGTGCTTGCAACCTTTCCTCATAACTTATATCCTCCAGACCCTTTATTAGCTTTGTTGCCCTTCTTTGTACTCGCTCCATTTCCAGCACATCCTTCCTGATGACTGGTGCCCAGAACTGGACAGCATACTCCAGGTGCGGCCGGACCAGAGTCTTGTAGAGCGGGAGAATTATCGTTTTATCTCTGGAGTTGATCCCCTTTTTAATGCATGCCAATATTCTGTTTGCTTTGTTAGCAGCAGCTTGAAATTGCATGCCATTGCTGAGCCTATCATCTACTAGGACCCCCAGGTCCTTTTCCATCCTAGATTCCCTCAGAGGTTCTCCCCCCAGTGTATAGATTGCATTCATATTTTTGCCACCCAAATCCATTATTTTACATTGTTCCATATTAAACCTCATTTGCCATGTAGTTGCCCACCCCATTAATTTGTTCAGATCTTTTTGAAAGGTTTCCACATCCTGCGGAGAAGTTATTGTCCTGCTTAGCTTAGTATCATCTGCAAATACAGAGATTAAACTGTTTACCCCATCCTCCAGGTCGTTTATGAACAAATTAAATAGGATTGGTCCCAGCACAGAACCCTGGGGAACCCCACTACCCACCCCTGACCATTCCGAGTACTCCCCATTTATCACCACCCTCTGAACTTGCCCTTGTGGCCAGTTTCCAATTCATGTACTCACCCTATGGTCCATGTCAACAGACCTTATTTTGTACGGTAAACATTTATGGGGAACTGTGTCAAATGCTTTTGCAAAATCCAGATACACCACGTCTACGGGCCTGTAGTTCCAAAACATCTGGGGTGGCAAGGTTTGCCATCACTGCTCTATATGATGCAACTTTGTCTATAATCAATCTTTTTGGCTTGTAGAGATATGGGTGTTTCCCATGGGCCGGTAGGCATACCCCCACTTGGAGACTCATCTTTTTTTCATTGTTGACATCATCTGTGGTGTCTATTGTCTACCAATACAGGTACAGTATGACCTTCGTGGTTTTGTATTGAATGTTTTTTCTTTTTTTTTTTTCTTTGAGCGAACCATCTTATCACAACATTATTCATATATTTATGTTAATGTTTGTAATTATGTATATGTATACATATTTTATATATTTTTCTTTGTTATATATTTTTTAGTTTGAGCTATGTATAGTACCAGATTTATGTGATCCTGAGGAAGCGGGGGTTCCCGTGAAACGCGTAGACCAGCATAGACCAGGGTACTATTGAATTATTGACCAACTGAACTTCAAACTTTATATTAACTTCACCTTTGCACTTGTACTGTATGGTGTATATATAATGATGTTTTTAATGTCTCTTTTTTTTTTTTTTTTTAAATGTAACTCTTTAAAACTTTTGTAACTTTTGTAACTTTTTATACAAATCCAGTGTGGACTCAGTTCTTAAAGTCGTGTTTAAAATGCCGTTTTTTGTGGTGTTTCTTGATAAAGATTTAGAGTTAGTTTGTTTTACCCCTGGACTTCTACTTTAAGTCAAAGAACAAACAAACAAAATATGGAAAAACAAATTAAAACAACACAAATAAACAGCCCCAGAAGCCAGTTTAAGCCCATTGCACCCCTACAACTACTAAAAAAAGAAAAACCCTTCATTTTGCAACTCCTCATTGACTCATTGAATTTAGCTGAAATTGGAACCGTTTGCCGACATGGCCAGGACGTTGCTGAAATTTTGTCAAAGCAAAAACAGTCATTCTTGCTGGTTTTTGGCTGGTACGATTGAGATTTTACTTCAATGGAAAACTAATGAAAGAAGGGCAATATAAAAAGAGAGTTTAACACCTAAAATGATTTAGAATCATAGCTCAAGGTTAAAATTTGCATCAATTTATTTGTTTATTACAATTTTGCAGTTTACATATCAATGTTTTAGTTCAGTTTGAGGTTTGATTTCTCAATTTGCTAAGTTAAACTATCAAGGAGAAATACGTCAACACCAAAGTCAGAGTCATCTCATCATTTAATCAGCTCAGTGTAAATAGACAATCGTTTAATAGAATGTTTGTTTCTTGTATATACTGGATCAATGCTAAGGAAGCCGCTTAAGACTGTCAAAATAAACAGCAATTAGTCATCAAAATGAAAACTGACAGTTTGTAAAACACAGAAGATAGTAAGGTTCACTTTTTTCTTTTTTTTTTAAATAAATTTTTGGAGACAGTGGTAGAGATAATTCAGAATTGTAAACACTGATACAGTTTTGGATTGTGCTCAAACAACATTGAAAATGTTGCTGACCTGATAATGGATTCATTAGCTACAGTATAAGAGTTTCAGGATTGTGTTTCTGGGTTAGATTTTACTAGACGTTTGAAATTTTCAGAATATCTACTCTACTTGTTAAGCAGCCCAGAAACATAATCAAATAGAGATAAAGATATTGTCAAAAGTATTGGTACGCTGGCCTTTACACACACCTGAAATTCAATGGCATCCCAGTCTTAGTCCGTAGGGTTTAATATTAAGTTGGCCTGTTCTCTGCAGCTATAACAGCTTCAACTCTTCTGGGAAGGCTGTCCACAAAGTTTAGGAGTGTGTCTATGGGACTGTTTAAGCACTCTTCAAGAAGCTCATTTGTGAGGTCAAGCCCTGATGTTGGACGAGAAGACCTGGCTTGCATTCTCCGCTCTAATTAATTCCAAAGGTGTTCTATCAGGGTTGAGGTCAAGACTCTGTGCAGGCCAGTCAAATTCCATCACCCCAAACTCGCTCATCTATTACCACCAAGACAGAAAATCCAAAGTTGTTATCAGAACAAGTGGTAGGACTACATCTTTTATTAGGGACACCTGTTCCAGTATCAATTGTCTACGGGGAAAATTAGCCTCACTTTGTAGATTTTTTTTTCACTTTTTTTTTTCCCCGTTGTATCTCCAGGGCAGGAAATTAGGGGAAATCTTTCGGATAGGACACAGACAGCAAAAAAATAACAAAGGTTTTAATGCTTCTACAAAAACGATTTGGCCATACATTCACTGTAAGACTATTCTTTTGCCTCAAGATTTAGTACTTCTCTTTACTTGCTCATCAACGGTCATAATTCGGGCAAAACTAAGCATTGTGAATTTGGAACATCATGCAGTGAAACCAGTGTTGCCAACCGTCAGTATTTTTACTGGTAGCCAGTAAAAAACAGGCACTTTTCTCCTGACGGTAAATGCCAGTAAGAGGAAAATGTTGCCAGTAAAAAATATGGCTGTGACGCTTGTCTCGGAACTGGGCATTCGCAGCTCGGGTCCGGAGCCGGCCAGGACTATCCAAGTGACTGCTACAAGGAGTTCAGGTGGTGCCGGCGGGGCTCGGGTCTGGCGGAGCATGTCATGTGATGTCATGGTGCAAGGGAGCCGAACCGAGCGACCAGAGCCTCGTGTGTGGGTCTGTGGGACTGGAGGAAGGCAAGCCGGGAGCGGGACTGTCAGTGCTGTTTGGACTAGAGGGGACTGAGGCGACCACCTGGCATGGAGAGAGAGTGTCACTGTTACTTAAGATTGGACATGTCAGTGATCTGTGCTGCTGCACACTGCTGTCAGTGACACTGTGAGAGTCCATTTCACAAGCGTGTGTCGCCCATTCAAAGTCCTATCTCTGAGCCACTTACTATATTGAGAATAAAATAAGAAATATGCTTTTTGCCTTACTATCTACCCTAAATCACATTGCTAATTGCATACTGTATTGTACTTATTTGTAGCCTAAATACTGAAATTTGCACTTACAACTGTAATTTTGTAACTTTTGGAAATGCCAGTAAAAACGTGGCTTTGCCAGTAAATTTCAATCTGGTAGGTTGGCAACACTGAGTGAAACCCATGGGCACCTTTCAGCAGGGATGCCTGGGGGACACTGGTTAATTCTTTGACTCTGAACCTCAGGGGAATTTACATCTATCAGTGGTGACACAACCCCAGTTTTCTTCCATAACACATTATAAAGATACAGTATTTGTCTTTTCAGTACAGAATAACTCTTCCCAACCCTGGGGCCTGTACTTTGTTACCCGGCTCAACCTGTCCCTCAATTAGGCCAGTAAAACTCACTGCGTGTTAGCTACATTGAGTAAACATTTTTCCTGATGGGAAAATCAAAACCTCTTTGCTATTTTGGCATGGTAAGGTTGATTCCTGTTGAGCAGCAAATCATGATTTCCAAATTATTTAGGCAACATAGTACTTTTTCATTCTCTACCGCTGACATGTAAGAACATTTTTCTGATAATTCTATCAAAACCAATGCTGAAGATATGTGTAAGAAGACAGTGACACTGCTGATTTGCACATGTGCCATTATTTCAGACAAAAATATCTGATCAATGTAACAAGGTTTGTGAAGAAGTGTCTGAAAGAATATGGTATGTAAGAAAGATCTTGAGACTTGACAAGGATCACTCGGAGTAATGTGCATTAACAATAACAAGCAGTTTAACTATCTATAGTTGCATCAAGATATCGCTACAGATTTTTTTAATGCCCATCACTGGCATTTTGAACAACAGAAAATAATGATACTAATTGAAAAATTAAAAGTTTTGTCCTTTCAAAAGAACCCTTATGTAGATAAGGTTGAGCATAGTTTGTTACTGATTTTGAAAATAATACAAACACCAACATTCTTGAGAACTTGTCCACCCAAAATAAATATTTCTAGTTGTAGGAGACATCTGCTTGGTTGAGTCATCTATTGGAAACTCCAGTGATAAGATTTTCTCTCTCTCTATTTTCTGGCCCGGTTTTTGCCCACCTTGACATTTTGGGTGTTCCTGCAAACCTTGGTTTCACCCGCTCCTTTTGTACAGTGCATCCGGAAAGTATTCACAGTGCTTCACTTTTTCCACATTTTGTTATGTTACAGCCTTATTCCAAAATAGAATATTTTATAAATAAATATTGAAAAATAAATTCATTATTTTACTCAAAATTCTACAAACAATACCCCATTATGACAACATGAAAGAAGTTTGTTTGAAATCTTTGCAAATTTATTAAAAAAAAAATCACATGTACATAAGTATCCACAGCCTTTGCCATGACACTCAAAATTGAGCTCAGGTGCATCCTGTTTCCATTGATCATCCTTAAAATATTTCTACAACTTGATTGGAGTCCATCTGTGGCAAATTCAGTTGATTGGACAGGATTTGGAAAAGCGCACACCTGTCTATATACGGTCCCACAGTTAACAGTGCATGGCAGAGCACAAACCAAGCCATGAAGTCCAAGGAATTGTCTGTAGATCTCCTAGACAGGATTGTATCAAGGTACAGTTTTATGGAGGGCACAGAAAAAAATCTGCAGCATTGAAGGTCCCAATGAGCACAGTGGCCTCTATCATTCGTAAATGGAGGAAGTTTGAAACCCCCAGACTTTTCCTAGAGTGGGCCGTCCAGCCAAACTGAGCGATCGGGGGAGAAGGGCCTTAGTCAGGGAGGTGACCAAGAACCCGATGGTCACTCTGACAGTCTGACAGAGCTGCAGTGTTTCTCTGTGGAGAAAGGAGAACCTTCCAGAAGAACAACCATCTCTGTAGCACTCCACCAACCATGCCTGTCTGATAGAGTGACCAGACAGAAGCCACTCCTCAGTAAAGTGACATGACAGCGCGCCTGGAGTCTGCCAAAAGGCACCTGAAGGACTCTCAGACCATGAGAAACAAAATCTCTGGTCTGATGGAACAAAGATTGAACTCTTTGGCCTGAATGGCAAGCATCATGTCTGGAGGAAACCAGGCACCGCTCATCACCTGGCCAATACCAACCCTACAGTCAAGCATGGTGGTGGCAGCAACAGCAGGAATTGGGAGACTAGTCAGGATCGAGTGAGAAATTAATGCAGCATTGTACAGAGACATCCTTGACGAAAACCTGCTCCACAATTACTCTGAGACTGAGGTGAAGGTTCATTTTCCAACAGGATACTGACCCTAAGCACACACCCAAGATAACAAAGGAGTGGCTACACGACAACTCTGTGAATGTCCTTGAGTGGCCCAGCCAGAGCCCAGACTTGAACCCAAACATCTCTGGAGAGATCTGAAAATGACTGTGCACCGACGCTCCCCATCCAACCTGATGGTCCTTGAGAGGTCCTGTAAAGAAGAATGGGATAAACTACCAAGCTTGTGTCAAGCTTGTAGCAATATACTCAAAAAGACTTGAGGCTATAATTGGTGCCAAAGGTGCTTCAGCAAAGTATTGAACAAACGCTGTGAATACTTATGTACATATAAATTTGCAAAGATTTCAAACAAACTTCTTTCACGTTGTCATTATGGGGTATTGTTTGTAGAATTTTGAGGAAAATAATGATTGGAATCAATTTTGGAATAAGGTTGTAACATAAAAAATTTGGAAAAAGTGAAGCGCTGTGAATGCTTTCTGGATGCACTATATTCTCTGTAATAAAAGAAATAAAATAAAATAAAACAGCCCGCTGGGAAAATAGGACCTTAGCAGGTAAGAAATGTCATTTGCATAGAAGCATCCAAATAATTGTTAATAGTGGAAGAAAAATTTTGACTTTTTTATAAACTACCTGTGAGAAGGAAGAGCCCCCCACCTTCAAACTGTAGAGGAGATCTCAGAACGGACATAAACCTTTGCAATATCTGCACTTACATCTCATGTAACATTAAACCCGGATTTAGTTTCAGACACAGCCGTTCGCAAAGTCTTTCAAATAATAAAGAATTTCTTTTTTACAGTGATTCTAAATTTAATTCAATTCATATTAGTTTGTATTAGCTATGGAAACATCAAGGAAATGGTTGAAAATAAGTGAATTATCAGACAATATCAATTTTCATATACTGTAAACTGGTGTAATTGTACCCTTAACTTTCTGCTCGTAAAGTTTAAAGGGAAATCATAATCGAGATACATTTTTAATGTCATGTTAAATTTTATATAACTGATCATTGCAAGTTATTTTATTAGTAAAATCTATTTTATAACTTGTTTTGGATTTTACTGTTTTTTTAATGATGTGCTGTCACTTAAATACAAGTTGCACTTTGTAGGGTGCATACACTGCTCTATACAAAAGCTCACAAAATAAATAACTAGCTAGGCTTATTTTAAATGTAAAAATACAGTAAGGCCTGAAAATTCATGTTTCCCTGATGTGGCTGATTTAAAGGGAGCCTTTCAGAGAATTAACATATACTGTAAGCTGACATTGCTGACTTGTTTTGAAACGTACACGTTCCAGAGCATTTACCCTCATCCTTGGTTTTACTTTTGTCAGGGCCTGGATCTGAGCCTGCAAACTCTGTTGTGTCTGGCAATGTCTCTCCTTACTGAGCCACCTGGAATGCTGGTCAGTGCCCTGAACAATTTCTGAAATGATCCTGCCTTGAACACTGTTTGTCTTGAACTTTGAATTCCTTGCTCCTCTCATAAATTCCCTATTTAAGTCATGCCTTTGTGCTTCATGTTTGCCAGATTATTATGCTCCCTCCAGCCAATATTTTGCTATTTTTCTCTTGTCAGTGTTGTTGCCTTCCATATCTTTGCTACTACTAGTTAAGGACCCTTGGCTTGTTTCTCGACTAAGCTTCTTCTTTATCCCAACCTGCAAACACTTGTTACTGACCTTTGCCTTGTCTACTGACTACAGTTATGCTTATCCCTACCTTCTAGATCTGCTATTGGACCATGGCTTGCTCACCTCCTTGTCACGTACCTGGTAGCAGAGCCTTATTCTATGAGGAAGGCCTCTCTTACACCTCTGACTTGGGGCCCCTGTTAGTGTAGACAGGAGGTGCAGGAGTGCAGAGTGGCACGAATGCCTGTAAGTCTTGCTAGCAGCAGTGCAAGAGAAGTCATCAGATAGCTCCAACAAGCAGGCGAGTAGGCAGCTGGAGGATGCCAGAATGAAGCAGGCTGGTACTGGCGACAGCGGGCAGGTGAGGCATCCACTGGTAGCAGACTGAAGAACAGCAGGCACAGCAGGATGTGTCAGGAAGCAGAGTCAGGCAAGCTGGGTCATACACTGGCAGGACAGATCAGGTACAGAGGAGCAGGCAACAGTGTGGTCTGGGTAAAATCCGGGTCAGGAGCCAATCAGTGCATTAGATGCCAATGAAGCAGAAGTCAGGGATAAGCCGGGGTAGGTGCAGATGAAGCTCAGAGAGTGGTCAGACAAGCCAGGTAAGTAACTGGAATCAGCATACAGGATAAAAGGAACACAGGATACACAGGAGGCTGAAAGACAAAGCAGCAATGAACCTGAGCACTGGCTGAGTTTAAATAGCCTGGTTGGTGCCAACATTTGTCACAGGTGCACATGTGCGCCATCATGCACGAGAATGCGCGACGGCTCGTGTGTGTGCGAGTTCACATTAGCCAGTGCCCAATTCCTGCGAGCATGAAAAGGAGCCTGTTTTAGCCTGTGCACAGAAGGCCTTTTCTTACACTCCTGGTGGGGCGATCCTGGTACTAGCATGCAGAAAAACCATCAGGAGCTCTGGTGAACACTGGTTAGTATTTAGACTCCGCAGGTGAGTCTCTGTCATCTGCCGGAGTGACCTGCTTCTGCACCTATCCAGCTGGTTGGTGGGTGCCTTTCTACTGCTATAGCTACTGTTCTCCGAGTCTGACCCGTGACCATGACAAATCTATTCTATACTGTTCATCCAGGACATGTACACAGGTCAGGAGTCTTCACCTCAATGGCTGTATACTTTTTTCAGCTATCACCGTGACAGCTTGGTCCTGTTCTTCTCTATCTTCAAGTGCTGACAATGGCTCAGTGGGGCCCTTGGGGTTAGATGGTACTAAAACACATTGGCATTGATTAAACTGGAAGAGCCATTCCTCTGTTGTCATTCCCAGGGTTTTGCTGTCATTTTGACAGCTGATCTCTGTTCTGCTATATCTGGGGTACAGGCAGTAGCTCCTCATACACAAAGCCGGGTCAGCTGTCAAAGTAACATTCATGCTCTTCAGTACATCTGAGACATATAGCTGAACCCAGGTGCCAAAATGACAACTGAAAGAGCCAAAGTGGGTGACCATCTAGTTCTGCCTATATCACATGATGCAATGTCACATTTTTAGGTCATAATTTTTATTCAACCTTCAAAATCACTGTTTATGTCTATATCACCTAAGTGCCCAATATGTTTAACTCTAGTTTTCTGAATAATTTTTGTTATACATGTTCAAATTAAAATATTTCAATACTTCAATAAATTCCTTTTTACTCATGCAAACCCTTGCTGGTTACATCGAGTATGTAAATGTATTTTGTTAGGAAAACAAACATATACAAAGTCTCTTTTCCCCCAGGATCTGGAGAAAAAAGCGAGGTACATGTCCTCAAGAAATTCAATCTCTGACAAAGATCAAGTTCATTTTCATTTAAGTGTGTAATACATCCTCCGAGATGTCATTACTTCATAGAACAATTGTTTAAAAAGTCTTCCTTAAAAAGCAGGTTCAACGTATTGTGCTAAGGGGCTTCATCAATATCTGCACAGCCGTGCAGGCAGCTAGGAGGCCAGTCCATTAATGAAATGTTAATGACTGAATTAGACCTGGGATCAGTGATGTGGGATGAACTGCTGTGAGTCCATTAGCATCCGACGAGCCTGCTGGGGAGAGAGTAAACACAAAGCCAAATGAAAAAGCAGATTGTGAGGGCCTGTCAAGTGTACATCAAAAAGGTGCTTTAAACATCTCCAATTGTGAACCAAATGGCCCCTATTGGTTGCATCTATCTATTTATTTATCTATCTACACAGTTGTGTCTATCTATCTACACTTTTGTCTATCTATCTATCTATCTATCTATCTATCTATCTATCTATCTATCTATCTATCTATCTATCTATCTATCTATCTATCTATCTATCTATCTATCTATCTATCTATCTTTCTTCGTCTGTCAATCATCAATCTGTCATTTATCCAAGAGGTAGCACCCACAACAATCATTAAGAACCTGATGCTGATGGGATAGGTAGTTGTGCACTCGATACTGTACTCCTTTCACTGTACAATAAGGACAAAGGAGAAAAAAGTTTAACCCTGCTCTTACCCAACAAAACAGCAGCTCACACAACAAATAAGGATTTTGTCAAAAATAAGTGCACAGACAAGTGTAGCGCTACACTTGTCTGTGCACTGTACAATAAGGACAGTTGTTCTCTATATACAGTATATAATGCCATAATGTACACTGATATTCTGGTAATGTAGATGAGCTTTTCCATCTTCTTAAAAATTATATTTCAGGTGTAGGTGCATATTAATGGGCCAAACCATCAATCAAATGTCTAAACCTCTCAGGGACTCCAGCTGTTAGATCTCTTTGGAGTTCCCATCTCTTCTACCTTCCACCACCAGTTAATCTCCATCTCTATGTCATACCAGCAGCTTCGTAGAAGAGATTTATGGCAGTTACAAATCAGGGAGCTTATTTTCTTTGGCTGTTTATAGCTAGATAAAGATGTGTTCCTTCACTTGGCCACAAAATTTGCCTATAAAGGTACAAGTCAAATGTGTGACATGCTGATTGGAAAACATGGGGTTGATTTACTAAAACTGGAGAGGGCAAAATCTGGTGCAGCTGTGCATGGTAGCCAATCAGTGTCTAACTTCAGCTTGTTCAATTAAGCTTTGACAAAAAAAAATGGAAGCTGATTGGTTTTTACGCAGAGCTACACCAATTTTAGTAAATTAACCCTCATGAGTAGCTACTGAAGCTGGCAATTCTGAGCACACAATCAAGCTAAAAAATTGCTGCAACACAGACCCTCCACTGACTGCACAGAAATGTATCCTAGTAAAAATAGTGATAATGAAAACCATTCTGTAGTTGTTGCAAATCAATGCCTACAAAATTGTCCAGCTGAAATGGGGCATAAGGTGAACATACATTTTAGAGGTTGGTTAAAAATATAGGGCTAGATTTCTTGAAGGCATATAGGCTGTACATTTTGCAATGGAGTTTTCTCTTACCTTAGTAAAAAAAACAATTATTTTTCTTGCACATGTTTGGATGATGGAAGGCAACAGAACTTCATCTCATTCACTAAGCTAATCAAACATTACTTCTCGACGTGAAAATTCTTGCAAAATAAACAGCTTATATGTCTCTACTAAATCAGCCCCATAGTCACAATCAGCCACCATAGCAGCATATGTTCACAAATACCCACGAGCAAGGTCTGCTCTGCCATCCTAGAAAATGTATGACAATGGAGAAGGGGCATCAGGGACTCAGGCACCATGCTTGGGTCTGGAAGCCAATCACTGAACTCAATCACTGTTTGATGGGAGTGACATCATCACGTTCCCAAACTCCCAACCCTAGCTAACACTTGACTTTTTATTTGCTGTGATGATGGAAGGTGTAATGGGGAAGCACTGACAAAGTAAGTATTTGTGGGCCCATTGCAAAGACACTGTTAGCCTTAAACAGGCAACATGTCAGTTCCTGTTAAACTCATGTATAGTCCAAACTCCACTTCCAAACCTCCCTGCATTGTACACTGCCATAAAGCAATAGAGCCTGACAAAGGACCTCTCCAGCGTGTGACTAGACAATGAAAAAAACGGAATAACCAGCTTAAGACTAATGAATTGTGCCATGTTGGAACCATAACTGGCCCATAATGCTGTACCAATTCCAGTGAACGCACTTATGCAAGGTATTAAAGGAGGCTAAAATGAACATAGATATAGGGAGACATGCTAGTTGTATGTAAACATGCATTTGAAGATATATAAGTTGTAACTTCAAAAACTGTTAAGTAAAATGATGCCCTTGGCATCTTCTATGACCATAAAATATATTTGTACAAGTAATCATTTTAATAAACAAAATACAAGGCTAAATGCTGTTGACCCTCGGTTGTTTTAAATGCTAAGATTTTTAGTTAATTCCAAGTACTCAACAACAGTGAAATGTGTATGTCAAATTATGCAAGAAGCCTACACTTAAACATCATTTTAAGTTTTTAAAGAATACAGAATTGGGTATTTATTGTGTCAACACTTCACCTCAGTTGACTTTTACCGTAAACTGTTATTTGCAAACATCAATGTTGCTAATACTTATGTCAAAGTTGAGCTCTGTCATATTAATAAGGCATAATGGAGAAAACCAGACAAGCCAATATATTTATTATATACATAGACACAAAGTACTTATATTCTGCATACAGAAATAATGTCAGAAAACCAAAGATTTATACAAGTGAGACTAATGAGTAAGAGTCAAATAAAGTCTTTACAATAGACCGAGTGACATATTTTCTGAAATTAATGATTAACAAGGATATTTAGCAAAGTTCAAAGCCATAAAAAAATCAATGATTAGCTGGGGGGAGTCAAAAACTATTGATTCATTGTTTCTACTTTTCTAAGCATCATTTTGAGATTTACATTGCTTTTTATTTATTTTTTAGATTATCTAGGTTAAAGAGATTCTCTAGATCAGGCTTACTCAACCAGGGTTCCATGAAACCTTAGGGTTATTCGTGAAGTTGTTAGGGGATCCTCGAGGAATGAGCAATTTCTGCAAGTTCCCACTGACACTATTGATCATTTTAACTATCTGTAAGGGAATATTTTTTCCCAACGTCCACAAGTGTAAGGAGCATTCTTCCCATTGACCATCACGCTAATATACCATGAGTTTTAGATATAGTTCTTTTTAGCAGTGGTTCCCTGAGACTGGAAAGGGTTCCTCTGTTTTAAGAAGGTTGATAAATGCTTCTCTAGATGGCCCTTTTTGGTATTTAAACTGCCTCACGAGAAGCAGCATAGTGGCCTCAGTTTACTTCCTGAGGATTATCTTCTGCACCTAGCTAAGTACCTAAAACTCTCAGTTTTCTTATTCTGAATGGTCCTGAATCACATCCTTAGATAATACAGGTCAATGTGCTCCATGGTTCTAGCACCTCCCCCTGTCTCTCATCACACTGTAGTAATATTATCAATGGGGCATTAAAGAAAGAGGCTGCAGCGATCCACATAATTAGGAAAGGCATGATGAATTTGGCAGCAAGGGGCTACATAAAACTGAGATTAAAAGAAAATTGAGTAACTATTCTGGTTTTGCACAGTTGACATATTTCCCAGGATAATGCTGACAGTTCACTGAGTAATTTTTTCTGGAGTTAAAGTTTAGTAAACTATTTAGTTTAGAATTTAGAATAGTTTTCTAAGAAATATAAGCTATAATTTTTGAAGGCAATAAATGTTGAATATCTTCTGCATTGGCATAGATCCCAGCAAATGCAAACAAAAATTCAATGCATTTCAAGAGAATTCTGACTTCAACTAAGGAAATTGAGCTAACTCATTCCATAAAAGTAGGACCGCAACATGCCTGCACATCCCTTTGTCAGCGAAGCTTCTTCAGTGCTCCTGAGTACACATAGCCAAGGTGCACTCTGTTCATGATCCTTTAAGCTGAGCTCCAAGAAAATCTAAAAATAAAATTAAGGCAAATGTGTAATAATTATAAATATTTGAAGGCCTTTTAAGTGCAACCAATCTAAATACATATATTTGACTTGGTATCACCTGGTAATCTCCCTGCATGGCAGAACTCAGACTAGAAGGGCGAGGCAGCTTTAGAAATCAATCTAGGGTGATTAATGCATTTATTCTGGAACGGATTATGCTGACACCAGAAAATAGCAGGGTACGCAGATGGGTAAATGGTCCTTACCGTTGTCTAATCAAAAGCTAGGGATGGGCAGATCACCCAGTTTAATGCCTTACTGCAATAGAGAAAAGCCAGGTCACTAGCCTGGCTGTACTGTACTGTAAATCTCAGAACTGGATGGACAGAAATAAAAATCCTTTAGCAGGTAAAACAACTCTAGTATATGTATTTCAGCTGTGTGTTTATCTGTTTGTCTAGAGTTCAACTTTTAACTTGAGGTTCAATGCTATACAGGTGCTAAATCCTGGATGGTAAGGTTCTTGAAGATACACAAAAATTATGTGTAGAGCTAAAAAAATGTGGCCATGTGAGTGGAAACATATAAACAAATGACTGAAAATATAGTGTACATGGATACAAGCACTGGTAACTGAAAGTAGCCAATACTCATAAATATATGATAACTATAAACACAATCTAAACACAAAATTAGAATTGTGTGTAATGAGTAAATATAACGCAAATTATGCTGGTGAAACACAATAAGATGTCATGAATACAATCCGAAACGGGTGCATGAGAAATGGGAATAGTTCTTATTTCCCTGTTTCCAGATAAGCTTTTTGACATATAATCCGGATGAGCTGGTTGATATGCCTGTGGACACTTCAAAAGAAATTCACAAATAAGAGGTTGGGTACTCTTACCAAATATGATGGACACACACAGGTACTAGCCCCTTTTTTCTTCTCACATTCCTTTTATATCTTTTTTTCCATTTTGTGATCACTTTTATACTCCTTATCTTGCATTTTGCTGTAAGATTTTTTATGGTTCAATAAACCATACCTGGTTGACCTGTACCATATTGAGCCCATTTTTCTTTTTCATTTTACATTTGGTCATTGGCGACCATTCACTTTCCATCATTTCTTGGATTGGCCTGAACTGGCCTGGCTGTCGGGGTTCATCGCTGCTCGGCCTCACGGCTTGGAGCCACATATTGATCATCGCATCCAGCGTGGCGTCTCCATACTACCAGGAATTGAGGATTGTGAGCGTGTTTGACCCACTGCCGTATGGTATGTGTGTCCATCATATTTGGTAAGAGTACCCAACCTCCTATTTGTGAATTTCTTTTGAGGCGTCCACAGGCATATCAACCAGCTCATCCGGATTATATGTCAAAAAGCTTATCTGGAAAGAGGGGAATAAGAACTCTTCCCATTTCTCATGCATCCGTTTTGAATTGTATTCAAGACATTTTATTGTGTTTCACCAGCATAACTTGCGTTATATTTACTCACATTACGCACAATTCTAGTTTTGTGTTTAGATTGTGTTTATAGTTATCATATATATATTGAGTATTGGCTACTTTCAGTTACCAGTGCTTGTATCAATGTGCACTATATTTTCAGTCATTTGTTTATGTTTCCACTCACATGGTCACATTTTTTAGCACTACACATAAATTTTTGTATATTGCTTTGAACTCTGAGTGTTAGCAGCTATTTTATCATTTTCATTTTTGGTTTAGCGCAGTATTTTCCCCTTCTCCCTTTCAAGGTTCTTGAAGAGCATTATTTGAGGTGGCATGTCTAAGCTCTGCTTTGGGATGAAAGTTAAGGTTAATCCATAATATTCATACAGGTTATAGAGCTCCGTAGATACAAAAAAGGCATTTTAATGACAAATAATGGTAGGCACTTGTATATTTTGGAAAAAAACTGAGGTTTAGAACACACCAGAATGATCATTTCAAATAACAGAAGATTATGACTATAGAACATTACCCAATGTGTATGCATCACATGTGTATGCAATGTATAAAGTTGGTCTCCAGATCTTATCTTTTCACTTTTATACCCAGGAAGATAATTCAGAGTCATCTGTCATCTTGTTTAAAACATTGTGTGATTTAAAACAACATGGAAAATTGGGAATAGTACAATGTTTCTGTAAAGGGATCATAGAAATGTTCTTTTGGGAACAAACATTTGTCCCTGATAGACATTCTTTTGGAATTAATGCATTTAATATTGTCGCCCTGCCTTGGAAACCTACGAACAACATGTACAAGCTTGTAGTCAAGCACATGCGATTTGTTTGCTTAGTCACTTGGCAACTGTACAGCTTTTATAAACAACTTCACCGTTTGCAAAAATTCCAACTTTTTGAGGCGAGAAAGCTGTTTGATCTTCCATACGAAAAAAAAGGATCTTTTTAGTGGGCAGAATTAGCGCCACTTTTATATTGCATGTATGTATAATTACTAATTTTTATAAGATTTGCTTACTTTCTGATTTTAATGAAATACAGAATATACTGGTAACATGTCCACAAAATCATAATTGGAGTATCAAGTGCTGTTATTTGTTGCATTCTCAATTTGTATCCATCAGTCATTTTTTACCCTGTATAATAGTTTTATTTTATTACAAGGAAAAATGTATGTCCTTCAGCAAATAACTGGGGGTGTTTTGTGCCTTTGTGACTCCTATCAGATAGATTTCAAGTAAACTTGTGGGCATGGCAAGCTTCTAAATCTAGTTCAAAGAGTAATTATCTACCAAACCTGTACAGTGAAGCCTATTTTTTGAATTCATGCTAAGAGTGGTCAACTTCTGGCCACTGGCTCTTGTCTGCCTTCTTCCTCCCCCCACTCTTCTCTATGGGCCCAGCAATGCGATGGATGGCTTTGCCAACAATGGTTAACCAAGCATGTTTGATAAATGCTGATAGACTTGCAGCCACATAGAATGCTGGTAAATAGATAATCAATGAGATTCTGAAATGGTGTTCCAAAGGTACCAATCAACAGAGGGAGTCAAAAAGGGAAGGGTTAATTGTAGTTTTATTTTTCAGAGTAACAATAGGTTATTCAGGTTTTTGCTGACCATGACGAATAGCTATGTACAAATCTTCCTTTAGCTTAGCAACAACTGGTTAGTGCTAACAAGACCTTTTTAAAGAGGAAGTAAAGTCTTATTTTTTGATTGTACCTACAGGTAAGCCTATAATAGGGCTTACCTGTAGGTACTGTGAATATCTCCTAAACTTGCACAGTTTAGGAGATATTCAGAGTGCATGCACTCGATGACGTCATCGGCACATGCGCTCTGAATTTCCGGCTTATCATGCTGGACGTTCAGAGCACGTGGCATTAAAGGCGGCTTCCGCGCGCATGTGCAGGAGTGACGTCATCACAGCTTCGCACACTCACAGTGCCGGAGCCTGCAAACCCAGAAGAAGCACCGGGGAAGATGTCAGCTGTCTCAGCGGTGGGCAGGCGCCACTGGAGGGCTTCAGGTAAGTATTTCATAATGAGCTAGTATGAGATGCATACTAGCTCATTATGCCTTTGTCTTACAGGTTTTTTGTTTTTTTTTACCTCGGGGTTTACAACCTCTTTAACCCTCCTAGCTGTATTCCGAGTGTGGCTCGGGGTTAAATTTCAGTACCATTAACGGTAACCCCGAGCCACACTCGGGATTGCATTGCAGAATCCTGGTGCAGTATACTTACCTTGTCACCAGGATCCTGCGATGCCCCCCTGCTGTGTCCTCCGCCGGATCATCTGCCCGATGTCCTGTGTGCCGGGTTCCCTGAGAGCGTTCCAACGAATGGGGAGGGGCCCAGCGGTAAATTAAAAAAATACACAAAACATAACACATACAGTACACTGTAATCTTACAGATTACATTACTGTATGAAATTATTTCACATCCCTTTTGTCCCTAGTGCTTTGTCCAGTGCCCTGCATGCACTTTTATATTATATATACTGTTCTTTCTGCCTGGAAAAAGTGGTTTTAGACCAGCTAGAAAACAGTGATAGTAAATTAGAACCCTTTAGATGTACCTGAGTAGTTAGACTGTTTCGCTTGGCTCAAGACCTAGTTGTAATCTTTGATTGAAGTGCACCTTTAAAGCAAACCTGTGACATCCTAATAATTCTTAAGCATCACCTTTTTGCAAAGCAAACCCCTTTATGTACCTACATACCTAGTTCCCTGCTGTGCCCCCCAACAACTCAAAAACCAGGGCGGTCTAATATGCAACACGTTCCCTACCTCTTTACCTCCCACCACCTTGGCAGTGCATTGTGATAGATATCCTCCCAATCCAATAGTGTGTTTCAATGGGCAGTGCTGGAAACCAAAGAAAATGATTGCTATTTGCATATTGAGGCACCCTAGCTTCCAGCAGAGGATCTGAATTGGGTATGGACTCTTCTCCACTGAAGCCAAAATTAAAACTACAGTCATATACTCTGACCAGCTATAACTTTATGACCACTCACTTAATATTAAGTAGGTCCCAGTTTCGCTGCAAAAACAGCCCCTTTTACCACCAAAACAGCCCTGACCCGTTGAGACATAGATGCCACTAAACTTCTGAAGGCATGCTGTGGTATGTGGCACAAGCTATCAGTAGCTGATCTTTAGGTCCTGTAAGTTGCAAGGTGGGGCATCCATGGATCGGACTTGTTTTTCCAGCATATCACACAGATACTTAATTGGATTGAGGTCTGGAGAATTTGGAGGGCAAGTAAACACCTCAAGCTCATTGTTGTGTTCCTCAAACTATTCTTGAACAACTTTTATAGTGAGGCAGGGCACATTATCCTGCTCAAAGAGGCCACTGCTATCTGGGAATACCATTTCCATGAAGGGGTGTACTTGGTCACCAGCAATGTTTAGGTGGTACGTGTCAAGTAACATCCATATGAATGGTAGGACCCAAGGTTTCCCAGCAGAACATTGTTTAAAGGTTCACACTGCCTCCACTGGCTTGCCTTTTTCCCATACCACAGTCTGGTGCCATCTCTTCCTCAGGTAAGTGACACACACGCACCCGGCCATCCACATGATGTTAAAAAAAAAAGGTGGTTCCTCAGATCAAGCTACCTTCTTCCATTGCCCCTTGGTCCAGTTCTAATGCTCATGAGCATGGGCCGATCTGCGGCTATGCAGCCTCATACAAAACAAACTGTGGTGTCATTTTCTTCTGCTTTCAACATCAACTTCGTGGACAGCATGTTTACTCTTGCTGCCTAATATTTCCCACCAACATTGAGATGCCATTGTAACACGATAATCAATAAACTCTCAGCGTTCATAAAGTTATAGCTGATCGATGATAATGCAAAGGCTACCAAACATTAAGGCTCTATTCACACTTGTGAATAGGGCTGTTAGTGATTACATGCAGGATTAGTGATTACCCAGCAGGCAATTAGCTGCAGGTGGAAGCCCCATTGAATGCAATGGGAAGCTGACGTCTCCCACAGCTAATCGCAGACAGTCTGCATCCAAAGATGATCATTTGCAGGTAATCGCTCCATAAGTGATTACATGCGACTAGCCATGATCAGCTGCAGGTGCTGTCAGCATCCTATTGCTTTTAATAGAGTTTCTGCCCTTCGCTAATCACAAGGAAGTGTGGATGGGGCCTTATAGAGGGTGCAATATTTATTTTATCACAACACGGAAACTCATTATCTGACTGTAGAGGCAGACCTTCACACTTAGCATTCAGGTTCAGAAAACCACTGCAATGGTCTGTCTTGGGATCTAGAGGAAGGAGGCAGGTAAGAACCTGCAGTGACATTTTCTAAAACCCTTGTTGTGTAATCAGTTGACCTCGAAAGGATATTGTTTTTCTCAACCATACTGAAATTTCACTTTAATTGTAGGAAAAAAAAAAAAAGAACAATGAAAATGGAGTTCCTTTGATTCATTCATTATAAAGTAACATGTAAAAAAATGTTCACACTATTTGTTATATTGATTATGACATTATGAAAGCAGGAGGCCAGCTCTGAATAATGCAGCACTTAGTAATACAGTGCATTGTGAGGAGTTCAGTAGTTTTTCAAAAGGCAGACATCAAATAGGAAGAAAAAGGTTATGTCACCTTCACCCCGCCATCCCGTCATTTATACGCTATCAGCTCATTAAATTCACATTAGGATACTCCGTGGGACTTTTGGAGCCATTAATGCACCTAAAATGGCATAACAAAATCTCAGTTCACTTTAAAAGAGATGGCTTTGCGACATTTTGTATTTCATCACTGAATTATTACAGTCTCAGATGCATTCTGCTGTGATGGTAATGGAAGGAGGGACACTGGAGACAGAGGCTGTCCATTTGTTTATCCCCGGGGAGACAAAAGAGAAAGTTTGATAAAAAAAAAAAAAAGAAAAAAAGGGATGTAAAGGAAAATAAAGCTTTGACAATTTTAACCCCTATAACTAAGGGAAAAATGACGGTACTTGACATACGTGGTTGTGAAATGCTCCTGTGTTAAGAGACACAGAGCTGGAGAGCATGACTAGAAAGAAAATCCAGGATATGTGCAAATTACATTCACAAATTACAACAGCAGATTAGAGCAGCATTTCCCCAAATTTGGGTACGGCCTGCATTTATTTATTTCTATTATTTTATTATTACCATTGTAGAAAGATCATAGAACCATTCATATGGATCCCTGCCCTCTGATGGAGCAATGTCTCTACAATATTTATTCACTCACTATGGGGCCATTTGGGAAGAAGCCCATTTATACTTCAATGTATTTTTATGTAGCAACCCCTTTAGGTAGGTGCTAGAGAGAGAGCATAGTTTTGGGTTTCTCTGCATACCAGGGAGACTGTTAGGTAAATTTAGATGTTCTCTGCCTATCAGGGAGCAGTAATCCATTGATAGGGTCTGCTCATTGTGCTCAAGTGCTGCTCATGATGTCTACCTGTTTCACACTGGTCCAATAAGACGAGGCATTTTGGACAGTGAGAGGAAGCCTGACAAATGGGAGCACAGGCGTAGTTACAGCCCTGGCCATTGGCAGGAGCAGGTGCCTCGAGCAGGGCCATCTTTTCGTGACCCCAGCCAGGGCTGGACTGGCCTACCGGGATACCGGGAAATTTCCCGGTAGGCCCCCTGCCCTGGGGACGCTTTGAGTTGTGGCTGCAGTGCTCCGCTCTTTCCCTTCCTCCTCCTTCTCCTGTGTATCACGGAGTTGGCTGGGTCTGTGTTCGGCAGCCACGCTGTAACAAGGTCCCACCCCCTAGACCGGCTCGAGTAATATTATATTGAATCAGTGTTCTGCCTATCACACAAGCCGGTCTAGGGGGGCGGGACCTTATTACAGCACCGCCACCGAACACAGACCCAGCCAGCTCCGTGATACACAGGAGGATATGCCCGCTGTGTGTGTGTGTGTGTTACAAGGCGATGGTGATTCTGTATTAATTGGCACAGTGATGTTGAGTCTGTATTAATTGGCACAGTGATTTTGCATTTATGGGCACAGTGAGGGTGCAATGGTGGGCACAGTGAAGCTCCAATGGTGGGCACAGTAAGGCTGGATTCACGGGCACAGTGAGGCTGCAATGGTGGGCACAGTGAGGCTGCATTCATGGACACAGTGCGGCTGCATTTGATGGGCACAGTGAGGCTGCATTCACGGGCACAGTGAGGCTGCATTCCCAGGCACAGTAAAGCTGCATTTGATGGGCAATCCTGCGTGACTGTGTAGACAGGGCCCCAGTGCACTGTATTGCCCGGGGGCCTATAATGCTCTTAAGATGGCACTGGCCATCGGGGCATGCTGGGTGACTGTATAAATGCAAAGGGCACATGTGCTTGGGGTCTTTGGTTGGAGAGGGAGGCTGCCATGCGGCCTCAGGTGGTTGACCTGAGGACCAGAATTGAGGAAGCTGCAACCCAGATGTCCTGTAGAACCTACTAGAAGAGAGACACGAAGGAGGATCTGTCCTGGTTACAGTAATTATAGACTTGTGTCCAGGGGCCTGTTCTGTGAAGGCCTTCCCTTCAGGATAGTGAAGTCAGTGGATTGGGTGTCAGCTAAAGAGGATATTAGTGAGCAGTGGCGTTGCTAGGGGGTGGCTTTTGGGGCTGTAGCCCCAAATCTGGGGCCCATAGCCCAGAGTCTCTGCAGGGGTCCCCAAGGGGAGGGGAGGCTCTCTGGGGACCCTGTTGTAAGTGCGGGGCTCTCTAGGGACCCTGATTTTAAGGGGGAGGCTCTCTGGGAACCGTGATGCAAGTGTGGGGCTCTCTGGGGACCCTGATGCAAGGGGGAGGCTCTCTGGGGACCCTGTTGTAAGGGGGGCTCTCTGGGGACCCTGATGTAAGTGGGGGGCTCTCTGGGGATATATATATACACACACACACACACATATATTACTGTATGTACATGTGTATGCCCGCCCAAGCGTATGACTTTCTTTACTATGCTGCTATGGGCTCTAGCCCCAGATCTTTTGTAGACCTAGCAACGCCCCTGCTAGTGAGTATCCTGAAGAAAAGTGTGCATTGAGTCTGTTGCCAGAGCAAGCAAGGGACTTATCTTCCCACATCGCTATAGTGTGCCCCAGCAGTGAATCTGCTATCTGGATTGATTTAATGCGGTCAAGTTAGAGCTGTCCTTATCTGTGCATAGTTCAAGTTAAAGTATTCCACTAATCCCTTCTCCTATCCGAGTTCTACCAATAAAATACGAAAAAAAATATCCTAGACTGATCATTGGATAACAAGCAGAAGAGTATTCAGGTGATAGTGTGGGAATACCCAAGTGGCTGGCTACAGGAAAAACAGAGGGAGGCCCAGGGAAGACTATACTCAGCTACCACTACAGGAGCAGTGCTACATTTAGATTGTGGGAGAAAATCAGAGTACCTCATTCTAACCCAGCTTTTCTCAACCTTTTTAACACAGTGGAATCCTTGAAATAACTCCCAAGTCTCGGGGAACTGCTGTTAAAAATTACTATATCTACAACTCATGATACATTAGTGTGATTGTCAGTTGAAAGAATGCTCCTTGCACTTGTGGTTATTGAGAAGAATTACCCTCAAAAAAAGATCAATGGTGTCAGTGGGAACTTATCTGAGAGGCAGAAATTGCTCAATGCTGAAGGAACCCCTAGTAACCTCTGGAGGAACCCTAGGGTTCAAGGGAATGCTGGTTGATAAACCCTGTTCTAACCCATAAAAACAAGGGACCATATACCAACGTCATGCAGAGAGGGTCCTTTGCTAAATTTGAACCCATAACCTAGAGCTGTAAGACTCCTAACTGTCCCTCCTTTGGAGGAACTGACCCTTTTCTGGAATATAACCTTTTTGTCCCTATTCTGAAACCAAATCTCTCTTGTCCCCATATCTTCTGAGAAGGGATGAGCCAAACATACCTTGGTTGAGTTTGGGGCAAGTTAGTAGGACTTCACTAAAGTTCAGGGCTGAATGCGAACTGCATTGAAATCAATGTGAACCAAACGTTAAATAACAGTAATGGCCATTTTCTAGGCTAAAAGACAAGGAGATGTTAAACAAATGGCATCATGGGCTGGGAACAAAAAAAAAAACCATCTGTTTATCTGTTTGTTAATTTTGCTTTGAGGTCAACATTACAATGGTAAATTTAAATAACATGCCTGAGGAATGCCCTTAAAGTGGAACTTAACTCTCCCAATCAACATTGATTATTTTTAATCCTTATGCTGATAGCATTATTAAATGGGAAAGTATATCATATTTACCTGTTTGCCTAGGCAAATGAAGTCATACATCCCAGGAGTCTTCAAGAGGAGAGCAGTGTTAATTTCGTTGACTAAAATATTTTCGTCGACTTAGCACATACTATTTTAGTTGACTAAATACGACTAAAACTAAAACAATTGAACATTGATGTCAAAATTAACACTGAAGGGGAGGAGAGAAGGAGGGTTTTTCTCAGCTAAGCACACTCTCCATGCCTGTGCTAAGGGCAGATGGATACCAGGAAGTAAATGCTACATGAATCATTTACCCTTACTCAAAATGGCCACAACCAGAAATCCTAGGGGGGTGTTTTTCAAAATGATTTCTCAACAAAATAATGCATGGAGACATGGCTGGACAAGGGGGAGGGGGGGTGCGTTGAATATTTAAAAATATTTAAATAGTGTTTTTGGTTTGTGGTGCTCAAATGCAGTGAAGATCAGCTTTAATGTACCTCTGACGTGGGGCATCTGTACAATGTATACCACCTACCTTAGCAAAACTGCCATTTACAAAGAAAAAATCTTCCACCTCCACACATCCCCCCAACACAAATCCTCCCAAACCATCCCTCCTAGCACATGCCCCTCCCCCCCAAAAAAAATGTCATCTAGAACAAATCTTACCCCCCTGCCATCCCCCAAATTTCTCCCTCCCAGTACAAATCCCCCCCCCCCCCCCCCAGCACTAATCCTCTGCTCCTTACCCCCTATTAGCAGACTCTCATCCCTGGAAAAAAATGTTTTTTACTCTGCCCACCCCCCCAGGTCCCTAATACAATTCTCCCCTCCCTCTAACACACAGACCTCTTGTGAGGCTGTATTGATGTGGACTGATGAGGCTGCATTGATGGCACTTGTGAGGCTGCAGTTGGGCACTGATCAGGCTGCATTGATGGCAATGGTGAGGCTGCAGATGGGCACGGACCCTTATTTTGCTTCAAAGTTCCCTATTTAAAATTTTATTTTTTTCCCTGAAACTTCCCTCTTAAAATTAATGTGCGTGTTATACGCCTGTGCGTGTTATACGCCAATAAATATGGTAGTTGCAATAATTTGTGCAATTTTAATCTGCTTGGATTCCAGCTTTATGCACTGCAAATTCACATAAATGCACTGCAAACACAAAAGTGCTTGTAAATGCACCATAAATGCATGTAATCACCACTTAGTAAAAAAATAAATAAAGTAAAAAAAATATTCAAAAAGATGCACTGTAATTACACTGAAAATGTAAGTTTAGGTGCAGAAACACACAGCGAATGCTGGGATTGTGGTATAAACAAGCTGCTAAAGCAGGCAAAAAATAAAGCTGTGCATGCACAGTTCCATTTATGGTGCCAGAGTGGAAGGATGAATGACTCCCGCACTTGCGTCATCTCGCATAAGCCAATCAAGAGGGCCGTAGACTGGCATCGGGAAGAAGCTGAGGGAGAAGATGGTGAGGTACCTCGTGGGTGTCGGACTGTTGGTGCCTATGTGAGTACTCTTGCCTATAGTTCATTTTTAAATGCTTTGAGGTACACTGTAAAAAAATCAAAAAATAAATTAATGTATATATATTTATATAATGTGTGTATATATATATATATATATATATATATATATATATATATATATATACCCACATGCAATAACTATATTATATCTATGTGACTGAACCCACAAGCTACACAACATAGAATAGGAAAGAATCAAAGAACATAAAAAAAAACAGACTGACAGCAATAAAACAAATTACAAAAATACCCTTGGTCTAAAATCAAAACAAATGTACATGCAGTAAGCAAAAACAAACGCATTTAAGGTCTGGAAAATCGCCTTCAAACCCAACATCAGAGGAGATTTCTACCTTTCCTCTCACTCTGTGAAAACATTTGGCTTGCAATTTTCGTTCTGGTGGTTCCTAGGGTTAACTTTGATGTTTTGTTCTAAATGAATTTCAGAGGCCATTTATCCAGTTAATCATGAGAGTAGGAACAGATTGAAACTTTTATCCTAGCTGGTAAACTGCCATCCCGTACTTTTATCCAAGTTTTCACATGAAAACGTCAGCGGGGAATAAAGCTGACAAATATATTCAATCAAAGATGGAATATTTTTCCTCTTAAGTTGCAAATGGCTTCATTAAAACAAAAACATTACCGCGGGGACTGAGCGGAGTGCAACACTGGTACCTAAATGGTGTTTATGACTCGCCTAAATGTAACGCGAATTAAATTTTAAAGGATTATAGTCAGGTAGGTCACAGATATCAGTAAAGCACAGTCCATTAGGAAGATGAAAGGACTCAGAAAGTCCCTGATGACAGAACATGTTATATGGGTACCTACAGCACAGGGAGCGTATGTAATGTCAAATAAAATGTAAAACTACAAGTACATTAGAGATAAGTGTGAAAGCAGACCTCAGACAACTACAGGATGATATATCAATGCAAGCAGCGCCTTGGATGAAACAATGGTCATGGAATTTATTAAAGCCTGCAAACTCTAGATGAAAGATTCAGGATTGTATGTATTAGGATTTAGTAATGACGAATCATGGCTGAATCCAAACTAGTGACAATGACAAATACACTTACTGGTTACTTTATTAGGCACACCTTGTTAGTGCCGGGTTGTGCTCCCTTTTGCCTTCAGAACTGCCTTCATTCTTCATGGCATACATATAACAAGGTGTTGGAAACATTCCTCAGAGATTTTGGTCCATAATGACATGATGGCATCACATAGTTTCTGCAGATTTGTCGGCTGCACATCCATTATGCAAATCTCCCATTCCACCACATGCCAAAGGTGCTCTATTATATTAGAGATCTGGTGAGTGTGGAGGCCATTGGAGTACAGTGACCTCATTGTCCTGTGGTGAGATGATTGGAGCTTTGTGACATGGTGTATTATCCTGCTGGAAGGAGCCATCAGAAGATGGGTACACTGTAGTCATAAGGGGATGGACATGGTCAGCAACAATACTCAGGTAGGCCGTGGCGTTTAACCACTTAACCCCCCGGAAGATTTGGCTACTCATTGACCTGGCCATTTTTGCGATTCGGCACTGCGTCGCTTTAACTAATAATTGTGCGGTCCTGCGACGTTGTACCCAAACAAAATTTACGTCCTTTTTTTCCCACAAATAGAGCTTTCTTTTGGTGGTATATGATCACCTCTGCGGTTTTTATTTTTTGCACTATAAACAAAAAAAGAGAGACAGTTTTGAAAAAACACAATATTTTGTACTTTTTGCTATAATAAATATCCCCAATTTTTAAAAAAAAAAAAAACTATTTTTTTCTCAGTTTAGGCCAATATGTATTCTTCTACATATTTTTGGTAATAAAAATCGCAATAGGCGTATATTGATTGGTTTGCGCAAAAGTTATAGTGTCTACAAAATAGGGGATAGATTTATGGCATTTTTATTATTATTATTTTTTTACTAGTAATGGTGGTGATCTGCCATTTTTATCAGGACTGCGACATTATAGCGGACACATCGGACACTTTTGACACATTTTTGGGACGATTGACAAATATACATCGATCAGTGCTATAAAAATGCACTGATTACTGTGTAAATGTCACTGGCAGGGAAGGGGTTAACACTAGGGGGCAATCAAGGGGTTAACTGTGTTCCCTGACTGTGTGTTCTAACTGTAGGGGGATGGGACTGACTATAGGAGATGACAGATCGTGGTTCCTAGCTATTAGGAACTCACAATCTGCATCTACTCTCCTCACAGAACAGGGATTTGTGTGTTTACACACACACGCCCCTGTTCTGCCTCTCGTGCCTGCGATAGCTGGTGGCCGGCGGTCATGAGCATCAGTACGCCTGCTATCCCGCTTACAAGAGCCGACGTAGAGCTACGACGATTTGCGGGATCGCGCCGACCTGCCGCAGTATAATGACGGCGGCTGTTTGGCAAGTGGTTAAACAACGCTTTTCCTTTTGTAACTTTTTCCAATCTTCTATGGTGCAAATTTGGTGAGCCTGTGTAAATTTTAGTCTCAGTTTCCTGTTCTTAGCTGACAGGATCGCCTTCCGGTGAGGTCTTCTGCATGTGATTGGCTGATTAGCAATTTATGTTACCAAGCAATCGAGCAGGTGTACCTAATAAAGTGGCCGGTGAGTGGCTGGTGAGTGTATATGAAAATCCATTTACTACCTACTAGTTGCAGCACAATTCATTTTGAATTGAACACCCATGCACTACTACAGTAATGGACCTCCACATGCCTAACATTGTGCTGCACTGCATTGAAAAAAAGGATAATTTTTTGTTTTGTTTTGGTATGTTATTCGCTAAAGCACTCTGTCAGCCTATTCATAATGAATGGGTTACCATAACCACATGTAAAATGGCCAAATGGTGGATGTTTATTTCTACAGTGCCATTTCTAAACGGCACTGCAGAAATCACTCTCCAGCAGCCAATGCCCCCCGCTCAAGGTCCTCTTTGCATTTCTTCTTTAGCGTGAAATACCTGGCAATCCTGCCATTCCCCCTGCTTTTCTAGTTCAAACTGACCACGCTAGGCATTGAAGCGCATCCTTGTGTGGCCCTTGTGTGGTCAGCTTTTTTTCTTTGCATTCTACTTGGGAGCACAGTACTCCAGTGATCAGACTTGTGCTGACATGTCCTCCTCTATGAGGCTAATGAAGGAGGCGGCACCTAGCCTCCGAAACGCGTTCCTGATTGGCTCCTTCATAACAGGCATCTGACAGCTCCTCTGACAGTTTGTCCTCCTCATGGAGCCTTTCCAGCTGCTCACGCTGACCTCTGCATGGATCCCTGTAGCAGACCTTTCATCTCAGCAGCTCCATTCCTGCACGGATTTCCCACTGATGATTGCTCTGGAGTTTGTTACATGCTTGTTCCTTACAGATGTTTGTAAGTGCATCTTTTTATTGGATTTACATTTTGTTACACAATAAAAATGTATTACAATATTGGCAGATTGGCGCCTCTCTTTCCCCTTACCCTCTTCCTCACACATTTCTTCACTGTAAGATCAGTGTACTGCTTTTTTTCCTGCCTCTTGCTCACAAATCCCTCCCTTCAGTCTCCACCCTCACCCTCTTATGCAGCTGACAATAGAGATTTTGTAATCACTTATAAAAAATAATAAAAAACATGTTTCTTAATTTCCAAAAAAAAAAAACTGGGATCACTTATTTCCAAAAAATAATTATTTTGGGATGTTTGTACTGTCCTGGCATTTTTTATTTGATATGTTTTTTTTCCCTTCAAATAGTAAAAAATAATAAACAAACGCCCAATAAATACCACCATAAGCTCTATCTTTCCCCCCAAAATTATGTAAAACTAATTTTGGTACAGTGTTGCATCACCAAGTAAATATCAGTTACTGTATATACTCGAGTATAAGTCGAGTTTTTCAGCACATTTTTTTGTGCTGAAAGTGCCCCCTCGACTTATACTCGAGTCAAGCACTTTTCTGCAGCAAAAAATTTCATTTTCCGAACCGAATTTGGGGCACCGTATCTCAGGGCCACTTGGTGCTAGGAACCCCAAATTTGGATATGTTGTGGCATCAGTTCCACTGGGTTTGCACACCAAACTTGGAGTTCCTAGCACCAAAATCGGTTTGGAAAATGTGATTCTCTGCAGCAGAAAAGTGCTTGACATTTTCTGAACCGACTTTGGGGCCCCATATCTCAGGGCCACTTGGTGCTAGGAACCTCAAATTTGGTGTTCAAACCCAGTGGAACCCAGTGGTACCAAAACATATCCAAATGCAGAAAAGTGCTTGACATTTTCTGAACCTATTTTTGCTAGAAACCCCAGCTTTGGATATTTTATGGTACTAGTTCCACTGGGTTTGCACACCAAATTTGGGCTCCCTAGCACTAAGTGGCCCTGAGATACGGGGCCCCAAATTTGGTCAACTGTGTCCATCTGCAGCAATGTAATTTCGGGACCCTTTGGGTTCAGAGACCCCACATTTTGGCTGCAGCTAGGGGACATCTAGGAACCCTTAACTACCGAGTTTGAAGTTCAGGGGACCTATGGCTGCAAATGGGCACAGTGAGGCATGCAAATGGGCATAGTGAGGCTGCAAATGGGCATTGTTGACCCTCTTTTCCACTTAGAGTAGCTGTGCATTTCTCACCCTCGTCTTATACTCGGGTCAATAAGTTTTTCCCATTTTTTTGTGGTAAATAAGGGTCTCGACTTATACTCGGATCGACTTATACTCGAGTATATACGGTACACTATCACAGCACTGACAACTGAAAAATGGCCTGGTAACGATAGGAAAAAACTGGCTAATACTGAAGTGGTGAAAGTGAACTCATACCCAGACTATGAACACAAAAGTATTTTGAACTGTAAAAGCACTTTAAAACAAGCACTCATTCGTCTCTGTAGATATAGGCATCGTGGAGAAATATACTGTATCTTCAAAGTTGGCTTTTTTCAGAAGTTGGCCTTTTTGGGGTGTAGGGTCTTCAGATGTGGGCTATTTTGGAATGTGCAAGTCCTCTTTAATAATAAGGGGGCCCTCATATACCAGCATCCCCCATAGTACCCCCTACTCATTCACAAAAAAATAAATGTAAATCGTGAAAAGAGACAGACTTGTTTTTGAGAAATCCATTAAAAAAAAAAAAAAGTCCCACAATGTGCATCCATCATCAATCACATGTGACAGCGATTCAGATTCATGTCAATCTTGATGCGTGACATCCACTGAAAAAAAAAACCGCACTGACCACATAGACACGTCTTATCCCAACACTCCCCTCATGCCCCATATTTGGTCAATGATATTACCTCGGAGACCTTGGCCCATTTGCACCCCTAATCATTCATATGGGGGGTAATGTCATGGAACACCGTTGAACACTCTGCTTGAGTTATTCCATCAGTACACTGCTTCCTCCAGTCTGGACCTTCAGATATCAGATATTACAGCCACGTACTGTAACCAAGAACCTGGCGAGACTAGCTCAGTTACAAACTGGAACATGGAATGTTTTATTGGACAAGGATACAGGCTTTTTATACACTTGAAAAGTATGTCAGTCCCCCACATACACAATAACCCAAATATTTACCCAAAACATTACACAATCCATAGGTGTGCGCAAGGGGTGTGCCAGGTGTGCCTGGGCACACCCTAATCCTGGGGTTAGCAACTTGTCAATGGTGGGCAGGTGACAGGTAAATCGCAATCCTTCCTTGCTGACGTTCAGAATGTGGACTGGAGAGGTGGCGGGTTGGAATTTAGTGGATCCGATTTGCTTTTTCCTCCTGCAGCAGCTGAAAGTAGGCTTCTCCTCCTCTCTCTTTTGTCAACATTCAGCTGCCACAGGAGGAAAATATAAGGGATCGGTACTAATATATGCCACCCCCACACCCCTCCTTTCCCTGTTCCTCTTCCTTCTGTTGCCCAGGTTCCCCATGTGCTCCCTTGCTCCCCCTTCCTCCCATTGTTTCAGGATGGAGAGCGGGGAGGAGGCCGGTAAATATGTCAAACGCAAATGTGTTGGAGCTTTGGGATGCACACCCTAATGCAATAGGCTGTGCACACCTATGACACAATCGGTTAGCTAACGAGGTAGGGCTGATTTATGGCTACTCCCCCCTTCTCTAGCAACTACTAGCTGACAATGATATAATTAACATGCTAATTAACGCAGAAGTTAAACCAGCCCAGGTGAACAGACTGACCGGCAACAAGGGTAAAGCAGAGTACATTATACATTATCCTAAGTATAAACACAGAACACCTTATTAAAAAGGCAATAGCAGGAGACCCCAGTACCAGACTGTTCATCTCCTACCTACAATAGTCTGAGGCAAAGCTCATACAATGTTCCATCATTCTGATACAGTGGAATTAATGTATCATAGATTTCTTGAGGGATATTTTTAATAAATATTAATGTCCATCTGCTCTCTCCCTGGTCCATAGTCAGTGGGTAAGAGGCTTGCTCCTAGTCCTCTCCAGAAGCCCCTTTCTTGGTTAGGTCTGTCACAGAAGGTATCTGGGGGCCCTCTTATAACTATAGAGGGTGTTGAGATCCTGAAAAGACGCCACTTGCCGACTCCCACAGCCACAAGGGCAGGGTTGTGCGGAAGAGGGCATGTGGCCTGGCATGGTTCAGGAGGGGTTGCTTGGTTTTCTTGTTTGTTTGCATGGGATTCTTCCTCAAAATCCTGGTATGAATATCAGTGGGAACTTCGCTCCATTTTTTTCTTTTACACAATCTCTGTCTCTTTCTTTACATTCTGCTTTACATCCCAGCTGACAGTTGAAAGTGCAATGCAAGGATGCATTATGGTTGTTAGGACGCATGAGGTTGCCAGCTTCCTAACAACCAGCCAGAGGAGATCCTGTCACATTTAGCAATGGTAGTATGCTTCAATTCTCGCTGCCTCAGCAGAACACCAATTTAGTTTAGCTGTTTGCCAAAACTCCGAACAAGCAACAGCTCATTCCTACTCTCAGACAGTTGTCATCAGAGCAAATGTCTTCATTGGAAGGTTTTCTCTCTATTGCTGTTCTTTTGACAACTTTGAATTCTCACCAGTCCAATTTAAAATAGAAATTAAAGGCAAAACATGTTTGTATAGATATATAAAAAAACATTATAAATGCCTTTTTCCTTTTTTATAAGTGATCACATTCCCTCTGTTTTCAGCTGCATAAGAGCTGGGGGGAGGAGAAGCAGTAGTACACTGAGCTTCCCAGTGAATGCCTGTGCAGCGGGGGCGTGTCAGGACAAGTCTGATCATTGGAGGAGATTACACAGCATAGCTAGAGAACTGACCACAGTGTGCTCTCCTGCTTGGTGTGGTCAGTTTTTAATAGGAAAGCAAGGGGACTAGCAGGAACACCAGGGCTTTCACATAAAGGAGAAAAAACAAAGAGAACGGGATACTTTCTCATACAAGTACATGGTACAGCAGGCACATATCAGGAATATGAAGTGTTGGGATAGCAAACGCTTTAAGTCCAGTGAAGTACATGACACTTCCTGGGCTTAGCTCTATTATTTATATCTGACAGATTTATAGTACTCCCTAAAGACAACTATTGTTGTATTTCTGGGAACTGGACACTGATCGTTTTGAGCTCTGCATCTTGAACAGGAGAGTTGCTGCAGATGCTATGCCCGCCCCTCCCTTTCTCCTGCCCATTCACAGAAGCCTTGATATTATGTGAACACATTTACAAAATACAAAGGCTTCTGTAAATGGGCATGGGCAGCAGAGAGGAGGGGCAGGCATAGCTGCTCTGCGTGCTTCTCTCCTCTCAGATCCCGGAATGTCTCTCTGGCAGAGCATGTGAATAATAGAGATAAGCCCAGGAGATGTCATGCAGCTCCTTGGACTTAAAGAGGAGCTCCAGTCTCCTATGTAAAAATTAAAAGTAAACAGTTACAAAAACTGTGTCTGTTGACTTTTACTAAACAGCCACTCACCTGTCTCGTGATCCAGCGATGGACTCACCCCAGCTGTTTTTCCCTCCTGACGCCTGTCCCCAGCGCCGACATATTAACTGTGGGCACCTGGCTGTGACAGCTTAAGACTTCACTGCGCATGCCTGAGCCGTTCTGCACATTGTGACTGGTCCTGCAGTCTTTTAGGACCTGTTATGTGTCCGAGAAGACTGCGGGGAGGAAGGGGGGAGGAGAAGTTCCGCTTCTGATCACCTAGGCGGTCGGAGCGGAAGTTTGAGCGGGAACCTGTCAAAATCAGGTACCCCCCTTCCCAAAAGTGCCATTTCACAAATAGGGGTGGGAGAGGAGGCCCTAAAGCAGAACTTCTTCTTTTGGTTGGAGCTCAGCTTTAACTCATTGTGCACGTTAGCTTTTTACAAAGTGGCCAAATTCCTGGAACTCAGCTTTAAAGGGGGGTCATGTTATTAAACTAGTGACCCAATTACTTCTTGACAAGAGTGCATTAGGGGAACACCAGATTTGTCCTAGCATCTGGAATTTAGCAAGGAATATAAATACAGTGTTATGTAGTTAAAGGAGGGTCAGGGAACGATGTTTTACTTGGTTTCCCCCAATAACAGCATTGATCTGTCTGTACAGCCGCCAGCCCAAAAAACAAAAATAAAAGTCAAGCTAGATGCCAGCACATTCTTTCCTATTTCAGCAAGAGATGGAAAACCACTCATTGTGGCATAGAATATTTTGATTAATGTCATAGAACATAAAAATACAGTAAGGGATTGTGAAATGTTTATTAGGTTGAAGCGATCAATAGTTTTCACATGTGTACAATGTTTTATCGATGCAGACGTGTATCATATTGCATTCTTCACAGTTTTTCTTCTACAAGAGGCATTGTTAGCTATATTAAAGTACAGCTAAAGCCAATTTTTGGGGGTTTTGAATAGAGTGGAAAGGGATTAGAACACCTGTCATGTTTTATTTCTGTCTGTGTCCTTGTTAGAGAGATTCACTTTCAAGTTTCATGTCACCAAAAGTTAATGTAAAAGAAAACCTCACATTTTGAGTTGTCATCAAAACAGGAATAGAGGTGCAATTTTCCAATGGGGATACTAGTTTTGGCAGCAAACAGGGATTTTCCTTTCTTTGGAGGGATTTCCTCTCACTTCCTGTCGTGGCTATGGGACAGGAAGTGAAGAAAAATCTCCCCAATGTGACACAGAAGTAACAAAAAAAAATACTGGCAGGGTTATCACCCTCCCTTACGCTATCCAGAAGAAAAAAAAATGCTTTTAGTTCTACTTTAACCACTTGACACCCAGGCCAATTCTGACATTTCTCTCCTACATGTAATAATCATCATTTTTTTTTTTGCTAAAAAATTAAATAGAACCCCCAAACATTAATATGTGTTTGTTTTTTTTAGCAGAGACCCTAGAAAATAGGATGGCGGTCGTTGCAACTTCTTATCTTGCACGGTATTTGCGCAGCAATATTTAAAATGCCTTTTTTTGGAAAAAAAACTGTTTCATGCATTAAAAAAAAAAACAAAACAGTAAAGTTAGCCTAATTTTTTTGCATTATGTAAAAGATAATGTTACATTGAGTAAATAGATACTTAACATGTCATACTTCAAAATTGCACACGCTCGTGGAATGGCGCCAATCTTCAGTACTTAAAAATCCTCATAGGCGACGTTTTAAATTTTTTTACAGGTTACATGTTTTGAGTTACAGAGGAGGTCTAGTACTAGAATTATTGCTCTCGCTCTAACGTTTGTGGCGATACTTCACATGTGTGGTTTGAATGCCGTTTACATATGTGGGCGCGACTTACTTATGCGTTTGCTTCTCTGTTAATGTTTACTTTTATTTTTATATTTTGACACTTTCTTTTTATTTATTTATTTTTTTTTTTGATCGCTTTGATTCCTATTATAAGGAATGTTAACATCCCTTGTAATAGGAATAACCATGACAGGTCCTCTTTACAGTGAGATATGGGGTCAATAAGTTCCCACATCTCATCACCAGGCTGGGCTTTCCAGCCGAGGCGGCGCCATTTTTTCGAATGCAGAAGTAACCTGACAGATGCTCTAATTCCCTCTGTAATAAAAACAATGTGTTACATTTGCTGTTTGCCCCCATCAGAGAGACATCCAATCACTTCTTACCCTAGTTACACTCTTGCACAGAGTAAAAATCCCCCAAGAGGGTCAAGATCAGCCATAAAATCCTGGCATCCAATGCAGAGACAGTGTTTTTATTTTTTTTAACTTGGTGAAGTTGCTAAAATAGCTGTTATTGCTTTTTTGAGGACATGTCCACTTTAACAACATCATGTTCCTGATGTGATTCGGCTTACAAGCCAGCGAAGAGCGAAACATATGCTTATGTGATGTTCACAACAGAACATTATTTAGTCCTGTGATATTAGCTACAAGACCTGTGCATTATGACTGTTTTGGGATAAAAGCTGCAAAAGCCTTGGCTCAAAGTCCACAAGTTCAGTACATCCATCATATGAAACATTTTTTATCCCATAGTCTAAGGGAATTGTACTAAAATTCATTAATAAATGCCAAAAAAACAGCTTGGAACCAAAGTCTCCAGCCTGAATCCAGACCACCAGGAATCCATTTTATATATAAGAACTTAGACCCTTACCTAGTTTCGCTTCTACTTGGTATGTGTAACTTGAAAGAACTATACAGTATACAGTATATTTAATATTCAGTCAAAAATGATTTCACTCAACCTATTTCCTAACATACAGTTGGGACGGAAAGTTTTCAGACCCCCTTACATTTTTCACTCACTTGTTATATTGCAGCCATTTGCTAAAATCATTTAAGTTCATTTTATTTCCTCATTAATGTACACACAGCACCCCATATTGACAGAAAAACACAGAATTGTTGACATTTTTGCAGATTTATTAAAAAAGAAAAACTGAAATATCACATGGTCCTAATTATTCAGACCCTTTGCTCAGTATTTAGTAGAAGCACCCTTTTGATCTAACAAAGCCATGAGTCTTTTTGGGAAAGATGCAACAAGTTTTTCACACCTGGATTTGGGGATCCTCTGCCATTCCTCCTTGCAGATCCTCTCCAGTTCTATCAAGTTGGATGGTAAATGTTGGTGGACAGCCATTTTTAGGTCTCTTCAGAGATGCTCAATTGGGTTTAAGTCGGGGCTCTGGCTGGGCCATTCAAGAACAGTCACGGAGTTGTTGTGAAGCCACTCTTTCGTTATTGTAGCTGTGTGCTTAGGGTCATTGTCTTGTTGGAAGGTAAACCTTCGGCTCAATCTGAGGTCCTGTGCACTCTGGAGAAGGTTTTCGTCCAGGACATCCCTGTTCTTGGCCGCATTCATCTTTCTCTCGATTACAACCAGTCGTCCTGTCCCTGCATCTGAAAAACACCCCCACATCATGATGCTGCCACCACCATGCTTCACTGTTGGGACTGTATTGGACAGTTGACGAGCAGTGCGTGGTTTTCTCCACACATACCACTTAGAATTAAGGCCAAATAGTTCTATCTTGGTCTCATCAGACCAAAGAATCTTATTTCTCACCATCTTGGAATTCTTCGGGTGTTTTTTTTTAGCAAACTCCATGCGGGCTTTCATGTGTCTTGCACTGAGGAGAGGCTTCCATTGGGCCACTCTGCCATAAATCCCCGACTGGTGGAGGGCTGCAGTGATGGTTGACTTTCTACAACTTTCTCCCATCTCCCGACTGCATCTCTGGAGCTCAGCCACAGTGATCTTTGGGTTCTTCTTAACCTCTCTCACCAAGGCTCTTCTCCCCCTGATAGCTCAGTTTGGCCGGACGGCCAGCTCTAGGAAGGGTTCTGGTCGTCCCAATTGTCTTCCATTTAAGGATTATGGAGGCCACTGTGCTCTTGAGTGCAGCAGAATTTTTTTTTTAACCTTGGCCAGATCTGTGCCATGCCACAATTCTGTCTCTGAGCTCTTCATGCAGTTCCTTTGACCTCATGATTCTCATTTGCTCTGACATGCACTGTGAGCTGTAAGGTCTTATATAGACAGGTGTGTGGCTTTATTAATCAAGTCCAATCAGTATAATCAAACACAGCTGGACTCAAATGAAGGTGTAGAACCATCTCAAGGATGATCAGAAGAAATGGACAGCACCTGAGTTAAATATATGAGTGGCACAGCAAATGGTCTGAATATTTAGGACCATGTGATATTTCAGTTTTTCTTTTTTAATAAATCTGCAAAAATGTCAACAATTCTGTGTTTTTCTGTCAATATGGGGTGCTGTGTGTACATTAATGAGGAAAAAAATGAACTTAAATGATTTTAGCAAATGGCTGCAATATAACAAAGAGTGAAAAATTTAAGGGGGTCTGAATACTTTCCATCCCCACTGTATATGCAGACTTGGTCAGTCTCAACTTTCATAATAGCAGACCTAAATCTTTTATTTCCTTTAGCTTTGTTTACTACCTGGACACAGTTGTGACACCATGTAGGATCTGTACTGGTTGTCTCTTTTCAAAAAGCCTTGGCCCATGACTATTACCAAACATTAGCTTGTTGGTAGCCAAGAGGGAACCTGAACATGCCAAACCAGACAAATCTTTCTCAACCAAGGTTCCATGGAACCTCCAGAGGTGGCTAGCATTCTTCCCTGTAATCATTATACTAATACTTTGAGCTGTAGATATAGTAATCATCAGGGGTTCCCTGAGCCCAGCGGGTCATTTCAAGACTTTTTGAATGGTAAAAAAGTTGAGAAAGTCTGTGCTAAACTAAAAAGCCCCTATAGACTAATTCCACTTCTTTTCCACTATTAAAAAAAAAAACAAAAAAAAAAAAAACAATCCCACATGGGTGATGAATGTGCATTGCATGGATTTTTAATAAGCTTTGTAGCAGAATCCTATCATTCTTTGTTCTGAAGAAATAGCTCTTTGTTTCACCATGTCCTTTGTAGACTGATTCAGAATGGGGAGGTCTGGTTCATTATATATATATATATATATATATATATATATATATATATATATATATATATATATATATATATATATATATATATATATTTTATTTTTTATTTTTTTCTCAATAAAGGTTTTGTAAATGTAAAGATACAGTAAATTAGACATTCAATATTTATATTAGATAAAAAGGATGTATAAACATTGTTTATAAACAATGGTATGAAAAATAACAGCTGTAATAACATATAACATTGTAACATTCCTATTAGATGTAATATCAAATATGGATACAGAAAGGAAAAATGAATTGAGCAGAAAATGGCGACTGACAGTCACCGCTCTCTGCTCTGCCTTTCCAGCACTTATTGGAGTACCAGGTGGTGGGGGAGTAGCTCACACACACTGTTTAATGTGTTACTAAACCCACAACAGTAAAATCAATCTGTATATGCAGTAAGGCATGCTTGTTATACTCACTGTGGAACCTAAAGGGTTAATCCTCTGCATCGTGTAAAAAGGCTGTTTGATCCTGTCTTCTCTGATCCTCCCCTTCTTCCACAGTCCCCAAAACATATTCTGCTAGAACAGAGCCTTGGAGTCTCTCTGCACATGCTCAGTTTGGTGTGTATTGCTAGAGAATTGTTTTTTCTTAGGTGAATGCATGTGATCAGCACAGGGCCAATCAGCACTGTCCAGACAGAGGGTAAGGGATCCATCAACCTCATAGGACAATCAAGGGAGAATGAAAATGCCTACAAGCTTTAACTAGACACTGATAGTCACAATACTGCTATATACTGCTGATGGGAAAAGATATTTAGAAGTTTATATTTACTTAAACTATTGCATTTCCATGTTCCGTGTACTGTGGGAGACCAGGTATAGTGAATGCAGGGTCCTGGGTTTAGTAACACTTTAATTTAAATTATCCCTTCTCTGTATGCGTATGGATTATGACACTGTATTTTAATAAAAAAAAAAATCTAAATAACTTTTTTCATAATTTATATTCAGCTGTCATGTGACTGAATTCTTTCCTAGCCCATCTGCAGAGAAACAGTGGCAGGAGGAGCTTTTAGTCGTCTGCTGCCAGTCACATGTTAAAAAAAAAAAATAAACTCAGATCTTTATTATTTTTGTGCCAGGTTTTGCCAATCACAGCCTATTTCACGCTCCTGCAGCCTGTGTCTATGGGCTTACAATTACAAGGAGGTCTTACCTCCATTTACCACTGGGTATACACCCACATGTGTGAATCTATAGTCACATGGGCTGCAAAGATAAGAAAAAAGAAGGAAATGAACAGCTTAAAAAGGAACTGAAACTGGAGCATGCTCCGTAGATATGGCAATGGCTGGTCTACAAAATCTCAGGCCTGCAGCAGGGCACAGATAAAGAGGGAGGCATAGAGAACAGCAGGATCAACTAGGTTTTTTTGCAGAATAGAGAAAATGAATCTCATAGTGACTAAATGAGTATGAACAGCATGTAATACAGAATGTACTGACAGTTTTTAGTGATGTGGGTTTAATGACACTTTAAGCAACTGGGAGCTGGTGGGATAGCGCTGTCACCTTATTAAAGGAAGGACACAGAGAAATCAGAAACTGGAAGGGTTAATAGGTATTTATTAAACTGACATGATCACTATAGTAAAGTCCTCCTGACAAGGCTTACCTGTAATAGAAGACTTTATATTCTCACCTTCCTTCCTGCCAGCACTGCTTAACACTGTACAATGCAGTAGCAATCATGCTTCAAAGTGCGCTGGTAAGCCAACACTTCCAGCAGTGTTAAAGTGTTACTAAACAGTAAAATCAGTCTGTATATGCCGTAAAGCATGCTTGTTATACTCACTGTGGAACCTAAGGGGTTAATCCTCCGCATTGTGTAAAAAGGCTGTTTGATCCTGTCTTCTCTGATCCTCCCCTTCTTCCTCTGTCCCATGATAATTTCCTGATAACACAGAGTCTTTGGAGTCAGGCTGCACATGCTCATGTGTATTGCACTTTTTTTTTTCTTGGGAGAGTGCATGTGATCAGCACAGGGCCAATCAGCACTGGCCAGACAGAGGGTCAGGGATCTTGCAGTCTCATAGGACAGTCAGAAAACTCATCCTACAAGCTTTAACCAGTGCTTGACTGGACACTGATAGAAATCACAAGACTGCTATGTACTGCTGCTGAAAAAAAGGTATTTAGCAGTTTATATTTACTAAAATATTTGCATTTCCATGTTCTGTGTACTGCGGGAGACCAGATATAGTGAATACAGGGTCCTGGGTTTAGTAACACTTTAATCTCCTAGGTCCTCTTCTGCTCTCCTTGGTTCCTCCTGTTGACCACCATTTCAGTACCATATTCTGAAATGCATGGAGATCAGAGGGAGAGACCAGTGAGAGCAGCGGGGGAACCAGGAGATTGACACTCCTGTAAGTTCTCTAGAGGACTTCAGGGGACCGTTTCCTCTGAATGGAATGCTGTTCAGGGCGCAAGAAGCGAGAAAAGTAACTTCTTTCACAGGTAAACTTTATTATTTTTTTTTTTTTTCATTCAAGGTTTCATTAAATATTTACTCACACCAAGATTAAAAGTCCTTGCACAACTACATTTACAAGTCAAAAAAAGAAGCTATTTATGCAATTTTAATATTTGGGTTTACATACGCTTTAAGCGTATCTTTTTTTTGTATCAAGCTGGCACAGAGCTCGTACATATCTCTAGATCGGCTGCTATAGGTTAGTGTACCGTGTTCAGCAGCATGATTGCTATTTATTGAATGAGCCGGTTATAGCTAACATGAAAATATGTCTTTTTTTTTTTTTTCCTGTCACCTTACAACAGGGGGCTCTCCTAGAACTTTAAATAATTCAGCTCACAGGATTCAGAGCAGATGAATTTATTAAAAATCCAGACGGCCATATATTCCCTTAAAAGTGTTATTTCCAGTGATGCATTCTTACAGTTCCCCGTTCCACTACCTCGAAGAAAGAGGCAAGGAAAAAGAAAATTGCCTGAAGGTAAAGCAGGAAAATGAAAGCACTGCTAGTTATATTCTTGGCTATGTGTTTTAAGAATATGAGATTCCTAAATTATAGATGATGGTCAAAAAAAAAAAAAAAAAAAAAGAGCAAACACATTTATTAAAAAAAAAAAAAAAAAAAAAAGGACTGTTAGGAAGACATAACTGTGATATTAGCCAAGATCCTGCTTCTTTGGCAGTTACCGTGTGACAGGTCCGACTCCAAGCTTATTTTGACAAAGCCTCTGGGATGTGTTAAAGGGTAACCTAACCAGAGCAAATCACATACTGGAAAGCTTCGTTGAGTCAGGGAGAGATGTATGATTAAGAGAGACGTGGGCAAGAGATGGCTCGCCAAAAATAGGGTAAATATTTGTATCAGCGCGAAAGGCTTGCATTGCTGAGGTCAGTCCCATGGAATTTACATTGTTTATAAACTTTTGTTGTTCAGCTTGGGATCTTTTTTATTTCTCTATTTTGGCAGAAGCAATGGAGCAGCTTTCTATAAAAAAAAAAAAAATATTGTGATTTTGATAAAGATGTTTGAACTAGTATGATGATTAAATATTACTATGGCGCCAGTAATGTTGACAGCACAATCAGAGGTTGGTGTAATTGACGAACTATAGAAAGGTTGATGGTGCAGTCAGGGATGTAATTACTGCATCAACGAAGGGATGGATACTTTAGAGCAGAGGTTTGGACGGGAGGAGTTGGTTCAGGTTTATTAAAAGTGTATGTATAGCCAACGCGTTTTTTTTGTTTTGTTTTGGATGATAGGAAAGGACTGTTGCCTTCTGTATCCCCACTGAAGAGATCCACCCACTGTATTTCAAAGATTTCTGAAGTCCTTGCAAAAAAAAAAAAAAAAAATATATATGGGAATGTTTTCACCCAAAATGTCTACAGCTTTTATGCAAGATTATATTTATAAATTAAAATGTGTGAATCTTGAGAGGAAGTTGTGTGATTTTTGAGTAAAAAAAAAAAAAATGTACACATAGACCCCAAAGTGTAACTAGAGCGGCTTTTTTAGTACCTCAACAAAACTCTTGTTTTACCTTATTTATTAACCACTTGCCGACCAGCCGCCGTCATTATACTGCGACAGGTCGGCACGATCCCGCAAGCCGTCGTAGCTATATGCGTAGCTTTAAGAGGGATAGCAGGCGCGCGCCGCTGCACTCGGGGGGTGCTGATGCTCCTGACCGGGGGTCGCGATCAATCACGGGCACGGGAGGCAAAACAGGGACGTGTGTGTGTGTAAGCACACAAATCCCTGTTCTGTTCTGAGAGGAGATGCAGATCGTGGGTTCCCAATAGCTAGGAACCACGATCTGTCATCTCCTGTAGTCAGTCGCCTCCCCCTACAGTTAGAACACACAGTCAGGGAACACAGTTAACCCCTTGATTGCCCCCTAGTGTTAACCCCTTCCCTGCCAGTGACATTTATATAGTAATCAGTGCATTTTTATAGCACTGATTGCTGTATAATTATCAATCGTCCCAAAAATGTGTCAAAAGTGTCCGATGTGTCCGCCATAAGGTCACAGTCATGATAAAAATCGCAGATCGCTGCCATTACTGGTAATCGCCACTATTATTAGTAATCAGTGGCTAATTTTAGCTCTGATTGTTGTATAAATGACAATGGTCCCAAAAAAGTGTCAAAAGTGTCTGATCTGTCCGCAATGTCGCAGTCCCACTAAAAATCCCTGATCACCGCCATTACTAGTATAAAAAAATAAAAAGTAATAAAAATGCCATAAACCCATCCCCTATTTTGTAGACGCTATAACTTTTGCGCAAACCAATCAATATACGCTTATTGCAATTTTTATTATCAAAAATATGTGGAAGAATACATATCAGCCTAAACTAAAGAAGAAATTAGCTTTTTTCTAAAAAGAATTGGGAATGTTTATTATAGCAAAAAGTACAAAATATTGTGTTTTTTTACAAAATTGTCGCTCTTTTTTTGTTTATAGCGCAAGAAAAAAAGAGATGATCAAATACCACTAAAAGAAAGCCCTATTTGTGGGAAAAAAAGGACGTCAATTTTGTTTGGGTACAGCATCGTACGACCGCGCAATTGTCAGCTAAAGTGACGCAGTGCTGTATCGCAAAAAGTGCTCTGGTCATTGAGCAGCCAAATCTTCCGGGACTGAAGTGGTTAAAAACTAGCCCTGTCTAGCTGTTGTTCAAAGTGCATGGACAGCTGAGGATCAAATAACTCAACAGAGCAGTAGTGCTTTAATTAAAGATATTCTGAAATGTTACTTGAGCTGAAAAATGGGATTTATTGAATTTTTATTTAGAAGAGTAGATTGTCTATTCTTCTAAATAAGAGTACGCACCTGAGGCGCACCTTCTTGCAAGGTGCGCCTCAGTAGTATAGCCCATGGGACATTTTGAAAAATAGGCCACTACGAGAAAGGATGACAATGTTTTAGATTTGATATATCAGATCCAAAAATGTATCAAAATTAGCTTAACACAAAAGTCCTTCAGATCAGATATAGGTTGGTTTATCACACTGTTTTGATGGTGATAACATGATTAAACCTATAAAAAAAAATAAAAAGTTAAATGGGTGTAGCCAGCTTATAACGAACTAGCATCACATTTTCAAAAATTTGCTTAGGTTGAATTAAAAATAAACTGATTGATTTTCCCACACACACCAAGAATAAGTAGGTAATTGCATATATATTTTAAGGATCGGTTCATAGTAAAAGAATTACATTTTATCAATAGGTAGAACCGGGTGGTTTGAGTCAGTCCTTGGCCTTTTATGTGTTTTTGATACTTTAACAGTGATCTCTTCCAGTCAAAATTCCTGACTCTGTACCTGTACACTTTCATGTGTTTTAGCTCCTTTTGTTGGATACCACATAATATAAAGCAAACAAAATCCAACAGGGAATGTAGGAGTGGTCACAGCCGGTGTGCAGAGTCGGGAACTCAAAAGCAAAATCCCTGAGTGGTATGGGAAAATGTGAGGTAGTTTAACTCTCCAGCATCTACCAAAAAAAATAAAATATCAGTTTTGGATGAACTGACTCGAAGCAAATCATCATAAAAGAAAACCAAACAAAAATTAATTGGAATGAAACAAAAAGATCTACTCCTTTGTCCAATCAGGACAGGGCAGGAGGTTTCTGATGGGACAGTAGCTCTGCCTGCTAGACCTGATAGAGACCAGAATGAAGTGAGGCCAGGAAGGAACAAGACTCAGGGCTGACTTTCGACTGACCTCGTCCAGTTGCTGACCTTCATCTAGTTAGAGGTACTGTGGCCTATCTTCAGTCTGCATCCAACCTGTCTGTAATATCAGCTGGAGAAGAACAAACTGCACCAAGGAGGGCATCTACAGAGCATCAGGGTGTTGAGAGCCCTATTGCCCATCACTGTCTTTTTAATTGGATGCTGTTTGCTAACGTGTTCTGCCTTGGGGAGTTCTGCCAAAGGGGACTGTGTCTCTTTCTTTATTTCAAAGGCTCTAATTGGAGAGCACTTCACTGAGGGTCCCAACACTGGCAGACTGTAGCTAATCTTCCACTGGCTAGTGGCTTAGTCAATAACTGAGACCTGAAGATAGACATTGCTCCTGGGTCTATCATTTGTTGTGCTGTTATCTGACTTATCTGTGACAAGATTTGATATCTTTCTGATGCTGTATTTGTTACACTTGTCTAATCCAATCTTCTTTTCCATGTCTTTTGCTTGTTTCAATAAAGCCAGTTCATCTGTTACCGGTCTGTCTGTGATTGTCAGTACCAGGTACAGGACAGGTCACTACTGGAAGCAGCAGGAGAACCTATTCAGCTAGCTATTCCCTCTCTTCCAGTCAAAAAGTACAAATTGGATGGGACCAAGAACATTATCATTGAGATCATTGAGTGATTAGATAAAAAAAAATTAAATAAACACTTGGGATTGTATCATGTATTTGGGAAACATAAGGCTAATGCCGCGTACACACGGTCGGAATTTCCGACATCAAATGTTCGATGTGAGCTTGTTGTCGGAAATTCAGACCGTGTGTAGGCTCCATCGGACGTTTGTTGTCAGAATTTCCGACAACAAAAATTTGAGAGCTGGCTCTCAAATTTTCCGACAACAAAATCCGTTGTCGGAAATTCCTATCGTGTTTACACAATTCCGATGCACAAAATTCCACGCATGCTCGGAATCAAGTAGGAGAGCCGCACTAGCTATTGAACTTCATTTTTCTCAGCTCGTCGCACGTGTTGTACGTCACCGCGTTCTTGGTGTTTGGAATTTCTGACAACATTTGTGTGACCGTGTGTATGCAAGACAGGTTTGAACCAACATCCGTCGGAAATAAATCCAGAATTTTGTTGTCAGAATGTCCAATTGTGTGTATGCGGCATAAGGCTACACAAAAGATTTTCATATCATAAACAATCTATTGAAAAAGTTGCACATAATACAGTATAAAGAGCAACCATAATGGTGTGAATCTTGAAAAATGAAGCAAGCATCACACATACAGATCTATGGAAAATAAAAGGCCATATCCTGAGCAAGACATCTAGCTTAACAAGAGTTACATTAAAGGTCACGCGTAACCAAAAATAAAGTTGGCTCAAACAACAGAAGACACTCACATGAGTGTAGACGGGTAGGCCGCACACGCCATAATGTGCATGAAAAATACAAAAAACCCCTATCGGGGCTTTAAAGCAGCCAATGAAGTGCAATATAAGTAGTTGAAGAAATTCTATTTTATTGGTACAAAAAATATGAATAGTATATTAAAAAAGACATTGAGAATAAGTACTGACTATTAGAGTCAGGACATGAACTGGATATGGCGTAATAAAGTTGGCTTATGAAAGCGTGCAGAACCCCATAGTGTTTGTCATGCCGACTGTAAGCAGCTCCCAAGTCAGAATAATTCTGATTTGCCCTAATTCTATGAGTCAGAAAGAGAAGAAAGAAAGGGATAGAAGCAGGAAAGAACAGGGAGAGGAGAAAGGTAGAGGCAAAAGAAAAAAAGGGGGGAGGGAAAAAACACTGAAAGCAGGGATAAGCCGTTCTCTGGCCTCTCCCACATCCCACTCCCCAAAACGGAGGGAGGGGTGAGCGAGACGCCTCGCCACACACCACCCCAGAGACCCATAAGGCAAAAGCAGTATGAACATTGCTTTCTTGTGTCTAAAGTGCCATAGAAATCACAAGAAGGCCCTATATTCAGCTGTTATCTTAAAGTCCAACCCACAGAACCATATGGTAGTGAATCTAGACATCCTGTCCTGTGCAATGTGTATCAGTTCCTCCATCTGTCCATACTATTAATCCTGCCGAACCACTCCCGTATTGTGGGAATGTCGGTAGATTGCCAATGACAAGTAATACATTGTTTAGCTGCATTACCCATGCACATTGCCAAAGATTTGTTATATTCTGTCCTTGAAAGAGTAGCGTTGTAAAGTCCAACGTAAACAATAGACATGTGCATTCGTTTTCGTCCGAATGCATTTTCGTCCGAATTGCAGGTATTTTCGTTATCGTTTTAACAAACGATAACGAAAGTGCAGAATCCGAAAAACGAAAGATCCGACATAAACAAATGCTTTATTTTCATTTTTGTTGCTACAACAGTTCGATATAGATAGGAGATTCGACATGATGATGACAATAACAATCTGTGTCCATCACACCTGTGGTCGAACGTGCCTAACCTTAACTCTATTAGTCCAAGATTATTCTACATAGAGAGAAAAGATTCGACGTAGGGAAGAAAAGATTCGACGTAGGGGAGAAAAGATTCGACGTAGGGGAGAAAAGATGAATAAAAATAATGATGATGATGAATGATATTGGCTGATTGTAACCAAAAAGGAGGAGCAGTAAAATAGCTAGAACTAAGTACACACGTACTTTGGTTTATGGTGTCTGTTGAAAGTTCTAAGAAGATTCGACAGAGCAGGTAAACTATACGGCGTCGTACAGTTTAGCTGCTCCATCGAATCTTCTTTGAACATTTGACAGACACCATAAGCCTTCAATGACAGATTCAACCTTAATTTGGATTTTCGGACTAATGCAATTTTTAACGAAAAACAAAATAAATAAAAACGAATTTCAGGAGTTACTAAATAAATTTATTTTTCGGACGAAAACTAAATTCCGAAACAAAATATTTCAGTGTGCACATGTCTAGTAAACAACGTGACTCTAGCAATGATGCTGTGAACCTATATGCCGAAGGGCTTAAGACGGGGACATGTCCACCAAACATGGAGCATAGAGTCTACTGCCTCTCCACATCAACAACTTAGATTGAAAGGGTAAAATTTTTGCGATAAGGAGGGTGCACGATACCACCAATATAAAACCTTGTATCCTTTCTCCTGATTGGAAATGTTTAATGAGTCCTTATGGATGTATGGACAAATGGTCTACCATTCCTCATCCAAAAAAGTAAGGTTCAATTCTCCCATCCATGACTGACAGGCTGAAGTTGCGAATGCAGAAGAAGAGTAGAAGTGAAGCACAGAGAATGGAAATAAGGTGCAGTTGGGGTTTCTTATGGGTACAGAGAGCTTCCAGGGGTGTCACTGGTCTGGACCAGGCTGTCCTAGAGCCTTGTGTTGTCAGAAAGTGGTGAATTTGAAGGTAGGACTATTGCGGTAACTCATGGGGTTCCATCATAGCGTTAAGGGACTCCCAAGATAACAGTGACCCTCTGCGAAAGAAATGCATGGCAAGTACATCCTTATTTGGCCATCCCTGCCTTAGTAAAGTGACAGATATGCCTGGCAAAAAGGAGGGGTTGAAGCATAATGGGGGCAGGAGCCAAATGTGGGCCACCCCACAAGCCCGCAAAAAAGTACGGTAAAAGATTTGAAGGGATAGGCCAATCAAAGGGTGCACTCTGGCCTTGGTGGGGACCTGGCGTGGATGCAGCCATGGTAAGAGGTGCAATAGTAATTATACCTGAGAGTGCTTGAGAGAAACTCAATCCTTAAAGGGTGTGTGAACATCCCAATGCATCAGCCGAGTCAGTAAGTACCAAAACAAAGGGGGAGAGAAAAAGAAAGCAATTCATCAAGGAGGAACACGCAGTTACCAAAATATAAATAATGTTTATTGAAAAACTCACTTTACCACCCATCAAAAAATATATGGTTAAAACCAGGTACCATCACCAATTCTAGAAAATGACAACGTTGTCATAAACCAGTCAGTACGTACGCCCTATAATATAAAGGTGTGGCATACACCATAAATTTTTAGTAGCTTGATTGTGTGTATAGCTTACACACTAGCAATAGCCATTGATGGCTAAACAGATGGAACACAAACTACTCAAGAAACAGAAACATTTGGCAGTTAATTTTTTACAGCTGGACAGTGTTTCAATCATGCAACTTGTGTAGTTTACACCATAGGCTTTCCTTTGTTCCATGTTCTATTTATTGGTCGAATAATAATCTAATCACTAGCAATTTTGGTATTTTGACTCTAAAACCACCCATGTAGCTCTAGCCTTAAATTAGATATAAACCCTGTCTGGATTGCATTTAGATTGCTAAAACATTGTATATTATATACAGCCTCAATTTTTTCTATTAAAGACTTTTTGCAGCTGTTGTCCTTTCTTTTTTTCTCAGTGCTAGTGATTTCCTCCAACTTCTATCAGACACTTCCAGGCACTCTTCCACTTCACTGCTCAGGTTCAGCTTACTGATAGTGAGTGACAATGGAGGACCATTCTTGTGCAATGTAGTATATGTGAGCATGCATATACAGAGTTGCGCTAATTTAACACCAGCGATAAAAAGTCCAAATGTGATGAGAAGTAAGGAGTCTTTAACGATATCCACACCATCTGTCACCTTAAAGTGTGAAATCCTTTAGCTATCCCCACCACCATAAATAAAAGTGCTCGCTTACCAGCTAGCATGGACCTCCTATCACGGAAGGTCAGTGACACTTGTGGCTCTAAACCCAGCCAGGGCCTTTACCATCCAGGAAACCTCTTAAAGCCTATGGATCCATCATCCGGGTGACGTTGTCATAGAAAATTCCCAAAATACAAAATGCTCACCATAGTATAAAATCCTTCAAAACTTTATTCAGAGCATAGGTAATAGCACTTACATCAAGAAGAGTGTAAAATTGCATTAGAATCATATAAGCTGGCCGGCTAAATCACAACAGCCCAGCCTTCTGGAATTTGAGAAGCACAGGGACGTCAGAACGTCGCTCAACCCTACGCGTTTCATCATAAGATGACGTCATCCGGGGCACGTCAGCATGTGAGCATGGCTGTTTGAAGTCTTCACCAGGGGTGATGTAATAAGGAGACTTTTCTTTTCTTCTCAGTGTTACTGATTAGGGATAAGCCCGCGGTTCGACTCGAACATCGGGTGTTCGCTTGTTCTAAAATGAACCGAACATATGTTGCATTCGCAGAAAACTCGAGTGCCGCAGAATGCCCCATAATGCACTGTAGTGCATTGCTGTATGATGATTGGCCAAAGCATGCACCTGACCTGCATGCTTTGGCCAATCACAGCGTGCTCTGCTGAGAGAACCATAATTGGCCAAAGGCAGGGTGCCTTTGGCCAATCATGTCCACCCCCCACACTATATAAGGCTGCTTACAGAGCAGCCATGAGTAGTGTTGTTGCCGTGGACAGAGAGATAGCTTGAGTTAGATTAAGCAGGCAGGTTATTCAGTTAGTGGTTAGTGGCAGTGTTTTTTATATATATATATATATATATATATACATATATATATATATATATATATATATATACATATATATATATATATATATATATACATATATATATATATATATATATATATACATATATATATATATATATATATATATATATATATATATATATATATATACAGTCAATCTATACTCTGCATTTAGAATAAACTATATATTCAGTGTTTACGCTATATTCAGTCAGCGCAGGCAGTGTATTAATATATATATATATATATATGTATATATATATATTCTGCATTCAGTGTATCCTATATCTACAGTGCATTCCGTGGTGTATAGTTGCTAGTACGGTGCAGGCAGTGTACACAGTATCTAATACTGTGTGTACAGTTTCTACTACACTTCTGGTGGTGTACACAGTATACAATACAGTGCAGCCGTTGTACACTTTCTAACACACTTCAGGCGGTGTACACAGTATCTAATACAGTGTAGTGTGGTGTTGCAAAACAAAAAATACATCATGTCCGGAAGGCCACCAAGGACAGGCGGACGCTCACAGGCCACTAAAAGAGGGCAAGCAGCCTCTGTGTCTACAGTGGTGGCCGTGGACATGGTGCATCCTCTGCAGGTGGCCGTGGGGCACGCTTGTCCTTTTTTTCTGCTGCTGGCCGTGTTATTGAGCCACAACATGCAGAAGACTTGGTGGAGTGTATAATGAAGCCGTCCTCATCCTCCTCATCCTCTGTCACCCAGGCTCAGAGTAGCTTGCCTTCCAAAGCAGCTGCCAAAGCGGCCTATTCCACCAGCTCCTTGTCGACAGTCACTTCTTCCATAGCCCCACCATCATGTATGGAGGAGTCCCCAGAATGTTTCGACCACAGTGTCGGTTATATGCTGCTGGAGGATGCGCAGCGATTTGAAGGCTACGATGTTGATTCTCAGGTTGAGGAAGGGAGAAACAAGAGCCTAGAGAGAGGGGGTGCCACAGAAGGACAAGAAACTGGCAGTCATGTTTCACAGCAGGGCCCGTTCTTGCACCCAACAAGAGTATCTGTGAGGGGTTACAGTGTTGTGACACCACCACCACCACCCAAGGCCCAATTTTTCTGCCCCTATTTAACCGCTTCAGCCCCGGAAAATTTGACCCCCTTCCTGAGCAGAGCACTTTTTGGGATTCGGCACTGCGTTGCTTTAAGTGACAATTGCGTGGTCGTGCGACGTTACACCTAAACAAAATTTACGTCCCCTTTCTCCCACAAATAGAGCTTTCTTTTGGTGGTATTTGGTTTTTATTTTTTGCGCTATAAACAAAAAAATTCCTGCACCCAACACGAGTATCTGTGAGGGGTTACAGTGTTCTGGCGCCACCAAAACCAAAGGCCCAATTTTTCTGCTACTGTTTAACAGGGGCATGTAATTACAATTTTTGATATAATATTTCACAGCAGAGCCTGTTCCTGCGCCAACAAAAGTAACTGTGAGGGCTTACAGTGTTCTTGCACCACCAACACCTAAGTCCCAAGTTTCTGCAGAGTATATAGTATATATACTGGTGTTCAGAGTATATAGTGCCTGGGGGACCCTCACGCCATTTTTTTTTTAAATTTTGGTGCCGGGTTCCCCTTAATATGCATACCAGACCTGAAGTGGCCTGGTAAGGAATTTGGAGGGGACAACCACGCCATTTTTTGGGGGGTATTTTTGGTGTTTTTTATCTATATTGCCAGGATCCGACAATACATTACAGCCGTGAGCAGTTTTGAATGACTTTTTTCCTTTAGAAATGTAATTTTGCTGTGGTATAGTTCTAACCACGGGAAAATGTGCTACTTTATAGGCATACTAAGTACACCCCCCAGGCAAGATATATAAAGGAATATTTAATTTGTATTGTTTCACTTTAAGCATTATTAACCACTTGCCGGCCAGCCGCCGTCATTATACTGCGGCAGGTCGGCACGATCCCGCAAACCGTTGTAGCTGTACGTCGGCTCCTTTAAGTGGGATAGCAGGCGTGCACACCGCCAAAGGCACAAGGGGACCGCTGGAGGTGTGTGCGAGTGCCCGCTGCATTGCGGAGGTGCCGATGCTCGTGGCCGGCGGTCGCGATGACCTCCAGCTGTGTGCGATCGCGGGCACGAGAGGCAGAACAGGGACGTGTGTGTGTAAACACACAAATCCCTGTTCTGTAAGCTGAGGAGAGGCAGATCGTGAGATCCTAATAGCTAGGAACCACGTTTTGTCATCTCCTATAGTCAGTCCCCTCCCGCACAGTTAGAACACACAGTCAGGGAACACAGTTAACCCCTTGATCGCCCCCTAGTGTTAACCCCTTCCCTGCCAGTGACATTTACACAGTAATCAATGCATTTTTATAGCACTTATCGCTGTATAATTGTCAATGGTTTCAAAAATGTGTCAAAATGTGTCCGCCATAATGTCACAGTCCTGATAAAAATTGCAGATCGCCGCCATTACTAGTAAAAAAAATAATAATAATAATAAAAATTCTATAAATCTGTCCCCTATTTTTTAGATGCTATAACTTTTGCACAAACCAATCAATATACGCTTATTGCTATTTTTATTACCAAAAATATGTAGAAGAATATATATCGGCCTAAACTGTGGAAAAAATTTGCTTTTTTAAAAAAAAATTGTGGATATTTATTATAGCAAAGGGTACGAAATATTGTGTTTTTTTCAAAATTGTCGCTCTTTTTTTGTTTATAGCGCAAAAAATAAAAACTGCATTAATACATGTCCCCTGGGGCAGGACCCGGGTCCCCATACACTTTTTATGGCGATAACTTGCAAGCCTTTAAAATGAGCACTTTTGAGTTTTCATGTTCGGTGAATATGAACATGAAGGGTCTTCGCTTGTTCGTACAAATTTTTGGTCTGTTTGCATGTTCTGATGCGAACTCAACCGGGGGGTGTTCGGCTCATCCCTGTGACTGATCTCCTCCAGCCTCTCTCAAACATTTCTAGTCTACATACTATATACTTGCTCCTCACCATTAGTCAGGTTCAGCTTACTGATAGTGACAGTGGATTACCATTCTTGTGCAATGTACTATATGTCAGCATATTGCTCCACCAGTGATGCATGTGAGAAGGTGACAATGCAGGAGCACAATTAGGAAACTGTTGTCACCACATAACGTGAAGTATCAGAACGTAGACTTTAACATGTTAAGCATATATGAGATTTTAGTGATTGAGTTTATACTGTCTTTGTTTCACCTCACAATTCACAATCTGCATTTGCTCATTTATTAATGATTGCTAGAAATATAAGCCATGTTTCCATTTACTTAGTTCCTTGGTCTTCTAGCTGCTTCTGCATGCTGACTTCCCATGACACATAGTAGCTTCTGTTAGCACTAATGAGAGTGTAGGTAGAACATGGAGCCAGTCAGCTACACTGCTGACATACATTATCTCCTAATTAACCCAAACCCTTTACTATTAATTCTACACCTTGTCCCCCAAATCAGATTTTAGGCATGATACATTTTGTAGCCTGTTAAAGGATAGTGTTATTGAATACACAAACTTCAGTTATACATATGTAAAATGAATAGTTGCAGTATTTGCATACTTGTCAACTTGTGCCTAATTTAGAATTAAAATTCTAGGTTTTTAAGGGTTTTCTTTGAAAATATTGATCTCTGAAAATCACCCTAAGTTTTAAAATTGACCAACTGTAAAATCTTTGCAGTTCTGTATGTTTGAATTATTTGTTTTCAGCTGCTACTAGTTTTTTTTTTTTTAGCAAATGCAAGGTTTGCTTAGTAAATAGTAGCTCATCCCCATGTCATAATATTTAATTCCACATATAAAAAAGGAAACACCTGTTTAAAATGTTAAAAAATATTCTTACTTTACCTAGATAGGAGTGATAACAGAATCCTTCCAGCAAGATCCTGGGAATGCGGAGGATCCCTTATCTCTCAATCACCTTTCCACAAGATTTAGATCACTCAGCATTTTTACAACCTTGCTGGAAGGACCGGGACTCATCTTTCTCACTCACAGAAGTTGGGTATAAGATAAGTTTATATTTATATTTTTATCCTTTGTTTTTTTTTTCTAAACATGAAATACAAAGTTTTGGCAAGGGGAGATGGGCTAGTGTTTATTAAGCCTATTTATCATTTGAGTGCACAGTCCCCTTCAAAGTTTATGTATAGACATAGATAAATAAATTTATTAACTTTAGATAAACTGAAGAAGGGTTAAAACTGCTGTCACATTTTTAATAAACTTTTTGTTGTTGTTGTTCGATGTGTACCATTAGGAAGATTTTCCTTTACTTCCTGTCCCAAAGACACAACAGAAAGTTAGGAATGAGAGGAATTCCCCTCTTAGACAAATGACTAACACTTTAACTACATGATTATTGAACAACAATGTAAGTGAAAAAAAAAACTTTATTTTGCCGTATTGTTAATATATTGTCTAAGATATATCATGCTAAATGGCCTTTTTTTTAGATATTGGATACAACATAGAAGGGTTAGACCTTCTCTTGTTCTTTGTCCCCCTACTTCCTGCCCCTGTGGCACCAGGGAAAAAAACAACATACTAAAAAAGGTGCTGAGAACTATTAGGGCCGGTTCACATTAGAAGCGGCACGACTTGCAGGTCGCCTCACCGAGGCGACCTGCACACGACTGCCGCGGCGACTTGCAAGACGACTTCTGTATAGAAGTTTTTGCAAGTCGCCCCCAAAGTAGTACAGGAACCTTTCTTCTAAGTCGGAGCGACTTGCGTCGCTCCGATTAGAACGGTTCCATTGTACAGAACGGAAGGCGACTTGTCAGGCGGCTAGGTCGCCTGACAAGTCGCCCCCGTGTGAACCGGCTCTCCGAGCTACGTGCATAGTCAGATGAAGGAAATCTTCAAGCTTCAAACAAGCTTAACAGTTCTGGTTAGGTGGCTCCCACACAGCAAGGCTTCCCTCAATGGGCACCCAACAGTGGATCAAACCACAAAAATGCATTAAAGTTCACCTTTGTCAAATGTTACACCCATATTTACATGATACATGTTCAGCATTCACCACCTCACCTCCAAATCTACCCCTTCCCTGTGACAGCGGGCGGGGGACCTTCTCCCCATACCCGTTGTCACAATTTAAAAATAGCATAGGTGTGCAGGGCTCTTGGTGAACACTCTCTTGGTTCATCGATCTTCCTGGACTTCAGTAACTGCCTGCATGTATCGGAGGTACAGGCAGACAGCTATACTGACAATCTGCAAAAGCTTGACATTGCACCAGCAATCTCTTGATCATAGGTGCAATGCTTTACAGGATTCTAATATAAAATAAAAAAATAATAAATGCACATTTTTTGCATGCAAACAATGTTTATTTATTTATTTATTTTTATTAAAGGCAAACTTAGCCTTTTAAGAGTGCCAGGCCAATAAGAAAGTGTCCAAGAAATATTTAGTTATTAGTAAAAAAAATCATATAAAAACAGCCAACATTTTTGGGGCAATACCACTCCCCCTTTATAAGGACTATAAGAATATGCAAATGCCTCCAGGCAGTTCTATGGGCAACCAAAGAAAGACCCTCCTTACTGCCCACAAGAGAAGACCAGGGACCCAGAACTTCATGTGACCACAGGTCCAAGTGTTTGACCATTTAGCTTAGCCTTTTTAATTAATGAGTTAGGGCTCATTTACACTCATTTACACTGGGGCTTTGACTTCAAGACACATTAACGGCTAGTTTACACTTGCTTCAAAACAGAGCTTCGAAGAGGCTTTGTTAAAGCTCTCTGAACGCTAGTCAAAGTCCCTGTCACTAAATAAAATGGTTAGCTTACAGTCCTGTTTACACCTTGCTTTTGCTTTGCTTCAGCTTTGGTTCCAAAGTTAAACCCCATGTAGCTTTAGTGGTGCTTTAAAGCGTCTTCAAAGCCTTCATAGAAGTCTATGGCAAAGCTTGCTTCAAGCCCCACCAAAGCCTCATCGAAGCCCCACGAAGCCTCACCAAAGCCCCACCAAAGGCTCATCAAAGCCCCATTGAAGCACCATCGAAGCCCCACTGAAGCTTCAAGCAAAAGCAAGGTGCAAACAGGACTGTAAGCTAACCTTTTTATTTAATGATAGGGGCTTTGACTGACATTCAGAGAACGTTAACAAACGCGTGTCCAAAGTCATGTTTTGAAGCAAATGTAAACTAGCCCTTAGGAAGGTGTGTTCGGGGTGTTTTTGCAGCTAGAGTTCCCTGGCTGGACTTTAGCTTTAAACATAACAGTTGTCAATCTACACCTCATTTGTTTGCAAAAAAATTTTTTTTATTGCATTAAAGATATTTTCCATTAAAATGTGCATTACGGACATGCTTGGCTTGGCCACTTGAGGATTGGCTCACCTGAGATTTTCTCTGTCGCTAGCCATTGCAGACCTCTCATCTCACGCATGAATGTTCTAACTCTATATGAAAATATTTATGGGACCTCTGCTACATGATTTATAGATGCACCTGTCCTAGCATAATTCAATGTGTTATATATTAATGTGTTGTGTTATTAACATTGCAAGAGCTAGCTCTCTGCCTGCAGTTAATGTCCGTGATCCTGACTGTGACTTGATCATTTACAAGTAGAGAACAGAAAATACAAAATACATGAAATGAAAATGTCTCCTAAGTGATTACCACCTTGTTTTTAACTATTGTTCAATTCAGCAAAAAAAAGGTACATAATTCAGAAATGTACCTACTGATCAGACTTTTGGAAAACTGAAGTCTGATTGGTTGGTATGCGTTGTCATCATAGCTCTTTGTGCTGTATAAATGAATAAGGCATTGTCATCATAAGTTCAATAAAACCTTTCAAAATGGAAAAGAGGTCTTAGCAGATTTTAAATAATACTAGTAATTGTATTTTAGTGCAAGACTGATTCTGCCCATCTCTTTGATTAATCAATAAAAGTAAGGACTTGTGATACCTGCAAGGGGTTAAACAGGCAATAAACTTGATCAGTAACCACTAAGGCCTGGTTCACACCTAGTGCATTTTCAGTTTTGCAGAAACACACTATAGTCCATTTAACATGGTTTCCTATGGATGTAAGTCACATCTGTGCATTTTATGGAAAGGGCCAGGGTTTTTCTTTCTGGTTTTTGGTTCCATAGACTTCAATTGTTTAAAGATGTGTATTGAAAAACGCAAAATGCACCTGTAATATGCAAACTGCAACCTGCACATGTGTGAATCAGGCCTTATGCCGCGTACACACGGTCGGACTTTTCAGCTACAAAAGTCCAACGGACGCTGACGGACTAAAGCTGGCTGGTAATCCGATCGTGTGTGGGCTTCTCCGGACTTTCAACGTACTTTTTTAGCCTCAAATCCGACGTACTTTAGATTTGAAACATGCTTCAAATCTTTACGTCGTAACTACGACGGACCCCGAAATCCGCTCGTCTGTATGCTAGTCCTACGGACAAAAACCCACGCTAGGGCAGCTATTGGCTACTGGCTATCAACTTCCTTATTTTAGTCCGGTGTACGTCATCACGTACAAATCCGTCGGACTTTTGTGTGGTCGTGTGTAGGCAAGTCCGTTCATTAGAAAGTCTGCAACAAGTCCGCCGCAAGTCCGCCGCAAGTCCGCCGAAAGTCTGTCGGACGGCTGTCGGACTTTTGTAGATGAAAAGTCCGACCGTGTGTACGCGGCATTAGAGTGGTTACTGATCAAGTCTTCATGTACCCCCTCAGTGCTTTGCAGCTCCCTCCTGGGGATCATGCAAAGCAACTTTAATTAAAGTTCTCCCACCATGGGGAGCTTGCTGGGAGGAGGTTAATCGAACCCTAACCTTATCCCAACCCTATTCTTAACTCTAGTCTTCAACTCTAACCCAACTCCAACCCTTCACCCTAATCCTAACCCAACTATGACTATGATCCATCCCTAACCCTACAATCTAACCCAACCCTAACTCCATGTCCTAATTAGGACCTGATCATACAGTTTAATCCTATACCTTAATGCTAATATTATTTCCTTCTTATGTATTTGTGGGAACAATCCCTTTCTCTATGTGTAAATTTAGTGAATGTAATGCATACAGTATATCCACACACATAGGCCTTTTTGTACCTGTTGTACTGGTTTTTATGTACACTCACGGCCACTTTATTAGGCACAACTTTCTAGCACCGGGTTGGACACCCTTTTACCTTCACAACTGTCCTAATTTGTTCATGGCATACATTCAACAAGGTGTTGGAAAAATTCCTCAGAGATGTTGGTCCATATTGACATGATAGCATCACGCAGTTGCTTCAGTTTTGTTGGCTGCACATCCATGATGCAAATTTCTCGTTCCACCACATCCCAAAGGCACTCTATTAGATGAGGTCTGGTGACTGTGGAGGCCTTTGGAGTACAGTGACCTCATTGTCATGTTCAAGAAAGCATTGGTGAGGTGATTTGAGCTTTGTGACATGGTGCATTATCCTGATGGAAGGAGCAATCAGAAGATGGGTACACTGTAGTCAAACAGGGATGGACATGGTCAGCAACAATACTCAGGTAGGCCGTGGCATTTAAACTATGCTCAATTGGTACTGAGCAGCCCAACGTTTGCCAATAAAATATCCCCCACACCATTACACCACTACCAGCCTGAACCATTCATACAAGGCAGGATGGATCCATGCTTTCATGTTGTTTATGCCAAATTTTGACCCTACCATCTGAATTTCGCAGCTTAAATTGAGACTTATCAGACCAGGCAACTTTTTTCCAATCTTCTATTGTTCAATTTTGGTGTGCCTGTGCAAATTGTAGCCTCGGTTTCCTGTTCTTAGCTGACAGGATTGTCACCCGGTGAGAGTTTCTGCCGCTGTAGCCCATGTGTTGTGCATTCAGAGATGGTATTCTGCATACCTTGGTTGTAACGAGTCATTATTTGAGTTACTGTTGCCTTTCTATCATCTCGAACCAGTCTGCCTATTCTCCTCTGACCTCTGACATAATCAAGGCATTTTCATCCACACAAATGCCGCTCACTGGATATTTTCTCTTTTTTTAGACCGTTCTCTGTAAACCCTAGATATGGTTGTGCGTAAAATCCCAGTAGATCAGAAGTTTTAGAAATACTCAGACCAGCCTGTCTGGCACCAACAACCATGCCACGTTCAGAGTCACTTAAATTTCCCTTTTGTCTCCATTCTGATGCTCGGTTTGAACTTTAGCAAGTCGCCTTCCCCACGTCTAGATGCCTAAATGCATTGAGTTGCTATCATGTGATTGGCTGATTCGCACTTTGTGTTACCAAGCAATTGATAAATAAAGTGGCCGGTGAGTGTATATTGTAAATGTTACAATGATTTTTGAATCTTGTGCTTTGTTTGCTCCTGCCCCTTTGTGTCCATGTGATTTTATTGTTTATTTGCCATTTAAATGAATGTCAAGTTAATGTAGTAGCCATGACTAAGGCCTGACAGTCGATATGCATTGGGGTTTTTATCAGCTGCACCCCAACATTTTTCCTTCACAATCTTTTTATTGTAAAAAATCAAAAAAGAATAAGCAATGTACAGAATGTACAAAATTAAGACTCGGCAGTGTACATGTAGGAGTTTCACAGTCTTAATGTCATTACAGAAGTAGGATGTAACAATGAAAACAAGCTAGAATATGGAATGTTAATTACCTCCACCTCAGGGATAGGAGAAACAACATACTGTACAAAGGAAAAGTCGAACAGTGTGTACATTTAAGTCAGCTTTGAGTGGCCTCTCGATGGATCCAAAGCAGAATTGAGGTTGTCAGACCTATACTTCAGTGGATGGGTATCCATTTAGCATATGAGAAGTAGCCATTGTAGGGTTCGTCCCGTCCAGCGGCTGGCTAATAGCAGGTTTGAGAGTGAAGTGTGCCAGATGTAAAGATAGAAGAAAGGATAGGAAGAAAGATAGGAAAGGGTGGGGGGAGATAGGGGTTGGGAAATAGCATTCCCCAGAGGGCCTGACTGCGTGACCAGCTAGTAGATGGGAATTACAGACCTAGAAAATGCGTAGTCGGTCGCATAGTCGGAAACTAGTCCAACCAAGTTGCCAAGTCCACAAAAAGGTATCGTGCGTATTGGTGAGAATCACTGTGAGTTTTTTGTTTACTAGCGTGCCATGAACTCGTGGCTTTACTTCGTTAAAGGAGAGCACTGCCGTTTTTCATGTCTTTGCAATTGTTTTGTGGCCATGAACACCACCATTTTTCAATAAAGGACATCCATTTGTGCTGAAATATCGGAGTGCCGGATTTTTCCTGTGTATTACATATATCTTAATTCTAACCCAACCCTACAACCTAACTACAACCTAACTTAATTCTGACTCTAGACTTTAAAACTACTCTCTAATACTGTACTCTAATCCTTCACCTTAACCCAAGCCCAATCCTAAACCAACCATAGCTCTAAGCTCTTGCTTATGGCAGCCCCTTTAACAGGAGGGATTTGCTAGAGGCTCTATGGCGTAACTTTCATCCACCTTGATCTTTTTTGTAATTTCTTTTATTTATACAATTATTACACATAAAACAGATAAGCAAATGACCAGTATACACAAAGTACTGGGTATTATCATAGGAGAGTGCAATGTCATCAAACAATATTAGATAGACTAGCATAACCAGTAAGAAACAGGCGCATTATGACAAAAACAAGATATTGTCAAAAACAATGGTTCGTTAAGAGCATTGTGGACAAATTTGTGGGGGAATAATAAAAGAAGTTACGCAAAAGTAAAAAAGGGTTGAAGCAGACACTTAGTTAGACTGACTTTCTGAGACACTGTGGGCTAGAATACAAGAAGGGCACTGCCATCCACATACGGAGACAGAGAAATATATAGGAAGGAGGCTAGAGAAGGGGCATAAGGGTGCACACTGTGATACCAGTAGCTGATGGGTGGAAGAAGGAGAGAAATAAAAGGGGAAAAGTAAGAGGAAAGAAAGAAAGAAAAGTGGAGTAAGGGGAGTGTAAGGAGTGTAAGGAGGGCAAGGAAAGGGTTAAATTCACTGAGGGGGAGTGAGTTCATTCAGATAGGTGTCCTGTAGATAAAATATTTCCATGATCTCCAGGTGTCCTGGAAGATCTCTTCAGTATTATGCAGAGTGTCTGTGAGGTCCTCCATGTCCCTAAGTTCGTTCACCTTGGAAAACCAGAGAGGGAGAGTGGGGGGATTAACTTCCTTGAAGCGAAGTGCAATGCAGGATCCATCCACTGACCCACAGAAAGAGTTCTCACGGTACACACTGTTCTCATATTCATATTCACATATCAGATTGGTGATAGGCCCTTTGGCCATTCTCCTGTAAAGTGAATGTTGCCTGAAAAGATTCAAGGGTACTATTGCTCAGTGAATCTTTTTTAAGTGAGAAATCATCTTCCTGTTGCTAATCATTGGATCAGGAGACTTTGTGAAGACAAACTTACCCTTTGTGGTTTCCAAATACCTTCAGTTGAAGGTTCAGTGCTTCGCTGTTGAGTTTGAAGGACCACACAGCCAGAAAATGCTCTGGTAGTTTTACCCACCAGCCATTGGTTAGGTATAGCTACTAAAATGTCACTAGGCCCCAGTAAATAGCTGCACCCCTCAGACTATACACCCGGTTATGCCTGTAAGTTAAATACTGTTATATTGATACTGCTTTTTTGTTTGCCCACAATGCCATTTCCTACTTGCCTGGTGTGTATAACCCCTTTTCAACTAAGAGTAAAACAAATGTTAATGCCTGAGCTCAATTTGGCAACTTTGACACGTGTTAGTAAAACTGTACATATCATCACAACTACTTTGTGCAACCAGGTGTATTATATTTCATTTTTTTTCAGGACCAATTGGGCTTTCATGTTGTGGCAAATGATAATGGATATTTCTTGATCTTTTTAAATTATTATTATCAAAGGAAAACTGGCTCAAAATAGTAAAATAAATATATATTTTTTTTTAATTTAGATGTATATTTCTTGATACTACCATAACCTTCCACCAAAGAACAACCCAAAATAAATTCTCAGTGATATCACATATGTCTATGTTAGTTGTTGTTTTTACCTGTAGTACAGCCCAGAAACAATAGTGCCCATTGCTTTTTTTCATCCTACCTAAAACACACTGACACTAACACCAATTTATAAAAAAAAAATCCTGCCCAAAAAAAATACTGACCCTGACCTTTGACCTTGACCATGACCTTTGATCGTGCTGCACGCTTCCAGCATAAAGACAGATACCCAAATATGCGGCCCCACTGAAAAAAGCCCAGTCCAGTGGGGCCACATATTTGCGTATGCTCCGTGCTCAGGGGTTAAGGCAGGCATTACGGTACTGCATTTATTGCTGCTGTTGTTATTTTGCTTTTGTAGCAGCAGCTGGTGCTCCCCTGGATGTCTCTTCTCTGCCCCAACCCAATCCAACATCCCTCCCCCTGCAGTCCTCTGCTGGGTGTAGGAGTGTGAGAGGTGTTGTTTTGCCATCTCTCCTTACTTCTCTACTGTGGCTGCCCTACTCTCACAAAGTGGCTCTGTGTGGGTTCCCCACTCCCCCTCCCTTTCTGGCAATGGCAGATCTGCAGATCAGATCCAATCGGGGCAAGTGTGGAGTAGCCACTAAGGATCATGGGCTATATAGTCTTTAAAGGGGCGCTGCTCAATATAAGTGAATAAAGGCTAATGGGTGCAGAACTACAGGCCCACAATTCCCTGCATACAGAGGAGAAATACAGCATATTTTTCCCAAGCAAAATTACAAGAGCAGGGCAGACCAGCGCGAGGAACAGAATAGTGCAGACCCATGGCTGGGTCTGTGCACTGCATAACTGAGAGACTGGGTCTGAGAGAGAGAGAGCCTGGGGACTGAGTCACAGGAAGGTTTTTCGCTGAATTGGGACCAGAGCTGGAGAAACCTGTTGCTACACCAGTGGAAGACTGAGGCTTGTGAGGACCTGATCGTGAGGATTAAGACTTTTGGGAAAACTGATTGCCAAGCATACTGGATCTGATCCATTGCATACCAGGAGTGGTGAGTGAAACTATTGAGATTAACCCTTTGCTGCCCACAGAAGGGCCCCAATGAAAGCCGGCCAATGCTGAATTTTAGGCACCAGGTACTTGTAGTTACCTCCAGCGGTACCCCTTTGTCAGGAACGCAAACATCCTCTTTCAATTAGGGTGATATGCGCAGAGTGCACTTGGGGACACTAGTAGTTGTTACCAAGAGTAACAGTGACACCTTTACTTGTGCCATTCATACTTTCATAGTTTATGCTCTGTGTACTGATCTAACGGGGCTTAGCCTTATTGGAGTGTAAGCCAATGGCCATAGGTGAGGCTAATATTCTCGTCAGGTAATCTAAAATATTCTTTGACCTGTTTATTGGTATGTGTATGCTGTTTATTCTTTGCTACAATATACTTAGCATACTAATGCTTAGGTTACACAGGTGTTAGCTGCCTACAATCTATAACCAGCTATGTCGGTGGGGACTGAGCAGTTTGGAGAGTCAGGGCAGAAGGGGCATTGTTTAATATAAGCGAATAGAGGCTAATGGTTGCAGAACTACAGGTCTACAATTCCCTGCATATAGAGAACAAACAAAAGCATATTTTTTTCGGGCAAAATTACTAGAGCAGGGCAGAACAGCACGAGAAACAGAACAGTGCATACCCATGGCTGGGTCTGTGCACTGCAGAACTGTGACAGACGAAAAACCTGTTGCTACACCAGTGAGAGACCTAAGCCTTGTGAGGACCTGATCGAGAGAACTGAGATATCTGGGACAACTGATTGCCAAGCGTACTGGATCTGATTCATTGCATACCGGGAGTAGTGAGAGGAACTATTGAGCTTAACCCTTTGCTGCCCACAGTTAATAGCAACTGAGACTGCCCCTTACTTAGGGGCACTCTACAATCTATAATCAGGTGTGTCAGAGGGGACTGAGCAGTTTAGAGAGTCATGGCAGGACAGAGGACCTCTATGGGGATAGCACTACATTTTTATTAACCTGTAGGGGTTTTTTTGTGTTAATAACCCCAAAGATATTTCTATTATGCTGGTGTTTTATTGGGTTTGGTTAGACCCCTTTCACACTGAGCATTTTTTACGGTCATGTGACTCAAAAGAACCATTTTGTGTGCTTTTCAGGCGCTTTTGAATCACTTCCCATTTTTTTTAAGGGACGAGGCGTTTTTCAGAAGCTTTTTTAAGCACTCCAGCCATGCTCCAAAGATGCTGCTTGCAGGACTTTTTTCACTGCCCCGCCAGCGCACCGCCCCAGTGTAAAAGCATCTATTGATATTATTGGGAAGCAGTTTTCAGGAGATTTTCAGGTGCTTTATTTAGTGTGAAAGTGCCTGAAAAGAGCCTCAGTGTGAAAGGGTCTTACAGGGTGGGTTATCACTGGAAACAATAGGAAACCCAAACATTTCCACCACCTCCTTCGGAGTTTTTAGCTACACTTCCAAGACTGCTAAGGATGGCAGTATTCCACCCTATGCATGACAGGCATTGCTAACAAAGTTCATATTTTGCATCAGTTATTCTTGGATTCAAACAAATTTTTTGACCCAAATTACAATTTTTTTGCTACATTTTTGATTAATTTATTTGCATGCTATGAAAGATCCAATTGAAAAAAAAAAGTTAAATCATGATACAACTTATCGAAAATGATTGTACATTTCAACAAATGAATACTTTTTAGTTCAACCTTAGAACGGTTATCAAAAAAAATGTAGACTCATGTTTTCACTTTTTATTAGGGGAGCAAACATGAACATAGTAGGTGGAGTGAAATTTGTGAGGGTCCCGCAATCATGATACCAGTAACCATCCTGCACAGTATGGAAATTAATTATAGACCACCCATGACAACCAGCAAGATGTGAAAAAATGTGATTGGCTAAAAGGTGTCCCTGTAATGAAGGTGAACTTGTGATTTAAATAAAATGTGTTTTACATTTACAAAAGTAAGTCTCTTTTTTTGGCTTGGAAGTGTAATAAATAGGGGAATCTTGAATTCCACGACTTTATTGGAACATTTGATTTGATGAATTTCACCTTTAATCATTGAGCGTAACTCAAGATGGAGACATTCTGCCAGATTGGTCTGGCAGGTTGTGTCTTTAATTAAAACCTGCTACAGATGCTAATCCATTAATGCTCGTTTAGTTGTTATACTCTAAAAAGTAATTATCTGCCAATATATATTATACTTAGGGGGTGGGAAGATTTTGGTCCACTTTCTGCCTGATTGCAAATTTACATTTTTAATTTAAGTACTCGCCCTGAAAAAATGCAGACCACCTCCCCACATGCCAGAAACTCAGTAAAATGTAGCACCATTATACACTAAATAGTATCACCCCTGCTTATTATTCTTGCCTCTGATTTACATTAAGTAGACGTATGAAACTGATTTTATTTCTGAGGAATTAACCCATGGTCCTTCAGTTTTAAACACATGCAGGTTTGATACTTTCTTAATCAGAAGCTCTAGGCAACAAGTAAAATAATAATTGAACTGATATTTATGGAAGATTGCACCTGTGGTAAAGTCAGAGTATCCTCTGAATTTTACCTGTGGACTATTTTATAAAACCTTCTTTATCATAAATGGATTACACTTCCAGGTACCTGCATACCAGGTTTGGTCCCCTATAGAGCATTTTTGCAACCCCTCTGTAGTGTACTTACTGATTGAGCTTTGTGGTTCATAGCACTGATCCAATGGTGTATCATGTGTTTTATTAATTACTATTTGCTCATCACTTGATAAGCAGCCTTACCAACCAATGCTAAGGCACATAGCTAGGATAAGACAGGGACAATGACCAAAGAGCTTACCTTATGTAGCTTGGGGGTCCCAATGTCCTCAAAAGTGGAGCAAAAGTGTAGGCAGGGCCAAGAAAACTTTGGTACAATTTTGCATCCTTGGGTACCACTAACAGGCCCTTTTTATGTTAGTGTGGGTTCCCACTCCCTAAGGGAGCAATAAAGTAATCAGTTCACCAAAATATGCATAGTACCCTGAGAAGACATTTCACTCTGCTTCCTCCTTGGTTGAGCCCCACAATGACCCAATTGTTTTTTAATGCTTTACTTGCAAAACAGTCAACTTCTTCCTTATTCTGCAGTTGCTAGTACTTTTCCCCAAGATAGGGATGCATCTTTAGTCCTGTCCCCTTTTAAGTCCTTTCCAGGAATCAGGACTCCTAGGCATTCCCCATGCCAGTTGCTTGCAGTATCACTGCATCCCTAAAAGGAGCCCCATCTAGTCTCTCAGGGGCTAGCTACATGACTCTTTCCTATCTTCTCTACCCACCAGCCTGTTTTACTCTCCAAAAGAACCCACTATTTATAATATAGTGGAGGGTGCAACTTTTGGGACCAACTAGGAACTGGCCTAATACTCTCTTAAACTGATGGTGTATTATTGTGCCATCCTCCTGTTACGACCTGGATCACTGCAGGTGGCACTGTTGTTCCCTGGGTGGAGGGTTGTAATTCCAGTGTCCAACAGCAGATGTCTCCCAGCAGAACCCAGTAATAAGTTTCCACCTGATGGCTGCTGGAAGGGTATTTAGGTCCACCCCTACTAAATGTCTCTCGCTACAGTGTTTTGCCCGATTCTGTTTGCTTAGATCCTGCTCTTGCTTGATGCCCTGTATCCTGCTCCCTTGTACCTGCTCCCAATTGTTCCTGATCCCAGTTTTTTTCCCCCATCCCATCTGCTCGTTGCACCTCTAGTTTTCTCCTACTTTTCAGTTTTCCCCACTTTGTCTAAATTGCTGTTAGGCTTCTGTTTGCTAGTTATTAATCAGGTATTCTGTCACTGGGTTGTTTTTTTGTTCACTTATATTTTCATGTTTGCTGTGTGCTGGTGTTTGGAAGCATTTTGTTTCACTGTAAATAAATCTCACTTAAAGCATACACAGTCTGGTCCCAGTTTCCTGAGTGTAGCCACACAGATCTCAGCTGCTAATTCCTGACACCTCAACCTCCCTCCACTCCCGGTTGGCTTTTAAATGAGTTCTATATAATCCATTTCTACAATCAACTCTTCTAAAAACTTGTATCATACACAAGCATGTTTATCAATAGATTGACCTATACACGTTGGCATTTCTTACAACTCAACTAGTAAGTTTTAATCTGAAGAATGTCACATTCAGCTAGTTTAACCACTTGAAGACCAGGCCTTTTCTGGAACTTTTTGTTTAAAAGTTTTAATCAGTATTTTATGCTAGAAAATTACTTAGAAACCCCAAACATTATATATATATTCTTTTTTAGCAGGGTCCCTAGAGAATAAAATGGTGATCGTTGCAATATTTTATGTTACAGTATTTGCGCAGTGGTCTTTTTAAATGCAATTTTTTGGGGGAAAAATTAACTTTAAAGAGTTAAAAAAAGCACAATATTTACCCCAATTTTTTTGTATAATATGAAAGATGATGTTAATAGATAGCTAACATGTCATGCTTTAAAATTGGGCATGCTCGTGGAATGGTGACAAGCTAAGGTACTTACAAATCTCCATAGGCAACACTTTAAAAGTTTTTACAGGTTACCTCTTTAGAGTTATAGAGGATGTCTTGTGCTAGAATTATTGCTCTCACTATAACGTTTGTGGCAATACCTCACATGTGTGGTTTGAACACCATTTACATATGCCTGCTTAACTTACGTATGCGTTCACTTCTGCGCAAAGGGATGGATTTACTTTTTTATTATTATTTATTTTGCTTGCTATTTTTTATTTTTACACTGTCCCTTTCTTTTAAATTTTTCACTTTTATGCCTATTACAAGGAATGTAAACATCCCTTGTAAGGATGACAGGTCCTCTTTATGGAGAGATCTGGTGTCAAAAAGTCCCCAGATCGCTTATGTACCTTTACAAGCTTTTGCTTTAAAAAAAATGAATTATTTACAATGGCCTGGGAACGGGTAGTGAGGTCACTGTGGTCCTCCAAGGGCATAGAGAGGAGTGGCGGCCATTTTCACACCCCTCCCGCTGCTTCTAAAAGTGATTTCATAGCTAATTGGGGCAGCACAGTGGTGTAGTGGTTAGCACTTTTGCCTAGCAGCAATCCTGACCGTGACACTACCTGCATGGAGTTTGCATGTTCTGCCTGTCTGGGTTTCCTCCTGGTACTCCGGTTTCCTCCCATACTCCAAAGATGTGCTGGTAGGTTAATTGGATCCTGTCAAAAAAATAAATAGGCCCTAGTATGTATAAATGTGAGCTAGGGACCTTAGATTGTAAGCTCCGTGAGGGCAGGGACCAATGTACAATGTATATGTAAATCACTGTGTACATTTATGGCGCTATATAAGTGCCTGAAATAAGTAGAAAAATAATCCACCTGCAGGACCCTTATCTGAAATAGAATTGGCTATAGTAAAAAAGAAATACCGGGTTATGGCAGGTAGTTTTTACTATGTGCCGGTCATCAAACCATTTCATTAGCTTTAAGCAGCTTTCATGAGGCCATTAAAAAACTCCACTTTGTGACTCTTAGTGGCATGCTGGATGTAACTTTAAACAAGCTTTTAGCAAACTTCTTTGATTTGCTCAGATTTTTATCTTTGCTGTAATACAATGTATAGATCCTGTATTTTATGTTACGAGTTTACATGCCATTATATTCTGCAAAAAACTATACTAATTCTAGCCCTCAAAGGAGATTATAATCAAATGTCTCTATAGCTGTTCTACAGACCCACAAGAAAAGGCCAGGCCAAGCAATCCAAACTTAACATTCTGATAAACTGTTACATAAAAAGCCATGTAACCTCTGTTCTTCAGAAAACACACAGATTTTGGTCAGACAGACCAAAAATGTCTTACTTTTCAGTTCACGTGACCAAATACCAAGGGTCCTCCTATGTAAAACCCCTAAGGAGCATACATCTTGCCTCTAATAGCATACATGCCAACAGTCTCAATTTTCCTGGGACAGTCACGGTATTCAGACCCTTGTCCCGGTCTTATTATGTCCTTGGAAAAATCATGGGAAATTGGCTTTGTCCTGACTCCTGGTATATCGGTCTCGTGGAGCTTGAGGCAAAGAAACAAGAGGCGGAGCCAAAGTGGCTGCCAATACAAATGGAGCTACCGCCAACACCCCACCTCGCGGCCTGCTGCCGGTCCGTGACCTGTTGTGGGAAAGGCCATGGGGTAGGGGCTTGGCGGCAGCTCCATTTTTATTGGCAGCCGCTTTCATTGCCATCTGGACTCCGCCTCTTGTTTCTTCCCCTCGGCCTCCACGAGAGCAGATCTTCTCTGTAAAATGGCTGCATCTGGTGACGTGCTGTATCTTGTGACATGCTGTATCTGGTGATATGCTGAATCTGGTGACAAGCTGCATCTGGTGACATGCTGCATCTGGTGACAAGCTGCATCTGGTGACAAGCTGCATCTGGGGACATGCTGCATCTGGTGACAAACTGCATCTAGTGACATGCTGCATCTGTTTAAATGCTGCATCTGGTGACAAGCTGTATCTTTTGACATGTTGCATCTGGTGGCAAGTGACGTGCTGCTTCTGGTGGCAGGTGACATGGCAAGTGACGTGCTGCATCTTGGTAGCAAGTGTCATGCTGCATCTGGTGACAAGTGAAAAGTTGCATCTGGTGGCAGGTGACATGGCAAGTGACAAGCTGCATCTTGTGGCAAGTGACATGCTGCATCTAGTGGCAAATGACAAGCAACATCTGGTGGTAGACAACATGGCAAGTGAAAAGTTGCATCTGGTGGCAGGCGATATGTCAAGTGACAAGTTGCATCTGGTGGCAGGTGACATGGTAAGTGACAAGATGCATCTGGTGGTAGGCGACATGGCAAGTGAAAAGTTGCATCTGGTGGCAGGCGATATGTCAAGTGACAAGTTGCATCTGGTGGCAGGTGACATGGTAAGTGACAAGATGCATCTGGTGGCAGGCGATATGTCAAGTGACAAGTTGCATCTGGTGGCAGGTGACATGGCAAGTGAAAAGTTGCATCTGGTGGCAGGCGATATGGCAAGTGACAAGCAACATCTGGTGGTAGGCAACATGGCAAGTGAAAAGTTGCATCTGGCGGCAGGCGATATGGCAAGTGACAAGTTGCATCTGGTGGCAGATAACATGGTAAGTGACAAGATGGATTTGGTGGCAGGCGACGTGGCAAGTGACAAGCTGCATCTGGTGGCAGGTGACATGGCAAGTGAAAAGTTGCATCTGGTGGAAGGCAATATGGCAAGTGACAAGTTGCATCTGGTGGAAGGTGACATGGTAAGTGACAAGTTGCATCTGGTGACAAGCTACATCTGGTGACAAGTTGCATCTGGTGACAAGCTGCATCTGGGGACATGCTGCATCTGGTGACAAACTGCATCTAGTGACATGCTGCATCTGCTTAAATGCTGCATCTGGTGACAAGCTGTATCTGGTGACATGTTGCATCTGGTGGCAAGTGACGTGCTGCATCTGGTGACAGGCGACATGGCAAATGACTTGCTGCATCTTGGTAGCAAGTGACATGCTGCATCTGGTGACAAATGAAAAGTTACATCTGGTGGCAGGCGACATGGTAAGTGACAAGATGGATCTGGTGGCAGGCGACGTGGCAAGTGACAAGCTGCATCAGATGGCAGGAGACATGGCAAGTGACGAGTTGCATCTGGTGGCAGATGACATGGTAAGTGAAAAGTTGCATCTTGTGGCAGGCGATATGGCAAGTGACAAGTTGCATCTGGTGGCAGGCGACATGGCAAGTGACAAGTTGCATCTGGTGGCAGGCAACATGGTAAGTGACAAGTTGCATCTGGTGGAAGGTGACATGGTAAGTGACAAGATGCATCTGGTGGCAGTCGACATGGCAAGTGAAAAGTTGCATCTGGTGGCAGGCGATATGTCAAATGACAAGTTGCATCTGGTGGCAGGTGACATGGTAAGTGAAAAGTTGCATCTGGGGGCAGACAATATGCAAGTGACAAGATGCATCTGGTGGCAGGCGACATGGCAAGTGAAAAGTTGCATCTGGGGGCAGACAATATGCAAGTGACAAGTTGCATCTGGTGGCAGTCGACATGGCAAGTGACAAGTTACATCTGGTGGCAGGCAACATGGTAAGTGACAAGATGCATCTGGTGGCAGGCAATGTGACAAGAGACAAGCTGCATCTGGTTACATGTTGCATCTGGTGACAAGCTGCATCTGGGGACATGCTGCATCTGGTGAGAAACTGCATCTAGTGAAAAGCTGCATCTGGTTAAATGCTTAAATGCTGCATCTGGTGACAAGCTGCATCTGGTGGCAAGTGACGTGCTGCATCTGGTGACAGGCGACATGGCAAATGACGTGCTGCATCTTGGTAGCAAGTGACATGCTGCATCTGGTGACAAGTGAAAAGTTGCATCTGGTGGCAGGCGACGTGGCAAGTGACAAGCTGCATCTGGTGGCAGGTGACATGGCAAGTGACAAGTTGCATCTGGTGGCAGATGACATGGTAAGTGAAAAGTTGCATCTGGTGGCAGGCGATATGGCAAGTGACAAGTTGCATCTGGTGGCAGGCGACATGTCAAGTGACAAGTTGCATCTGGTGGAAGGTGACATGGTAAGTGACAAAATGCATCTGGTGGCAGGCGACATGGCAAGTGACAAGATGCATCTGGTGGTAGGCGACATGGCAAGTGAAAAGTTGCATCTGGTGGCAGGCGATATGTCAAGTGACAAGTTGCATCTGGTGGCAGGCGACATGGCAAATGACGTGCTGCATCTTGGTAGCAAGTGACATGCTGCATCTGGTGACAAGTGAAAAGTTGCATCTGGTGGCAGGCGACATGGTAAGTGACAAGATGGATCTGGTGGCAGGCGACGTGGCAAGTGACAAGCTGCATCTGGTGACAGGTGACATGGCAAGTGACAAGTTGCATCTGGTGGCAGATGACATGGTAAGTGAAAAGTTGCATCTGGTGGCAGGCGATATGGCAAGTGACAAGTTGCATCTAGTGGCAGGCGACATGTCAAGTGACAAGTTGCATCTGGTGGCAGGTGACATGGTAAGTGACAAAATGCATCTGGTGGCAGGCGACATGGCAAGTGACAAGATGCATCTGGTGGTAGGCGACATGGCAAGTGAAAAGTTGCATCTGGTGGCAGGCGATATGTCAAGTGACAAGTTGCATCTGGTGGCAGGTGACATGGTAAGTGAAAAAATTCATCTGGTGGCAGGCGACATGGCAAGTGAAAAGTTGCATCTGGTCGCAGGCGATATGTCAAGTGGCAAGTTGCATCTGGTGGCAGGTGACATGGTAAGTGACAAGATGCATCTGGTGGCACGCGACATGGCAAGTGAAAAGTTGCATCTGGTGTCAGGCGATATGTCAAATGACAAGTTGCATCTGGTGGCAGGTGACATGGTAAGTGACAAGATGCATCTGGTGGCAGGCAAAATGGCAAGTGAAAAGTTGCATCTGGGGGCAGACGATATGCAAGTGACAAGTTGCATCTGGTGGCAGGCGACATGGCAAGTGACAAGTTACATCTGGTGGCAGGCAACATGGTAAGTGACAAGATGCATCTGGTGGCAGGCAACGTGACAAGTGACAAGCTGCATCTGGTGGCAGGCAATGTGACAAGTGACAAGCTGCATCTGGTGACATGTTGCATCTGGTGACAAGCTGCATCTGGGGACATGCTGCATCTGGTGACAAACTGCATCTAGTGACATGCTGCATCTGATTAAATGCCTAAATGCTGCATCTGGTGACAAGCTGCATCTGGTGGCAAGTGACGTGCTGCATCTGGTGACAGGCGACATGGCAAATGACGTGCTGCATCTTGGTAGCAAGTGACATGCTGCATCTGGTGACAAGTGAAAAGTTGCATCTGGTGGCAGGCAACATGGTAAGTGACAAGATGGATCTGGTTGCAGGCGACGTGGCAAGTGATAAGCTGCATCTGGTGGCAGGTGACATGGCAAGTGACGAGTTGCATCTGGTGGCAGAGGACATGGTAAGTGAAAAGTTGCATCTGGTGACAAGCTGTATCTGGTGACATGTGAAAAGTTGCATCTGGTGGCAGGCGACATGGTAAGTGACAAGCTGAGTCTGGTGGCAGGTGACATGGCAAGTGACAAGTTGCATCTGGTGGCAGATGACATGGTAAGTGACAAAATTCATCTGGTGGCAGGCGACATGGCAAGTGAAAAGTTGCATCTGGTGGCAGGCGATATGTAAAATGACAAGTTGCATCTGGTGGCAGGTGACATGGTAAGTGACAAGATGCATTTGGTGGCAGGCGACATGACAAGTGAAAAGTTGCATCTGGGGCAGACAATATGCAAGTGACAAGTAGCATCTGGTGGCAGGCGACATGGCAAGTGACAAGTTACATCTGGTGGCAGGCAACATGGTAAGTGACAAGATGCATCTGGTGGCAGGCGACGTGGCAAGTGACAAGCTGCATCTGGTGGCAGGTGATGTGACAAGTGACAAGCTGCATCTGGTGACATGTTGCATCTGGTGACAAACTGCATCTAGTGACATGCTGCATCTGGTTAAATGCTGCAGCTGGTGACAAGCTGTATCTGGTGACATGTGAAATGTTGCATCTGGTGGCAGGCGACATGGTAAGTGACAAGCTGAGTCTGGTGGCAGGTGACATGGCAAGTGACAAGTTGCATCTGGTGGCAGGCGATATGGCAAGAGACAAGTTGCATCTGGTGGCAGGCGACATGGCAAGTGACAAGATGCATCTGGTGGCAAGCGACATGGCAAGTGACAAGTTGCACCTGGTGGCAGGCAACATGGTAAGTGACAAGATGCATCTAATGGCAAGCGACATGGCAAGTGACAAGATGCATCTGGTGGCAGGCGACATGGCAAGTGAAAAGTTGCATCTGATGGCAGGCGATATGTCAAGTGACAAGTTACATCTGGTGGCAGGTGACATGGCAAGTGACAAGTTGCATCTGGTGGCAGGTGACATGGTAAGTGACAAGATGCATCTGGTGGCAGGCGACATGGCAAGTGAAAAGTTGCATCTGGTGGCAGGCGATATGTAAGTGACAAGTTGCATCTGGTGGCAGGTGACATGGCAAGTGACAAGTTACATCTGGTGGCAGGCAACATGGCAAGTGACAAGGGGCATCTGGTAGCAGGTGACGTGGCAAGTGACAAGCTGCATAGGTGGCAGGCGACATGACAAGTGACAAGTTGCATCTGGTGGCAGGCGACATGACAAGTGACAAGTTGCATCTGGTGGCAGGCGACATGACAAGTGACAAGTTGCATCTGGTGGCAGGCACAATGGCAAGTGACAAGATGCATCTGGTGGCAGGCAACGTGGCAAGTGACAAGCTGCATCTGGTGGCAGGCGACATGACAAGTGACAAGCTGCATCTGGTGGCAGGCGACGTGACAAGTGACAAGCTGCATCTGGTGGCAGGCAACATGGTAAGTGACAAGATGCATCTGGTGGCAGGCAACGTGGCAAGTGACAAGTTGCATCTGGTGGCAGGTGACATGGTAAGTGACAAGATGAATCTGGTGGCAGGTAACATGGTAAGTGACAAGATACATCTGGTGGCAGGCAACATGGCAAGTGACAAGTTGCATCTGGTGGTAGGCGACGTGGCAAGTGACAAGTTACATCTGGTGGCAGGCAACATGGTAAGTGACAAGATGCATCTGGTGGCAGGAGACGTGGCAAGTGACAAGCTGCATCTGGTGGCAGGCGACATGACAAGTGACAAGCTGCATCTGGTGGCAGGCAACATTATAAGTGACAAGTTGCATCTGGTGGCAGGCGACATGACAAGTGACAAGTTGCATCTGGTGGCAGGCGACATGGCAAGTGACAAGATGCATCTGGTGGCAGGCAACGTGGCAAGTGACAAGCTGCATCTGGTGGCAGGCAACATGGTAAGTGACAAGATGTATCTGGTGGCAGGCAACGTGGCAAGTGACAAGTTGCATTTGGTGGCAGGTGACATGGTAAGTGACAAGATGCATCTGGTGGCAGGTGACATGGTAAGTGACAAGATGCATCTGGTGGCAGGTAACATGGTAAGTGACAGGATGCATCTGGTGGCAGGCAACATGGCAAGTGACAAGATGCATCTGGTGGCAGGCAACGTGGCAAGTGACAAGCTGCATCTGCTGGCAGGCGACGTGACAAGTGACAAGCTGCATCTGGTGGCAGGCGATATGGTAAGTGACAAGTTGCATCTGGTGGCAGTCGATGTGACAGTTGACAAGCTGCTTCTGGTGGCAGGCAACATGGTAAGTGACAAGATGCATCTGGTGGCAGGTGACATGGTAAGTGACAAGATGCATCTGGTGGCAGGCAACGTGGCAAGTGACAAGTTGCATCTGGTGGCAGGTGACATGGTAAGTGACAAGATGCATCTGGTGGCAGGTAACATGGTAAGTGACAAGTTGCGTCTGGTGGCAGGCTACATGGCAGGTGACAAGTTGCATCTTGTGGCAGGCTACATGGTAAGTGAAAAGTTGCATCTGGTGACAGACGATATGCAAGTGACAAGTTGCATCTGGCGGCAGGCGACATGGCAAGTGCCAAGTTACATCTGGTGCGCCCCGAGCCCATCCAATTCTGTGACATTAGCAAATTAATATTCGCTAATATCTTCCTGTTTCTCCTCCAGGCCAATCAGGAAGCGGGTCCTGAGATCCGATTGCCCAGGAGTCTTAAGACCCGATTGGCCGCCATTCCTAAGTCCTGATTGGCTGGGAGGAGAAGCGACCGCTGAGCCTCGGGAGGAGACGCAGGGGGGAAGCCGCCGAAGCTGCGATCTGGGTGGGGTAAGTGTGGGGCTGGCGTGGCTGGCCTGGATGCGGGCGAGCGATGGTGGCAGCGATCGAGCGAGCGAGCGCCCAGGGGTGGTTGCGAAGAGGTGTTGTCTGGCTGGCTGTGGGGTACCTGGCTGGCTGGGGGGGGCACCCCTCCACGAAAATTGAGCACTGGCCACCGCTGATGAAATGTATTTGGGTACAGCTTTACACGATGGAGTAATTGTCAAGGAAAATATAGTGGCTCTGAAAAAAAATTGCCTTGTAATAAATGGGTATATACTGGCCAGAACTCAACAGGTTGACACTGGACTTTAAATATGACAGTTGTCAGTATTCTTCTATGATATTAAATAGGGAACTCTGTGATAGTATTGCTGCCAGCTGTACCTGATTTCTTTTTTTAAAAACATTCCTTTCTATTGAAACTTATGTATTTACCCTTGGATCTTATTAAAATGGTTTTACATAAACTAGCCTGCAATTTATGCCTGGTGGCCCTTTAAGCATGTTTTAATTACAGGTCCAAGCTGTAAATTCTGATGCATCTTTTGGGCCATAATTGCTAGAACAAATATAAAAAAAAAAATGACAGAGGTGTCTGACCTGCAATGTCCTCTAGATGGCGTTGTAATCTGCAATTCCTTCACTGTACAACAATAAAGCAATTGTTTCCTGTTTCCACTTAACAATTCTCAGTTTCTCTTCATGCTGCTTCCAGCCGGCTGTTCATTTCTTTTTTTTTTCTTTGTAGAGTGTACCTTTGTATGCTGAGGGGTCCTAAGTGCTATGTCGATGTTTTGATATGTGTCCTTCAAGGGGAAAAGAAGGAGTAGGGTCTATTCTCATGACATGCTGGAACTTTTGAAGAGTCAAAAAAAAAAAAAACTTTCCAGAAACACCTAATCTTTGGGAAGCGTCCAAGTGCCACACTGTACGTAATTCCCAGCAGTCTCAAGGGACCTGTGAGAAGGTTAGGTGTGCCCCTCTGAAGTCAGCCACGGCTAAGAGTCAGGCGGATGCGTCCGAAGTGAGATGTTTCATCTGTCAAGCTCGCTGTACACTGACGGCGTTCACGTATTGACATTAAAGAGAATGGGCACTTGTGAAGCAAGATCACGGTACTGTAGAGCAGACTATAGCGGTGCAGACACTCCATTTACTTTCTGAATTCATCCTGCAATTGACAAGCAGTCAGCTGCCAGCTGTTTTGGCACCTTTTCACCCCCTACAATTAAAGTGCCCCCCCCCCCTTCCTTCCATAGCCATGAAGCCCTGCTGGATGCATATTTCAAAACAACCTCAAATTATATATTTAAAAAAAAGATTTTCAATATTAAACTTACATTTTATGTAATTTCACTTCCTGGACTCCCGGAGGCACTGGTGATGTAGCCCTGGCCTCACAGATGCCTCCTGGGAAGGCTTTGTCGCCAGGGAGGTCTTGCTCATGTAGCGTATAACTTTGTTATACTTAAATAAAAAACCACATCATATGAAATCTGGCATGGTTAAATATTTCAAATGAATAAATTCGTAAGGTGCATGTGCAAGTTCGGGTGAGGTTTCCCTGGAAGGCACTGGTGACGTCACCAGTGCCTTCCAGGGAGAGCTCACCTTGCGCATGCAAAATATAAATTTGTTATACTTCAATATTAAAGAGGAAGTAGACCCTGATGGGTTTTTCTTCCTCTTTATTTGCCAGCAAAAGGTAAAGCATAATGGGCTACTATGCATTGCATATGTGTTACTTATCTGAAAACAAAGCCTGCGATGTCACAGCTGTCCCCACTAGCAGCGAGCATCCATCTTCACCCCTCTTCCTTCCGGGGGCCCGAAGTCCGGCTCTATGACTGGCCGGAGTCATGTGACGCCACTCCCACGCATGCGTGCAGGAGCCGGCCACAGCATGATCCCCTTTAGAAACGGGAGGATCTGCCCTTTCTAAAGTGTGCATGCGCCGTAGACATCAGCGCACGGCTTTATTCTAAATATCTCCTAAACCGTGGAAGTTTATGAGATATTCCTAGCACCTACAGGTAGGCCTTAATATAGGGTGTACAACCACTTTACAGGGTGTACAACCACTTTAAAACACACTATATGAGATCTGGTGCAGTTTATTATTCAAGTTTAACAAACTCATACGGCGCATGCGCAAATCTTCTTGAAAGGCACTGATGACGTAGCCTTCCCTGGGGGAGGGGCAGCTGTGAGGCCATGTCATTCCTTCCTTCCAAGGAGAACTTGTCTGAATGTGCAAGTTTAGAAGAGATTTCCCTGGAAGGCACTGGTGATTTGGTCAGGGCCTCACAGCTGCTCCATGGAAAGGGTACGTCACCAGTGCCTTCCTGGGAGAGCTCACCTGATCTTGCGAATGTGGATTACAAGTGTGTTATACTTGAATGTTAAACTACACCATGGTGCAGTTGCATATTCAAGATTAACAAACTTATATGGCGCATGCGCAAGATCGATGAGATCTCCCTGAAAGGCACTGGTGACATAGCTTTACCAGTGGGAAGCTGTGAGGTCCTGGCTATGTAACCAATGCCTTTCAAGGAGATCTTGCCTCAACTTGCAAGTTCAGGATAGTTTTCACTGGTGATATGGCCAGGGCCTCACAGTTGCTCCCTAGAAAGGCTACGTCACCAGTGGCTTTCAGGGAGATCCCATCTAAATTTATGCATGCATCGTACTAGTTTGTAGATTTGAATATCAAACCACATTGTATGAGATCTGAAGAAGTTTAATATTTAGGATTCTTAGACTCATACAGCACGTGTGCAATTTCAGGCGAGATGTCTGTAAACGGCACTGGTGACATAGCTTTACCAGAGGGCAACCTGTGAGGCTATGTCACCAATTCCTTCCAAGGAGATCTTGCCTGAACTTGCATATGCGCCCTATGAGTTTCTATCCGTCAATAATATACCGTAAAAGTTCTCATGAGGTGTAGTTTAACCACTTGCCGACCAGCCACCGTCATTATACAGCAGCAGGTCGGCACGATCCCACGAATCGCTGTAGGTGAACGTCGGCACCTTTAAGGGAAATAGCGGGCGCACGCGCGCTGCACAGCAGAGGACCCGATGCGCGTGGATGGCGGTCCCCGATGACCTGCAATCGCAGGCACGAGAGTCAGAACGGGGATATGTGTGTAAACACACACATCCCCGCTCTGACAGGAGAGGAGAGACAGATCGTCTGTTCCACTTCCTACTAATCAGGAACAGCAACTGGTCTCCTCCCCCAGTGAGTCTCATCCCCTCACAGTTAGAAACACAAATGAGGGAACACATTTAACCCCTAGATCGCCCCCCATAGTATTAACCCCTTCCCTGCCAGTGTCATTTATACAGTAATCAGTGCATTTTTATAGCACTGATCGCTGTATAAATATCAGTGGTCCCCAAAAAAGTGTCAAAAGTGTCTGATCTGTCCGTAGCAATGACGCAGTCCCGCTAAAAATCGCTGATCGCCGCCATTACTAGTAAAAAAAAAAATATTAAAAATTGCATAAATATATCCCCTATTTTGTAAACGCTATAACTTTTGCGCAAACCAATCAATATCCGCTTATTGCGATTTTTTTTTTACCAAAAATATGTAGAAGAATATATATCGGCCTGAACTGATGAAGAATTTTCTTTTTTTACATTTTTTTTTTGGATATTTATTATTATATTATATATTTATTATAGCAAAAAGTAAAAAATATAATAATTTTTTTCAAAATTGTTGCTCTTTTTTTGTTTATAGCGCAGAAAATAAAAACCGCATAGGTGATCAAATACCACCAAAAGAAAGCTCTATCTATGGGAAAAAAAGGACGTCAGTTTTGTTTGGGTATATTGCCGCACGACCGCGCAATTGTCAGTTAAAACGACGCAGTGCTGTAACGCAAAAAATGGCCTGGTCATTAAGGGGGCAAATCTTCCGGTCTGTAAGTGGTAAATATTCAAACTTACAAACTTGTATGGTACATGCCCAAGTTCAGGAGAGATTTCATTGGAAGGTAACTGGTGATGTGGCCAGGGCCTTACCGCTGCTCCCTTAAAAGGCTACCTCATCAGTGCCTTTCAGGGAGATCTCAGCTGAAGTTGCGCATACGCTTTAAAAGTTTGTAGATTTTAATATTAAAGTGGTAGTAAAGATTTTTTAATAAAAAATAAATAAATAACAAACATGTTATACTTACCTATTCTATGCAGAGGTTTTGTACAGAGCAGCTCCAATCCTCTTCTTATCAGGTCCCCCCGCTGGTGCTCCTGGCTCCACCCCTTCGTGCAGTGCCCCCAGAGAAAGCCGATTGCCCTGGGGGCACCGCAGCATGCTCGCTCCTGAGCCGCTGCTTTATGCATCCATAAGACACATAGAGACATGGCTCGGCCCCGGCTCCTCGTTTTCTCCTTATTGGCTCACTGCCTGTCTTTGATAGCAGTGGGAGCCAATGGGGAGGGAGACTCCCAGGACAGCCGAGGCTATGGTGAACATCGCTGGATCGGAGGGAGCTCAGGTAAGGAATGGATTAGGGGGGGGGGAAAGGCATAAAGGTAAAAACCCTCAGCCTTTAGAACCACTTTAAACCAAACCAAATAAGACCTGTCATATACCCTAAATCTCGCTGGAAAGATGCTCCGAGCAGGTGTTTTTTTTTTTACAATTATTGCAGAACATAAAAATGTTAACGTAGATATATTTTTTCTGAATTCCCGGAGTTAAGAACAAAGAAAATCAGAAATAGAATAAAATCAAAGTGCACGTCCCCTGTAAGTTTTCTGGTAATTTGTGTTGTCACTTCAGTTCTCCTTTTCAAGCACGGTTTGGGGAACACCTGATGTCAGCCTCAGCAGTTTTATACAAAACTTCTTCATTTGTCACCACGAGGAAGCTGTAAGACAAACGTTAAATTTAACCTGATTTTAAAAGAAATGCAATTCTAAAAAAAAAGTCTATGCAAATCCTTACAATCTGCTATTTGCTCCCTTTTTCTCTGTTAAACATGCCAAAGCATATTGTTATATCTGTTCGATAAGGTGTAAAAAAATACTATGTACCCCATACTCATTCACATATAAGGGGGGGGGGTGCGGGATCTGGGGGCCCCAGAGGTGATCAAATACCACCAAAAGAAAGCTCCATTTATGGGAATAAAAGGACATAAATTTTGTTTGGGTACAACGCCGCATTACCGCGCAATTGTCAGTTAAAGCGACGCAGTGCCCTATCGCAAAAAATGGCCTGGTTATGAAGTGGGTAAATCCTTCCGGACCTGAAGTGGTTAAAGGAGTTTTTCATTTTTATTGTTTCACTTTCAGCATCATTAAAATCACTGCTCCTTTAATCACTTCTCGCCCGGCCTATAGCAGAATGACATCCAGGAAGTGGTTCAGTTATCCTGACTGGGCCTCATATGACGTCCAGAAGGATAAGCTGAGATTGCGCGCCCGCAGGGGCAGGCAGCGCGGTGATTGGTGGTGTGTGCACTGATAATCAGCACATTGATTATCAGCGCAGTCCCCATCAGAGGTGCCCACCACAAAGAAAAGCCTGGAGCAACAGCATACAATGCTGTAGGCAAAGGGCGAACATGACAGTGGGAACAGGGTAAGGGTTAATGATTTAGGTTTATGGTGGAGCCGAGGGGGAGGGAGAATTAGGGGAGGGGACATTTAAAAGGGCTTCCCGCTCTGGGAGGGGTAGCAGAAGATCGTGGAAAGTTCAGGGAGCAGGTCAGTGCCACACCATGTCTGACTTAGAAGGGCTCATGGCCCAGTTAAGGGAAGAAGCGGCGGTACGGGGGGCGGAATGGCTGCAGGAGACAGTCTCAGCAGCGATCCGGGCTCCCAGCGCGGCAGCTAGTGAGGGAGAGAGAGGCAGTCACAGAGCGCGCCGCTCCCGACCGCCTGAGCGGTTCTCACCGGACCGCGTGACTAATCCACAGCGGCACCTGGGTAACATGGTGCCCAATGTACAGGGGGGCCCACCAGCCAAACGAGCGGCGGGAAGAGAGCGGGTCAGCGGGCGGGCGGCCCCGACAGGACAGGAGAGGACCCCAGCAGGAGGACGGTCAGGAGACAGGCCCAACAGCGGCAGACGCGCGGGGAGCGCAAGCCCCGCCCCCAGGAAGACGGTGGAGAGCTCCGCCATCGATGCCAATGCAACGCCTGCAGCTGTCCCTGGGCCTTCCATCAATTCGGCAGGGGACAGGCAGGATAGAGGGAGGATCAGGACTGGAGTAAAATCAACCAGAGCGGAGGCCTGCAGGACTGTGGTAGCCCACACCGGTCCTGGGAAGGCTGTCCGGAAGTCCACGGGCGGATTCGCTGCGCGGAGGAGGGAAAGGATGGCGGGTAGTGCGGCAGCCGCGGTCAACGTCCCGGGCGGGCCAGCATCTGCTGCGGAAGAAGACGCGGGTCAGAGCGGGGGAGAAGAGATGTCCGGATCGGAAGAGGAGACGGCCCAGCTGCCCAGGAGGATGGGGCCAGGAGAAGGCAGACGGTCGGCTGATGGGGCGACACCTATGCAGCCCGGTGAGTTAACACATGATAATGCAAATGCTAATTTAGACAATGCAACAGTGTCAGGAGCTGGGGTTGGAGGTTCGGTGGGAAGTGGGGTAGGAACTGACAAGGGGGGAGGTGCTCCGGGATTTTTGGGTTTTTTGACAGGAATTAAGGAGCTTGTGCAGAGGCTGGAGGCGGCAGAGAAGCCAGCGGGGGGGCCAATAGCTGCATGGGCACCGCAGACGGAAAAGGAACTAGATAACGCAGGGCGGGGGGCCATACCTACAGTTGCAGCCGTGGTCGCGGTGCCGGCACAGGAGGCCGTGGCGAGCGTAACAGCGCAGGGGAAGGACAAGGCGGCGCAGTCAGGGGAGGCTGCGGCGAGAAAAGATATTGTTAGGTTGGCGGACGCAGCCCGCTGCGAGGTGTACGTGTGCTACGAAGGACCGTTGGGGGCTCACCTGAAACAGGAGGTTCGGGAAAAATTATGGAAGGGTGAGTATGTTGAAATATTTTCATTACTGCCCTTGGAAAAATTTAACCTTGATAGAGTCAAGCCGGATGATTCCAAAAAGGAAGATGAGGAGAAGAGGAGATATAGGCTGATACCTCGGACATTTACGAATTGGTTGCAAGCGTTTGCAATCATGGCCAGTGTGATAGGGGAAAAACAGCCGGAACATTGTTCGGCGCTTTTCTGCTATCAGGACGCAATCGGGGAAGCGTATAGAGTATATGGGGGTACGGCGTGGTTGAGGTACGACGAACAGTTCAGGCAGCGGAGAGCAGTGCGTCCGGAACTTCGTTGGGACCACAAGGACATCAGTCTGTGGATGCGTTTGATGACGACGGCGAGGGCACCGAATTCGTTTTTTCAGGGGGGAGCCGGTGGACCGTCAACCCAGGGACATGCGGCTGGAAACAAAAAAGGGGTCTGTTGGCAGTACAATTCAGGGGTCTGCAGGTTCGGAGGATCATGTAAGTTTAAACACGAATGCTCCGGCTGCGGGGGAACACATCCGGCATCCAGGTGTTTTAAGCAGGGAAAAGGTCGTCAGGGAGAAGCTGGGAACAAAAGGGAGGACTCCGGTGATGGTGGCAAGGATGCGACCGTTTCTCGGTAAGTATCCCGACAGGCAAGCAGCACGGCTATTAGAAGAAGGTTTTACGGTAGGATTTAGGATTCCATGCAATTTAGCAGTTGTACCCCCAGTACCCAAAAATTTAAAGTCAGCTTTGCAACATCCGGAAGTGGTTTTGGAAAAACTACAGAAGGAGGTTGCATTGGGTAGAATGAGCGGACCTTTTCCAGTGGCGCCAGTGGCGGATTTGGTGGTATCACCTCTAGGTGTGGTGCCCAAAAAAGAGCCCAATAAGTTTAGGCTCATTCACCACTTATCCTTCCCAAAAGGGGGATCCGTGAATGATGCCATTGACCAAGAAGCGTGCTCAGTGACGTATACGTCGTTTGACGCTGCGGTAAGGTGGGTGCGCCACTATGGAAAAGGGGCGTTGATGGCTAAGGCAGACGTGGAATCAGCTTTTCGACTCCTTACCAGTGCACCCCGAGAGCTTTCGGTTACTGGGGTGTCATTGGAATGGTGGATTCTACGTTGATCAATGCCTACCGATGGGTTGTTCGGTATCGTGTGCGCTGTTCGAACAATTCAGCTCCTTTGTAGAGTGGGTAGTAAGGGATGTATCCGGAGTGAATTCGCTAATTCACTACTTGGATGATTTTTTATGCATTGGCCCGGCGGATTCTAGAGTCTGTGCAGTGCTGCTAGCGTCATTGCAGCACATAGCAGAAAAATTTGGCATTCCATTAGCAGCCGATAAGACGGAGGGACCCTGCTCGGTCATCACGTTCTTAGGTATTGTATTAGATTCGGATGCGATGGAATGCAGATTACCTGAGGAGAAGTTGGAAGATTTGCGGAAGGAAGTGGCTGGTTTGATAGGTCTGAAAAAGGTACAACTGAGAAGGTTACAATCGGTTTTGGGCAAGCTGAATTTTGCTTGCCGCATATTACCGATGGGGAGAGTGTTTAGTCGCCGGCTGGCGGCCGGCACGAGTGGGATCAAATCCCCAACTCATTTTGTTCGTTTAGTAAAAACACATAGGGAGGATCTCAGGGTCTGGAATACCTTTCTGGAATCCTTTAACGGTAGGGCAATGTGGATGTCGGGTCCAGTCAGTAATTTTGACTTGGAATTATTCACTGATGCCGCTGGATCGACAGGTTTTGGGGCGTTCTTCCAAGGGCGATGGAGCGCAGGTCCATGGCCTCAATCGTGGGTACAAGAGGGTTTCACGAAGAACCTGGTCTTGCTGGAACTGTTTCCAGTGGTACTGGCTGTTGAGTTATGGGGCGCATCGTTCAGGGATCTGAAGGTGCGTTTTCATGGGGATAACATGGGGGTGGTGCAAGTGATAAACAGGGTCACGGCGTCATCTCCGCCGGTGATTAGGATGCTGCAACACTTAGTGTTAAGATGCTTACAACTGAATGTCTTCATTCATGCTGTTCACTTACCGGGGGTGGAAAACGTAATTGCTGATGCGTTGTCTCGCTTCCAGTGGGACAGGTTCAGAGAGTTGGCGCCGGAAGCGGTGCAACAGGGGGTGCCTTGTCCAGACTGGCTGTGGGAGATTGCACTGGAGTCGTCGAGGGATGGATTAAGCGGTCGGTAAGTGGGGCTACTTGGGCAGCATACAATAAGGTTTGGCAGGAATGGATGTCCTTTGGGCAAGCGTTGAGGGAGGAACTTGTAGGGCAGGGAGTACGTTCGCTATTACTGTATTATTTGGCAAGAAAATTTAACGAGGGGGCGTCGGTATCTGTGATCAATATGCAGCTAGCTGGTTTAGCTTTCCTTTTTAAGCTACAAGGGCAGCCTGACTTCACCAAGGACTTTTGGGTGAGACAGGCGTTGAAAGGTTATCGGAGGGCGGCGGTTCAGCGCGATTCGAGGCGACCAGTAACTTTCGAGATACTGGGGGGTATTGTGGAACAATTGAGGGGTGTCTGTTCGTCTGATTACGAAGTAAGTTTGTTTAAGGTAGCTTTTGTATTAGCATTTTTTGGTGCATTCAGGATAGGGGAGTTGGTTAGCCCTTCAAAAACAGTGCAAGGAGGAGTAGGTTGTAAGGAGGTTACACTTGAGGAAGACGGGGTATCGATATTCCTACGGAAGTCTAAGACAGATCAGGAGGGGAGAGGCAGGATGGTGCGAGTTTATTCCATCCTGGGATCCCCTCAGTGCCCGGTGAGTGCAGTAAGGGAATTTTTGAAAGTTAGGCCGGACTGTCAGGGCCCTTTATTAATACATTCAAATGGAGATATGTTATCGCGTTTTCAGTTTATTGCTGTTTTTAGAAAATGCTTGCTTGGGCTGGGACTTGAGGAGCGGGAATTTTCATCACATTCATTCCGGATAGGTGCCGCAACAGAAGCGGCCAGATTGGGTATGGATGTGGAAACAATAAAACGGATTGGGCGGTGGGAGTCTAATAGATTTCGATCTTATGTGCGGCCTCAACTAGCGGTAAGATTGTAAGGAGTTAGGTTGTTTTTATGGTTTTATGGCCGGTGGGACAGTAGTTATCTGGTCAATGTTGAGCATGGTTTGTTTTCTTTTAATTTCAGGTGCAGCTCCAAGAGTGGTCTGGATTATGGGCCATTCTTATGTGTGTTGGGGGGCTCGGAGGGGAGACGCACGACCTGAGGGTAGGCAGTTAGGTTTTGATAGACGGGAGGTGTATTTAAAATGGTTTGGTATACCGGGGATGTTGTGGGGCAGGTTGGTTCAGGAGGTACAACGTTATGCAAATAGGGAGGGCCCTCCGGATGTGCTGGTAATACATGTGGGCGGCAATGATCTTAGTATTCGCTCAATGATTGACATTACGCGAGACATTAAATTTGACGTCTGGCGCTTAGGGAAGGAGTTTCCAAAAATGATCATTGTCTGGTCGGACATGGTTGCCCGCATGTGTTGGAGAATGGCCAGGTCAGTGGAGGGGGTGAATAGAGCTAGGAAGAAGATTAATAGGGAAGTGAGTAAATTTGTGGTTAGTTGTGGAGGGTTGGCAATCAGGCATATGGAACTGGAATTCGAGACATGGAGGTACTTAAGACGAGATGGGGTACATCTTAATGAGGTGGGGACGGATTTGTGGGCTTTGGGCCTACAAGACGGTATACAGCGAGCTATTCGGGTGTGGAGGAGCACCCAAGAGTAAGGTATTACTATTGGGATGCTTTGGCGGGCGTTGGTCTGGGCAAGGGAAGGAAGATGGCAAAAAAGTAAGAGTGGGGATCCAACGTTGATATGGGTCCGGAGGTTTTTTGGTTCCCGGTTAGCCGGGAAGTGATATGGGGCACTGCAGTCACGGCAGTCTCTGAGCCAGCTTGTCGGCTTGAGGCCTATTGGAGATTTTTGGTTTAGGGCTGCAGTGCTATAGTTGTTATGGCCATCAGATGGATTTGCTAAAGCTATTGCTCAGACCAACGTTCTTTTTTGATAACAGATGTTTGTTTTTCTTGATGACGGAAATTTTATATTTTTGATATATATAATTTTATGTTAAGTTAATAAAGTAGGCTGCTACGGCCTTTGTTTTATACTCCAGAAGCTGGTGTGGTCTCATTATTGGGAATAGGAGTATAATGGTTGGGTAATGTTTAATAGACATCTGTTATCCAATAGTCAAGAAAAGCCTGGAGCAACAGCATACAATGCTGTAGGCAAAGGGCGAACATGACAGTGGGAACAGGGTAAGGGTTAATGATTTAGGTTTATGGTGGAGCCGAGGGGGAGGGAGAATTAGGGGAGGGGACATTTAAAAGGGCTTCCCGCTCTGGGAGGGGTAGCAGAAGATCGTGGAAAGTTCCCGCCCACCCTCCCTAGTAATAAGATATGTTATTGTCGTTGGGTTTGTGGTTTTTCTTTTGTCAACAGGTGAAAGAAGAGAGATTGTCGTGGCAGTGGCGGGCGTTGGTCTGAGCCAGCTTGTCGGCTTGAGGCCTATTGGAGATTTTTGGTTTAGGGCTGCAGTGCTATAGTTGTTATGGCCATCAGATGGATTTGCTAAAGCTATTGCTCAGACCAACGTTCTTTTTTGATAACAGATGTTTGTTTTTCTTGATGACGGAAATTTTATATTTTTGATATATATAATTTTATGTTAAGTTAATAAAGTAGGCTGCTACGGCCTTTGTTTTATACTCCAGAAGCTGGTGTGGTCTCATTATTGGGAATAGGAGTATAATGGTTGGGTAATGTTTAATAGACATCTGTTATCCAATAGTCATGCCAATCAGTGTCCACCAAAATCCCAATTAGTGCCCACCCAAATTGCTAATCAGTGCCTATCAAAGTGCCAATCAGTGCCCATCAGTAACGCCTGTCAGTGCCCTTCACAGATGCCAATCAGTGTCCATCAGTAATGCCTGTCAGTGCCTCCTCATCAGTGCTGCCTATCAGTGCCATTTATTGGTGCTCATCAGTGCTGCCTATCAGTGCCCATCAGTGCCACCTATTAGTGCCCAACAGTGTCCATCAGTGCCACCTATCAGTGCCCATCAGTGCCACCTTTCAGTGCCACCTATTAGTGCCCATCAGTACCGCATATCAGTGCCCATCAGTGCTGCCTTTCAGTGTCCATCAGTGTAGCCTATCAGTGCCCATTAGTGCTGCATATCAGTGCCGCCTATCAGTGCCCATCATATCTACATATTAGTGCCTCCTCATCAGTGCCCAGCAGTGCCGCCTCATCAGTTCCCATTAGTGTAGTCTCTTCAGTGCCCATCAGTGAAGGAGAAAACAACATTTTATAACAGAAACAAAGAAAAACTTTTTTTTTTTCGGTCTTTTTTAGTTTGTTTAGCAAAACAAAAACCTCAATGGTGATCAAATACCACCAAAAGAAAGCTCTATTTGTGGGAAGAAAATGATACAAATTCATATGGGTACAGTGTTGTATGACTGTGCAATTGTCATTCAAAGTGTGACAGCGCTGAAAGCTGAAAATTGTCCTGGGCAGGAAGGGGGCAAAGTGCCTTGTATTGAAGTGGTTAAAAACAATCTTTTTAAAAAAAATGTTTGCATTGGTCCCCCAGGGCAGTACCCGGGCCCCCAAACACTTTTTATGGCCAATAACTTGCATATAAGACTTCAATGGGTTCGTCGTTGGGTCCGAACTTTTGCGATGTTTGAGTGTTCTGGCACAAACCGAACCGGGGGGTGTTTGGCCCATCTCTAGTTATCAGCCCTACCTAGCTTTCCTCTGTGAACTATAAAACACCTCTTCCTATGCTATGGCGATAGAGAGAAAGAGTGCTGTTCCTAACAAACTTCCTGCCCAGGGGTGACAACTCTGCCTTTTCAGGGATACAGTACAATGAGTGAGTGTTGTCACCAAAGGGCAGGAAGTGTGTCTCTGGCGGGATCACAAGGTGAAAATAAAGAAAAGAAACCTGAACAAAACTGAAAAAAAACCCGAATGCAGCCACCACATCTAGGGACTGATAAGCTGCAATATTACAATTTTGTTTTTGAGTTTAGATAGGCCTTTTATAGCTTTTATACAGTTTATTTCCATTGATGCATTGACATCTTTGAGGTTATATGATATTTTAGTGATTGGGATTAGATGTATTTTAAAAGAGGGCTTTTTGGCTTCTTTAAGCGTCCTTACCATATTCTGAATGCTTGAGTCTCTTCTTCATTATAGATCCCTGTGAAATAATTCATAATATTACTTTTTATACCTTTTTTATATACTGTTCCCCTTGCCATATTTCATAAAAAGACACAATTTCCATATTCTAGCAGGGAAACTTTCTATTTTTTTGGCTGTACATTAGGGATGAGATTAAAGAGAAGCGTTAGTCATTTGTGGAAAAATTAGGAGTCAGCAGCTACAAAAACTGTAGTTAATGACTTTTAATAAAAGGACCCTTATCTGTCTAGGAATCCAACGCCATCCTCACCCAAGTTGATTCTTTACCGGTCTTTGGGTCCACAGAACCATGTTACCTGTGGGCAGTTGGCTTCTCACTGCACATGTGTAAGTCATTTTTTGGCCAAAAAATATAAAGCCTGCCACCATGACAAGGTGGATTCTTTTGAGCAGGACCCAACACTAACACTAACAGCACTACCTTTTCAAAGAGACAGCCCAATTCTACAAAGAGACAGCCCCATATATTCAGTAAAGAGATTGCCTAATCCAGCAAAAAGACATTCCAATTCAGCAAAGAGACAGCCCCATATATTCAGCAAAGAGATTGCCCAATCCAGCTAAGAGACATCCCCATATATTCAGCAAAGAGACAGCAAAATCCAGCAAAGAGACGGCCCACTCTAGCAGAGTCATCCCCATAAAATCAGAAATGAGAAATCCCAACCCAACAAAGAGACATCCAATCCAGTAAAGAGACTGCCCCTTATTTTCAGCAAAGAGTCAGCTCAATCCAGCAGAGACATCCCCATATATTCAGCAAAGAGACAACCCAATTCAACAAAGGGACAGTCGCGGTCCAATCAAGCAAGGAGACAGTCATAGCACAATCCAAGCATCCCTTAGCACTTACAGCAGTCCCTACTTCAGCAGTGCCTGCCTCGCCTCTCTGCCGAGCATTAGGTCAGTGCTCTGAAGGTCCCACTCACCAGATTCCAAGTGGTGTTCTCAGCAGCGGGACGTAAGGTGGAGGCCAGGAGGCGGAGCACTAGTATGCGGTGGAGCAGGGAGGAGAAAGTTACATCCTTTTTCTCTGCCGGTGCCTGTGAATGCACGTGATTGGTTGCTAGTATGCCAAGAGAACTTGCAGCAACCAATAATCTTGACAGTGGCGTCCAGCTGGAACTCAGGAGTCAGTGGAGTGGGTAGCACCACTAGGAGTTGGGAATAGTCAGATGCCCGGGCAAACTACATGTGTATGGGCTGCCCCCCCCCCCCCCCCTCGATGGAGGCCTTGACTACACCTATGATACATGACAGCTTCTAGCTGTCAATGGTTGTTGAGGATGCTGGCGTGTAAAGGCCATGTAAGCAATTCTCGGCCATGTAAGTTAGCAATTGAGGCAGGATAAAAAAAATGCCATGGGGGTTCCCTTATAATTCATATTAGCCCCCTCAGGTCTGGTATAAATTTTAAGGAGGACCCAATGTTTTCTTTTAACATTCAGCTCCCATTGACTTCAATGAGGTTCGGATTCAATCAGCACCTTTAGTAATTTTTGCTGTGCCCTGCTTTGAACCCAGGTATGTGCAGCTTATCACTACTGTGCATGACATATAAGCCAAAAGATATACAGATATGCACTGGGGAATAACAGAATAACTTGCATATCTCTGTTCTGTAATAAAAAAAAACTCCTCTCTGTTCTGGGGGTTGCTTTTTAGGGAAGTAATAATGTCTGGTTTACTGTGCCTTGCAAAAGTATTCACTCCCTTAGCTTTTTATCTATTTTGTTACATTACAGCCTTTAGTTCAATGTTTTTTTAATCTGAATTATATGTGATGGATCAGAACACAATAGTCTAAGTTGGGGAAGTAAAATTATAAAAATATATACATAAAACTATTTTCAGAAATAAAAAAACTGATAATTGGCACGTGCGTATGTATTTGTTCTGAAGCCCATAAAAGATCTGGTGCAACCAATGACCTTCAGAAGTCACATGATTAGCAAAATGATGTCCACCTGTGTGCAATATAAGTGTCACGTGATCTGTCATTACATGTACATGCCTTTTTGAAAGGCCCCAGAGGCTGCAACACCTAAGCAAGAGGCACCACTAACCAAACACGCCATGAAGACCAAGGAACTCTCCCTAGGAGTACCATCAAATCTATCATAACCAAATGGAAAGAACATGGCACAACAGCAAACCTGCCAAGAGAGGGCTGCACACCAAAACTCATGGACCGGGCAAGGAGGGCATTAATCAGAGAGGCAGCTCAGAGACCTAAGGTAACCCTGAAGGAGCTGCAGAGTTCCACAGCAGAGACTGGAGTATCTGTATATAGGACGAAAATAAGCCATAAGCTCCATAGAGTTGGGCTTTATGGCAGAATGGCCAGAAGAAAGCCATTACTTTCAGCAAAAAACAAAATGGCACGTTTTGAGTTTACGAAAAGGCATGTGGGAGACTCCCAAAATGTATGGAGGAAGGTGCTCTGGTCTGATGAGACTAAAATTGAACTTTTTGGCCATCAAAGAAAACGCTATGTCTGGCCCAAAGCCAATACATTACATCACCGAAAGAACAACATTCCCACAGTGAAACATGGTGGTGGCACCCATTCCCGACTGCTTTTTCAGCAGTCGGGACTGGGAAACTGGTCAGAGTTGAGGGAAAGGTGGATGGTACTAAATACAGAGATATTTTTGAGCAAAACCTGCACCACTCTGTGTGTGATTTGAGGCTAGGATGGAGGTTCACCTTCCAGCAGGACAATGACCCCAAACACACTGCTAAAGCAACACTTGAGTGGTTTAGGGGGAAACATGTAAATTTGTTGGAATGGCCTAGTCAAAGCCCAGACCTCAATCCAATAGAAAATCTGTGGTCAGACTTAGATTGCTGTTCACAAGCGCAAACCATCCAACTTGAAGGAGCTGGAGCACTTTTGCAAGGAGGAATGGGCAAAAATCCAAGTGGCAAGATGTGGAAAGCTCATAGAGACTTATCCAAAGAGACTTGGAGCTGTGATAGCCGCAAAAGGTGGCTTTACAAAGTGTTGACTTGGGGGGGGGGGGGTAGTTATGCACATTGACTTTTCTGTTATTTGTTGTTTGCTTCACAATAAAAAAAAAACATCTGAAAAGTTGTGGGCATGTTCTGTAAATTAAATGATGCAAAATTCTCAAACAATCCATGTTAATTCCAGGTTGTGGAGCATCAAAACACGAAAAATGCCAAGGGGGTGAATACTTTTGCAAGGCACTGTGAACGGGAATTATTATATTCACAGAATTGGAAGTATGTAAAAACCCTAAGTAGATGTCAATTAATTTGCTTAAGCACTGTATATCATAAAAGGGCATTAAAAATAAATAAACACTGTTTTTACCTTTTTTCATCTATTGTTTCATATCTGCATTGCTTATATCCTGCAGCTTCTTTGCATCCACTTCTTGTCTATATGCATTGACTCCAGCAATGGCTGTACACAATTTCTCAGGGAGTGTTTGCTGAAGGTGACAACAGTGGCCCATACCTGTACAATGTAAGTCACTTGTAGTCTTTATTGGGACAGCATGTGACAGGGTGCCAACACAAGTGCACTATTGAGAGGCAGTGACAGAGCATTGTCACCCTATAATAGGAACTGCCTGAACAAGAACCTAACCTCTATGGCAGCATCACCAGATATTATTATAATAATTTAGCATTTTAAAATTATTTATTGGCAGCTTTAGATTTAAATCTGATCTTCAGGTATGATCTTTATTGCAAGATTGCACCAAAGTCTGCGCAAAGAGAGTCCTTCTTATGGCGGTCCTGTCTTCCTGGGAACCAAAAAGGTAGGACTTCCACCATACAGCACTGAATTGGACCACCTAGGGACATCAAAAACTGTGACCGACGATCATTGCACAATGGCTTTGCGGCCCTATTCGGTACAGGGACACTGAGCTTCAATAAAAAATAGGAAGAAGGTGCACTAACCGAGTGCACTATCGTGAAAAACTTTAATAAACAGTAGTAAAACACTCCATTATACTCACAAAGAGAAAATAGTCACAGGCATGACCATTCAAACAGTTAAACAGGTGTAACTGACGCGTTTCGAGGGACATTCCCTCTTCCTCAGAACTCTGAATTTATTGAAAACTAACCTTGGTTCATCTTGGCACAATGTATGTATGCATATCTCATACATAAGGGACCAATGGGGAAGCAGACAATTACTGTAGTAGTTGGTGGTAATACAGTGCTAGCTGCAATCTTCTAGGTCCAGTGACAGGTGGATTCCCCTCTACTTACTGATCATAGGGGGTCACTCTCTTAGCACTGCCACCATTTATTGGACACTTTGTACTTTTTTTTCAATGAACATGGAGTGTTCTCTGATTGGACAAGGTGGAGAGCATGATGTCACCTCTCCAATCAGAGAATGCCTTGTATGCATTGAAAAAAATATGGTGTTCTGTGAATGGCAGCAGTGCAGAGTGAGAGCGACCCTCTCTGGTCAATGTGCAGTGGGGAAGCCATACGGAACAGGGCTGGGAAGATGGCGGCTGCCGTTGTAGTAGCACTGACATTGTCCCAAGCTCTGTGGTCAATGTGCAGTGGGCAGCCGCATGGAACAGGACTGGAAAGATGGTGGCTGCCGTTGTAGTAGCACTGACATTGTCCCAAGCTCTGTGGTCAATGTGCAGTGGGGCAGCCACGCAAAACAGGACTGGGAAGATGGCGGCTGCCGTTGTAGTAGCACCAACATTGTCCCAAGCTCTGTGGTCAATGTGCAGTGGGGCAGCCGCACGGAAAACAGGACTGGGAAGATGGCGGCTGCTGTTGTAGTAGCATTGACATTGTCCCAAGCTCTGTGGTCAATGTGCAGTGGGCAGCCGCATGGAACAGGACTGGAAAGATGGTGGCTGCCGTTGTAGTAGCACTGACATTGTCCCAAGCTCTGTGGTCAATGTGCAGTGGGGCAGCCACGCGAAACAGGACTGGGAATATGGCGGCTGCCGTTGTAGTAGCACCAACATTGTCCCAAGCTCTGTGGTCAATGTGCAGTGGGGCAGCCGCACGGAAATCAGAACTGGGAAGATGGCGGCTGCCATTGTAGTAGCACCGACATTGTCCCAAGCTCTGTGGTCAATGTGCAGTGGGGAAGCCGCTCGAAACAGGATCAAGAAGATGGCGGACGCCACTGTAGTAGCACCAACATTGTCCCAAGCTGGACCAATGTAAGTATGCAAGAAAGATCATAACTAGAGTTCAGCTTTAAAAATACTGTATATACTGTAAATGACTTTCTACATTACTTTAACATTTTATAGATTTTGTGATATGTTCGTGATTGGGTTTACATCTACTGTAACAAAGGTTTTTGTTGGTTCCTTAAGGCTCATCTCATCATATCCTGAATGGTTGTGTCTGCTCACCGTAGATGTCAGTGAAATCATTTATATTGAACGGCATGAACAAAACACTTTCTTCCTTTCTTCAATCATCAGTTGCAGACTTGTTTACGGGTTTATGTGCTGGTTTTATGGAGCGAAGGATGCTCTAATAGAGTGGAGTATTTCCGTCGCAGGGTGAGGTGCACCGTTGTGTTGTGACCTTGTTACGGGTTTTAGAAGATTGCTCTTCACACGTTTGTTACAGACAACGTTAAGGATACGATAATAATGAGAGCCCTTCATTTAAATGGTTTGCATGGAAACAGCTTATATCCCGTCATTGAGCAATGAATATCTATACTGTCATTGTTGCATGTATTTATAGCACCACCATATTCTGTGGCACTGTAGAAAATGATTTGTTAGGGGTCTCAGGTAAAAAAGCGTCTTAAAAGTGGGTGAAAGAAGTGCCTGTGAGTTTGTTCGTAGCGGGTACAACTTCCCTTCTATTTACTAACATGTTCTTGACGTAATGAATTTGACATCTGCTTGGATCCCTCAGCTTTGGGTTAGCCTTTAACAGCATTTGGTTGCAAAAATGATCAAATGGCTCAGTGGTTAGCCCTTTTGCGTTGAGATACTGGGGTCGTTAACCACCTCAGCGCCAGAAGATTTTACCCCCTTCATGACCCGGCCATGTTTTGGAATGCTACTATGCTACTGTTGCTGTATCATTTTTTCCACACAAATAGAGCTTTCTTTTGGCGGCATTTGATCACTACTAGTTTTTTTATTTGTTTATTAAATTAATGCAAAAAGACCAGAAAAAAAAACAATATTTTTTACTGTTATAAAACATATCAAATAAAGTAAAAAATAAAAAAATAATATTTCTTTATAAATTTAGACCAAAATTTATTCTGCTACATGTCTTTGGTAAAAACAATCCCCATAAGTGTATATTGATTGGTTTGCTTGAAAGTTATAGGATCTACAAACTATGGTATATATACAAGATTTTTTTGTTTGTTTTTATACTACTAATGGCGGTGATCAGCGACCTATAATGGGAGTGCGGTGGCCAATCTGACACTAACTAACACTGAGTGGGAATGAACTGACTGCCACTGACATCACCAGTGACACTAATACAGTGATCAGTACTAATACTATACACTGTCACTGTAAGCTACGAGGAAAGATTAGAGGAACTGAATTTATTCTCTCTTGAGAAGAGGATATTAAGGGGGGATATGATCAACATGCACAAATACATAAGTGGTCCATATAGTGAACTTTGTGTTGAGTTATTCTCATCACAGAGGACAAGGGGGCACTCTTTACATCTGGAGGAAAAGAGATTTCATCTCCAAATACGGAAAGGTGTCTTCACAGTAAGAGCTCTGATAATGTGGAATAGATTCCCTGCAGAGGTGGATGTGGCCAGCTCAGTAGATGGCTTTAAAAATAGCCTGGATTCTTTCCTAAATGTACATAATATAACTGGGTACTAACATTTATAGGTAAAGTTGATCCAGGAAAAATCCATTTGCCTCTCGGGGAATCAGGTAGAAATTTTTTTCCCCTGCTGGAGCAAATTGGATCATGCTTTGCTGGGGTTGTGTGCCTTCCTCTGGATCAATTGTGGGTGAAGGATTGTGTATATGGGATCGTATGATTTTTTTTCTTTATTTATTGGTTGCACTAGATAGACTTGTGTCTTTTTTCAACCTGGCTAACTATGTAACTATGTACTAATGACACTATCTGGGAAAGGATTAACATCTCAGGTAATCGAGGGGTTAAATGTATGCCTAACAATGTGTAATGTGTACTGATTTTTACTAAAGATCAGACTCGGAGTACAGTAGCTATAGCAGAAGAGAGGCTCCCACCAACCAGCAGGATAGGTATACAAGCAGGTCACTCTGGTGGATGACGTGGACTCACCCAAGGTCTAAGTACTAACTGGGATTCACCAGAGCTCCTGATGGTAGAGATGGGTTTTGCTGCATGTTAGTACCAAGTCGTGGTCCTCAGGATCGCCCCAACAGGAGGTGAGAAAGCCTCTGTACAGAGCCCTGTGTTGATTGTCAACACAGGGCTTAGGGCTGTGATTGGACACAGCCGATCAGCAGGTCTTGGCCATGAATCATTGACTCCCGCTGTATACAATCCCGACCTGTGGCTTGTTCCTCTACTACGCTTCTGCTTGATCCCACCTGCAACCACTTGTTACAGACCTTTGGCTTGTTCCTTGACTACACTTCTGCTTGATCCCTACCTGCTATATCTGCTACTGGACCCCGGCTTTCTCACCTCCTGTTGGGGCGATCCTGAGGACCACGACCTGGTACTAACATGCAGCAAAACCCATCTCCACCATCAGGAGCTCTGGTGAATACCAGTTAGTACTTAGACCTTGGGTGAGTCCACGTCATCCACCAGAGTGACCTGCTTGTATACCTATCCTGCTAGTTGGTGGGAGCCTTTCTTCTGCTATAGCTACTGTACTCCGAGTCTGACTGCAGACAGTGACATGGCCACTCCTATGTTCACTGCCGGTCAGGGAGAGGGAAAAAATCTGCAGTGCTGGCAACTTTGGCATCAACATTGACAGCCCAGTCTGTATGGCTGCAGTCCTGACAATGCTGTAGACCGGGGCTACACTAGTTGTCTCAGATACTCCATCAGTGAGATCTCCCTCCCATAACTCTTATGCCCCGTACACACGGTCGGATTTTCCGACACACAAAGTTTAAAAGCAGGATATAAAATTTTCCGACAACAAAATCCGTTGTCGGAAATTCCGATCGTGTGTACACAAATCCGACGCACAAAGTGCCACGCATACTCAGAATAAACAAAAAGAGATGAAAGCTATTGGCTACTGCCCCGTTTATAGTCCCGACGTACGTGTTTTACGTCACCGCGTTCAGAATGATCGGATTTTCCGACAACTTTGTGTGACCGTGTGTATGCAAGACAAGTTTGAGCCAACATCCGTCGGAAAAAATTTTGTTGTCGGAATGTCCGAACAAAGTCCGACCGTGTGTACGGGGCTTTAAAGTGGGAGTAATTAGTGATTTTTACCTATAGGTAAGCCTATATTAAGGCTTACTAGGTACAGTAAATATGCGGCGTTTAGGAGATGTTGGTGACGTCACTGGCTCATGGGCTCTAAGGGAACGGCATACTGCATTTGTTCCTTCAGAACCCTGTGCTGTGAACAGCTGCTCCCGCGCACGCATGGGAGTGACATCATCGCGGCTCGTCCAATCACAGGACTGGAGCCCACCAACCCGGAAGAAAGACTTGGTGAAGATGGAAGCCCTGTCAGTGGTGACAGTGCCCCGCTAGAGGGCTTCCTTTTAAGGTTAGTTTCACATAATGTGCTGGTATACGATGCATACTAGCACTTTATAACTTTGCTTTGCAGGTATAAAAAACAAAATAAAAAAGAAACGACGGTTTACTACTGCTTGAACGCTGTTCCTGTCCACCTTTGCATGGTTCATCCCCTCCTGTTGAATTCTCTATAATATAAAACAAATGAAAAATCCCGCAGGGAAAGTGGAAGCCTTTCATTATACCTGCAGGAGTAATGCAGAGCTAAAAACTCAGTGCTGAGATCTCACCAATAATATCCTCCAGAAATATAAGAAAATATTAGGTGGTTTAACCACTTGCCGACTGCCGCACGCCGATATACGTCGGAACAATGGCAGCGGTGGGCAAATGGGCGTACCTGTACGTCCCCTTTAAGAGGCGGGTATAGCAGGCGTGCACGCGCCCGCCGTGTACAGCGTGACCGTGCCCGTGGGTCTCCTGGCGATCGTGTCACGACTGGCTTGTGTCATGACAGAGATCACTGTTCTCTGTCATCGGGAGCAGTGATCGCTGTCATGTGAGTTGAAGCCCATCCCCCCACAGTTAGAATCACTCCCTAGGACCCACTTAACCCCTTCATCGCCCCCTAGTGGTTAACCCCTTCCCTGCCAGTGTAATTTACACAGTAATCAGTGCAATTTTTTAGCACTGATTGCTGTATAAATGACAATGGTCCCAAAATAGTGTCAAAAGTGTCCGATGTGTCCGCCATAATGTCGCAGTCCCGATAAAAATTGCAGATCGCCGCCATTACTATTAAAAAAAAAAATAATAATAAAAATACTATAAATCTATCCCCTATTTTGTAGACACTATAACTTTTGCGCAAACCAATCAATATACGCTTATTGCGATTTGTTTTACCAAAAATATGTACAAGAATACATATCGGCCTAAACTGAGGAAAAATTTTTTTTTTTATATTTTTGGGGGGGATATTTATTATAGCAAAAAGAAAAAATATTGCTTTTTTTTCAAAATTGTCGCTATTTTTTTGTTTATAGTGCTAAAAATAAAATCCACGGAGGTGATCAAATATTTGTGGGAAAAAAGGATGTCAATTTTGTTTGGGTGCAACGTTGCACGACCGCGCAATTGTCAGTTAAAGCAACGCGGTGCTGAAACGCAAGAAGTGCTCTGGTCAGGAAGGGGGTAAAATCTTCCGGGGCTGAAGCGGTTAATTCTCCATCAACCACCAAAAACTGAAATATCAGTTTCAGGTGGACTGACTCCTTAAAAACATAACATAACTCAGAATGATACTGCACCTGCAGCAATGGCTAGAGATAACCTATTCCATGTATATCTATATGACGTTATCGTTTCTTTATAACGCGTGTGGCCGGATATTATGTACCATATGGCTCATTTTACGTCTGGGCTGTCTTTTAATTACCCAGCTAAAAATTCTGTAGACAAGAGATGCTGTCTGCAGTCATCACAAAGCAATCGTGCACAGGATGACATTATTTGCTACAACTGAGAGGCCTGGTTGAACCTTTTGGATACGCAGTATCACTGCCAGCTACCCAGTGGCATTACTTAATGAAATGATTGCATGCTTGATAAGTCATGCACAGCTTTGATAAATGTATCACAAACCCAGTTTACATGGACTGACGAGACCCAAGGCACATAACTGAAAAAATAGCATCGCTAGCCCGTAATAAGCTCGCCTGATGGTGCATTTCAGAACTTTCCATTTTTTGTGTTTAGGGAGAACCTTTTACACTGTTTAACGACAATTAAATGTCTTTTTTTTTTAATCATTAAATGTTACAACATTACAGAACCAATACAGGTAACAAGAGCATCTTCAAGTCCAATTCCAGGCTGGCTGGGCTTGTTCACATCAATCCGCACGCAGACAAGTGCACGCTGGTGTACGTAATACAGGGGCAGTGCAATACTTTCTTACAATGCATCATATTATTTCCTTTTACTTTCATTTTTTTTTTACCTAATTGAAGTACCATCCAATGGCACTTCATGCAACCATATTCAGGGCAACACATTACATAGCAGCGGCAGGGCCGTTTTTAAGGCAGGGCAAAAGGGGCAGCTGCCCTGGGCCCTGTCATTGTTGTGGGGCCCAAAGCAGCTACCTCATACTTGCCAACTATCCTGGTTTAAATTCCCTCATCCCTTGAGGTTTTAGTCCTGTGCTGTGTCTCAATATCTCAGTGTGAAGTGCTGCTACTAATGCTGCCCAGCTCTGCCCTATTGTTGTGTAAAGATGACTCACCTGCAGACCCTGTGTTTACATGTAAATTACTGGCATTCATATGTAAATAGGGGCGGCCAGTGGCATTGATATGTATATCATGCCCCCCTGAGGTCATATCCACAGTAATGTCCAGCAACCAATCAACAAGCAGAAATCATGTGCTGTAACCTCTAGCAACTAATCAGTGAGCCTTAATGTGTGCTGTAACCTCTAGCAAACCAGTCAGTGAGCAGTAATAATACACTCTAACCTCTGGCAACCAATCGCAATAGCTGCCTGATCTGATTGAGTAAACTGATTCTGAGTCTAGCTGCTATTTATTTTATGTCTCAGAGTAGGTGGAGAGCAAAACTGCATAGGGGGCCCCAAGAAAAGTTTTGCCCAGGGTCCAATCAATATTAACCGCTTGCCGACCGGCGCACGCCGATGTACGTCGGCAGAGCGGCACGGCTGGGCAAATGGGCGTACCTGTACGTCCATTTGAATTTCCCGCCGTGCCCGTGCGTGCGCGTCGCCGGCGGCGCGCACGCGCGCCGGCCAGGAGCTCCGTGAGTCGGGTCGCGGGTCCTGCGGACTCGATGGCCGCGGGGAGACCCGCGATCGCCTCACGGAGCGGATGAACGGGGAGATGCCGTTGTAAACAGCATCTCCCCGTTCTGCCTAGTGACAGTGTCACTCGATCTCTGCTCCCTGTCATCGGAGCAGAGATCAGTGACGTCAGCCACACAGCCCATCCCCCTACAGTTAGTAATCACTCCCTAGGATACACTTAACCCCTCCCCGCCCCCTAGTGGTTAACCCCTTCACTGCCAGTGTCATTTACACAGTAATCAGTGCATTTTTAATCGCACTGATCGCTGTATAAATGACAATGGTCCCAAAAATGTGTCAAAAATGTCCGACATGTCCGCCATAACGTCGCAGTCACAATAAAAATCGCTGATCGCCGCCATTACTAGTAAAAAAAAAATTATTAATAAAAATGCCATAAAACTATCCCCTATTTAGTAAACGCTATAACGTTTGCGCAAACCAATCAATAAACGCTTTTTTTTACCAAAAATATGTAGAAGAATACGATCGGCCTAAACTGAAGAAAAAAAATGTTTTTTTTATATATTTTTAGGGGATATTTATTATAGCAAAATGTAAAAAATAATGCGTTTTTTTCAAAATTGTCGCTCTTATTTTGTTTATAGCGCAAAAAATAAAAATCGCAGAGGCGATCAAATACCACCAAAAGAAAGCTCTATTAGTGGGAAAAAAAGGACGTCAATTTTGTTTGGGAGCCACGTCGCATGACCGCGCAATTGTCAGTTAAAGCGACGCAGTGTCGAATCGCAAAAAACGCTCTGGTCAGGAAGGGGGTAAATCCTTCCGGGGCTGAAGTGGTTAAAGACGGCCCTGAGCAGCGGTGTGATGAGTTTCGTTGTATAAGAATACAGACATGCTGCATTTATACCCAACGCACACCACCGCGCATGTATGGTGTGAATAGGACAACTAGAACACAACTGCGAAGATCAACGCAGCACAACAGACATGGTTTGAATGAGCCCTCAAAGCCTTCCACCTTCTTCCCAGCAAATGCAGGATATAATGCTCATTTTGTCTAGGGTGTATCTAATACAGTGGAATACTTAACTTAACCACTTCAGCCCCGGAATATTTTCCCACTTAATGACCAAGCCATTTTTTTTTGCGATACGGCACTACGTCGCTTTAAATTTAACAATTGCGTGGTCGTGCGACATTGTACCCAAACAAAATTGACGTCCTTTTGTTCCCACAAATAGAGCTTTCTTTTGGTGGTATTTGATCACTTCTGCGGTTTTTATTTTTTTACCCTATAAACAAAAATGACCGACAAATTTGGAAAAAAAAAAACTATATATTTAACTTTTTGCTATAATAAATATCCAAAAAAAAAAACAAAAAAAACGAATGTCTTCATCAGTTTAGGCCAATATGTATTCTTCTACATATTTTTGGTTAAAAAAATCGCAATAAGCATATATTGATTGGTTTGCGAAAAGTTATAGCATCTACAAAATAGGAGATAGATTTATGGCGTTTTAATTAATTTTATTTATTTTTTTTTACTAGTAATGGCGATGATCAGCGATTTTTAGTGGGAGTGCGACATTGCGGCGGACAGATCGGACACTTTTGACACTTTTTTGGGACCACTGACATTTATACAGCGATCACTGCTATAAAAATGCACTGATTACTGTATAAATGTCACTGGCAGGGAAGGGGTTAACACAAGGGGGCGATCAAGGCGTTAACTGTGTTCCCTGGGAGGTGTTTCTAACTGTGGGGGGGAGGGGACTGACTGGGAGTAGAGAGAGATCGCTGTTCCTAATCATTAGATTAGGTTAGAACTGGAATCTGTTTGTTTACATTGACAGATCCCCGTTCTGCCTCTCTGTGGAGTGATCGCGGTGGCCGGCGGACATCACGGCTGCCAGCCACGCGCATAAGCTCCCCCTCGTGCAGCGGGCACGCGCCTGCTATAGCTGTTAACCGGTTCAATACCGGGCATTTTCACCCCCTTCCTTCCCAGACCAATTTTTAGTTTTCAGCGCTGTCACACTTTAAATGACAATTGCGCGGTCGTGCGACGTTGTACCCAAACAAAATTGACGTCCTTTTTTCCCCACAAATAGAGCTTTCTTTTGGTGGTATTTAATCACCTCTGCGGTTTTTATTTTTTGCGCAATAAACAAAAGAAGAGGGACAATATTTTTTACTTTTTGCTATAATAAATATCCCAATTTTTTTTTTAAAAAACACATTTTTTCCTCAGTTTCGGCCGATACGTATTATTCTACATATTTTTGGTAAAAAAAATCGCAATAAGCGTATATTAATTGGTTTGCGCAAAAGTTATAGCGTCTATAAAATACGGGATAGATTTATGGCATTTTTAAAAAAAAATTATTTTTTTTTTTTTTTTTACTAGTAATAGCGGCGATCACGATTTTTTTTTTCGTGACTGCGACATTATGGCGGACACATCGGACACTTTTGACACATTTTTGGGACCATTCACATTTATACAGCGATCAATGCTATAAAATTGCACTGATTACTGTGTAAATGTGACAGGCAGTGAAGGGGTTAACCACTAGGGGGAGAGGAGGGGTTAAATGTGTTTCCTAGGGAATGATTCTAACTGTAGGGGGAGGGGACGCACAAGGGGAGGAGACCGATCAGTGTTCCGCTGTACTGGGAACACAGATCGCTCTCCTCACAACTGACAGGACGTGGATCTGTGTGTTTACACACACAGATCCACGGTTAACGGGCAATCGTGGGTGCCTGGCGGACATCGCGGCCGCCGGGCACACGCACCGGGTCCCGAGCAATGCAGCGGGCGTGCGCACGCGCCCCCTAGGCGGCCGGGAACCCGAGGCTGACATATGACGTCCATCCAGGATGGGAGATCCCATCTGTGAACGTCATTTGTCTATAGGTGGGTAGGGAAGTGGTTAAAGAGACCGACGTACAGCTACTGTGATTCACAGGAATGGCCTGCCACAGTATAATGATGGCGGCTGGTCGGCAAGCGGGTAAAGAGGAACTAAACTGTATCTGAGTACCACAAACGCAAAACGCTATTTAAATTTTTGTTCAATACTCAAAGCACACTCCCCCATTCATCCATGTCTCCATACTTTATTTTGTTGAGAAATCACTTAAAAAACACTCCCCTAGCATTTCTAGCCATGGCCATCTTGAGTAAGGGCAGATCAACAATGTAACATTTACTTCCTGAAATCTATCTGCCAGGAATGCTGGCAGGAGGGTGCCCTTAGCTGAAAAAGCCCTCCTCCTCGTCTTTCCTCCTCCAGATGAAACATCCCATGAAGACTCCTGGGATGTATGACATAATTTTGGCCTAGGCCAGAAACCCAAAAGCAACTGAAGAAAACAAAGTTTAAAACAAGTAAATACAATATACCTTCCTATCTAATTACTAATGTGAGAGGCAGCACAAAGGTTAAAAAAAGTTAATATTGATCAAGAGTGTTTAGCTGTGCTTTAACCCACAATCCCTCAACATCAATCTTCTTTCCTGCATTGTAACGTTGACGGGCCTTCATCATCATCAAATACAATGCAGGACCAACGGTAGCCACTGATCCTGCATTGTACATGACGACATCTGCAAGAGGAGTGGAAAAACAACCAGAGAAGAAGAGCGGCTTCAGGGGAAGGTCATCACTGCTAGAACTTAGACAAAATAAGCAGTATATTCTTTTCAATCATATTTTTTGGGCCAGCCCAGAGTTCCGCTTTTAAAGACCATTTCATGAAAAGGCTGGTTTCACACGTATGCATTGTGGTAACGTGCAGTAAAACACACATTTTCCCATACATTACTGCTATGCAGTGTCATGTGTAGTCATTTCAAATGGAACTATTTGTGTGCTGTGGTGTGCTAAAAAAAAGGTGCAAGTGCATTGGCACCCCATTCAAAATGAATAAACTTGCCTTACCGCAATGCACATTAACTACTACAACCCCAGGAGGTTTTACCACCTTAATGACCACGGACTGTGGACAATTTTGCATTTCATTTGGACATTAAAGTCCCAGAGTCTGAAGGAAGAGTGGAGAGGCACAAAATCAAAGTTGCATGAGGTCTGGTGTGAAGTTTCCACAGTCAGTGATGATTTGAGGAGCCATGTCATCTGCTGGTGTTGGCCCACTGTATTTTATAAAGTCCAAAGTCAGTGCAGCCCTCTACCAGGAAGTTCTAGAGCATTTCATGCTTCCCTCTGCTGACCAGGTTTATGGAGATGCTGATTTCATTTGCCAGCAGAACTTGATACCTGCCCACACTGCCAAAAGTACCAATACCTGGTTTAATGATCATGGTATCACTGTGCTTGATTGGTCAGCAAACTCGCCTGACCTAAATCACATAGAGAATCTGTGGAGTATTGTCAAGAGGAAGATGAGAGACACCAGACCCAACAATGCAGACGTGCTGAAGGCTGCTATCAAAGCAACCTGGGCTTCCATAACACCTCAGCAGTGCCACAGGCTGATCATCTCCATACCACGCCACATGGAATTCATGCAAAATGAGCCCCAATCAAGTATTGAGTGCATGCTATACTGTACATGGACATACTTTTCAGCAAGCCAACATTTCTGTATTAAATTTTTTTTTTATTGGTCTTTTTCTGAGATACTGAATTTTGGGTTTTCACTAGCTGAAAGCCCTAATTATCAAAATTAAAAGAAAGAAATGCTTGAAATATATCACTCTGTGTGTAATTAATCTATATAAAATATATGAGTTTCACTGTTTGAATTGAATTACTGAAATAAATAAACTTTTTGATGATATTCTTATTTTATGAGATGCACCTGTAGATGCAGTAACGCACTACAAAGGTCTGAAATTGGCGCAGTAACGCATGACAAAGGTCTGAAATTGGCGCAGTAACGCATGACAAAGGTCTGAATCTGGACTTAAAGTAAACTTGTCAGGAGAAACACAGAGGCTGCCTTTGCTGATCTCTGCCTATGAAAATGATAACTGCTTGGCTGTCATGCTTATCTGTTAATTTTGCAACATCTGACCTGGAATGAGTATGCAGATAAGGACTTCTGACAACTATCTAATGTTCCTGATCTGCATTCTAGTGGCGAGTTAGTGTTTCAGAAGATTATTGAATCTAAAGGATCCGTATAACAGCCAGCCAACTAGCAGATACAGAAAGAGGTCAGCAATGGCTATATTTCTCCCATGAGATTTACAACCATTGCTGACCTCACCTAGAAAAGCCTCATCACTACAGTTTATATATTTACAAGCAAACGTACTGGTTGTCTGTTGAGCTGCAGAAACAATGCAACAAATGCCAAACTCACAGCAGTCACAGCAGATCATGTCAGAACACACAGGATGTCACCTGTGTGTTCTGACCTTTATTTTTTTGTGCACATTTTTTTTCCTTCTCTGCAAGGAAAGAGAAAGATACATTGTATCTTTCTTCTCTATTCACAGAGAGAGAAACACAGGGGTGGGCTTTACAGTGACTGATCACTGTGGTAGCCAATTAGAGGCTACCACAGCAATCAGGTGACCCAGAATTGGGAGTTCCCGATCCTTAGTATGGGGCTCGCAGTGAGACCCTGGTTTCTGTGCTGGGAGTAAAAAGAGAAAAAAAGAAAAAAAGAAAAAGAGGAAAAAAGAGAAATAAATAGTCTGAAAACTGTTTCTTTGTTATGATACACCTCCATCCCTGATTAACATGCAATGAAACAAAAATATACCCATAGGACTTTAAATGAAGTGATCATAATGGTCAAAACTAGTAATGAAAGTAAATGAATTTATTTGCATAAAGATTAAAACATAGACATGAATAATAGCCCATTGAAACAGCATAGGGCAAATTGTAAACAGCCATACACATGGTAATATGAAATGGTAGTAATACAAAAAATAAATATACATCTGTATACTTGACACATTTCACAAGCTCAGCACGCTTCTTCGGGAGTTGCTTGTGCACAATTGTATATGCATTTTTTGTATTACTACCATTTCATATTACCATGTGTATGGCTGTTTACAATTTGCACTATGCTGTTTCAATGGGCTATTATTCATGTCTGTGTTTTAATCTTTACGCAAATAAATTAATTTACTGTCATTACTGGTTTTGACCATTATGATCACCTCATTTTAAGTCCCATGGGCAAATTTTTGTTTCATTCTGTGCTAGGAGTTCGCTGTGTGGGAGATATGCATACATGCGGTCCAACGAAGAAAGCCCACATATACTGTATGAGTTATGTCGGTGGGAAAGGGTAAAGAAATAACACTTAAATGTAAGAACTCAAGACAGCAATGTGGCTAAGTGGTTAGCACTTCTGCCTCGCAGCAGCAGGGTCCTCAGTTTGAATGCCTGCCTGGAAACTACCTGCATTGAGTTTGTGTGTTCTTCATGTGCTTGCATACATATTCTCCAACACTCTGAAGACATGCTGGTAAGTCATTCGGCTCTTGTAAAAATTAGCTCTATTAAGTGTGTGCAGGTCTAATATTCCCAACTGTGGGTAACACTTTGGGATACATGCCAGGACTGGAGCCACAGAACAGTATTGCTTCAAGTATGTGCACCAAATACCGCAATAGGGTTGTAGTATTCAGAATGGGGGCAAAAGCTCTTTATTGGATAAGGTGAAAAATGTCACAACACTTCAGTATGTAAAAACATTTAGTCTGACATTTTAAAAACACAGTATGCAAGGACCCTCAACACTCTCACCATATCAAGCCATCTATGAGGAGTTGCAGCTCATCAAGCAGGTGTTTATCATACTTGAAGGGGGGTGTTGGGGGTTACCAATCCATTAGTCATGATGTGGTATGGGCTTTAGGTGCCTGTTGGTTTGGAAGAGGGGTGTTAGATTGCAAGGGATCATTTGTCAAGGTGTGGTGTGGGTTGTAAGCTCCTGTGGTTTGAGACAGTGGCATTGTTTTACACGTGTTCATCAGGTAGGGCATTGGTCTGGATTGTAGATGCGTGTGGTTGTTCACCGGTTAGAGTGTGGTGTGGTTTGCATGTGCTTGTCAGTGCTGGGAGTAGGATTTTGGGGTGATGTGAGTTACAGACAAAAGAGGGTTCTTTAGTACATGGGTAATCATCACGTAGTTGGATTGTGCTTCACTTGGTATTGGGTCTAGGGCAGAGGTGGTTTGTGTCTCTTCCAGATGACCTTTAATCCTAATCGAAAAACTGTTGCAGGCCATGAGTCCAGGGGCTAGCTTGGGCTAATGAAGATTTGTTGAAGATGTTGAGGGTAAAAGTGGTCATAAGTCCGATAGAGCACAATGGATAATATTTATGACCATAGGTCCAGAGAGGTTTGTTGGTGCCCTTGATGCACTGCAGAGGTTACAGGTAACCATAAATTGGGGTTGTCCATGAATCTAGGGAAGTATGTACTGGGACATGATTATGTAAAATAGGCATTAGTTGGACAAATTCCACTATAGAACAGGGGTGCAAACTCAATTTCATTGTGGACCGCATCAGCATTATGGTTGCCCTCAAATGCTCAATTTTATCTGAAAGATTATGTAACTGTATCTACTTTCATAATAAATAATTGCCTCTGCATTTAATTATTACTGGTTTTAGTAATAGCTTAAGGCTTAAGCTGTGAAGGGCAGGTGTGGACCCACTCACAATCCTGTACCAGATCATGTAAGTCTGAAAAGGAGGGTCGCACACTACTGGTATCATTCACAAAAAACTTTAATGGAGACTGCTCAGACAGGCATATGTTCAGAGCACCCAACCCCCCATCAGATGTCAAGAGCCCCCCACCATCAGATGTCAAGAGTCCTCCACCCTCCCTTATATTGCAGTGCACCCTCTTACCTAGTACTGCTCCTGGGAATAAGCTGGGGCAAAGCTGGGAGGCAGAAAGTGCAGGGTCTGGAGGAGGGCCAGAGCAGGGCTAGAGTCAGCTGCCAGAATCTGCTAAATGCTGAGACCAAGGGCGGTGGAGACGAGGGGGTGCTGCGGCTGCAAGGTTATTAGCCCTTTGTAAACTCCCTGTGGCACTTAACTTAATCAGGGTTTTCTATATAGGGCTTTGGTAGGAGAATATGGTAGTGGGGGAAGGTAACTTGAAAATGAGACAAACTCACTTGTGTATAGTGTAAAACATAAATCTCAATTGATACAAATAAAATTATATAACAGTTCATCAATTATAAAGTGCATATATCAGACAATAAAATGCATAATAATAGTGCACTGCATTGACAAATAAAGATGTGATGGTAAATGTGTATTAGTTAAATTTTCCAAGCATGACATCCACCTTCCCCTGATGAAGTCACGTTACGTAACCCGTAGGGCAGGGGTGTCAAACTCAATTTCATCGTGGGCGCATCAGCATTATGATTGTGCTCAAAAGGGCCGGTTGTATCTATAAGATTAGATGTCCAGTGCATCCCTCCCCTTACATTAGATGTCAAGAGCCACTCCACCATCAGAAGTTGAGTCCTCTACTCTCCCTAACATCACAGTGCACCCCCTTTCCTTATGCTGCTCCTGGGAAGAAGCTGGATGCATTGCTTGAAAGCAGAAAGTAGGGGTCTTGAGGAGGACCAGAGGAGGGCTGGAGCTCTCCTGCAGATGCAGGAGAGGTGCGGGGGCCACATGAAATGGCCTGGAGGGCCTGATTCGGCCAGCGGGCCTTGTGTTCGACACCTGTGCCGTAGGGTATCCCGGAACGGAAGTGATGTAGGAGACCCTCGTGCTGGAGTTATATTTGATACACCAAGACATTTCTAATTCAAAATTGATGTAAGAGTTACTAATTTTAAATAAATTTGCTGATTTTAAATACTAATCCATGGGAGTTTTATCTCACCCTTACATACGGATAAACGAGGCGGAAGGAGCCTTAAAGGGACCATTACCACACATCACCTGGGCATATCTAACAGATCCAGACTCAGATCGGTGGATCATCACCCAACAGGATGTAAGTGTAATCAAAAGATGCAATTGATTACACAAGGAGGTGAGAGTCCTGTGAACACATTGGTGTCACAAGGAGGTGGAAGCACACCATTTTAAATAAGCACATTTATACACGCAGTTTGCTGCTTTTTTGCTGTCACCGTTGGAAAATTTGAACTAATACACATTTACAATCACATATTTATTTGTCTATGGACTGCACTATTATTATGCACTTTATTGTCTGATATATGCATTTTATAATTGATGAACTATTATATATTTTTATTTGTATCAATTGAGATTTATGTTTTACACTATACACAAGAAAGTTTGCTCAACATCGCTTATATTTATAAGTGGGGGGAGGTAAATATAATATTAGCAGCAAAAGAGCTGAGAAATAGTAGCAGAAGGGATAAAGCGAAAGTGACAGGTTCACTTTAACAAGCAGTTACTGTCATTCGTTAGCATTCACTTGGCTGACATCCGAAGAAATCTTTTAATTTATTCAGTAAAACGATGACTGATCCAGCTCCTAGGCCCTCAGGAAAAGACCAGAAACAATAGTTCTAGATGGCTGCTGCAATAAATAGCCTGAGTATTGATCAATCAGTATTGACCGATCTCCCCCCAGCATAGCACTCAGGTCGTAAGATTGCTGTAAAGGCTCAGGCATGTCTTAGGATCTGTCCCTGCTTGGACATGACACAGAAAACAGCTGCTTTAGATAAAAAGGAAGTTTCTTTATGAGAACACAGACCCTTCTTTGTCCGTATCGATTTTATCGGCCTGTTATTGACAGACGGCCCCCTAAGGACTTGTTAGTAAACTTTTAGTAAAGTATTAGGGTAGCATTAAAGGATAACAGGATCCATTTTATTGTTTTGAAAATGAAGCTGTCTGGTGTTTGTCTTTCCTGCAAACTCTTCTCGCAGCGTGCGATGAAACCGACACAAAGAAGAGCCGCAAAACAGCGAGTCGTGTAAGAATAAAAGCGTACTTTCATTTGCAAGCCTGCATAGCACGTGCTTATTCAGTGATGAAAAGGACGATGTACAAAGTGCACTGGTGCTCAACGGCCAAACAAAATTCATTTTTCAGCAGCCTAGGTCTGATAATCTAAAATCTCATTGGTTTGTAATGGGGTTCTTCATTTTGCATGTTTTACTCAGCTGTATTTGTTATATTGCAAAGGTAGAGAATACAAATTTAAAGTTATACTAAAGGATCGTTTTTTATTTTTTTAAAACAACAAACATATCATACTTACCTCCACTGTGCAGCTCATTTTGCACAGAGTGGCCCTGAACATCCATTTCTGGGGTCCCTCGGCAGGTCTTGCGGCTCCTCCCCGCATTAGATAACCCCCTTGGAGAAGCGTTCTCCCGAGGGGGTTACCATGCGGGTGCGCTCCTGAGTCCAGCATTCAGCGTCCATAGAGGCTGAATGCAGGACTCAGCCCCGCCCCCTGGTGCCCGTGTCATTGGATTTGATTGACAGCAGCTGGAGCCAATGGCTGTGCTGCTATCAATCTATCCAATCCAGAGCTGGGAACCCGTGGAGAGAGGGACGGCGGGGACGCGCCGACGGAAATTCGGAGTTTGGGTAAGTAAAACGGGGGGCTAGAAGGCCGGTGACTGCAAGGTGTTTTTTTCACCTTAATGCATACGATGCATTAAGGTGAAAAAACACGAGCCTTTACAACCCCTTTAAAGGAGAAGTCCAGCCTGGGCTCGTTTGGCTGGGCCTCCTATGGGTCACAGGGGTGCAATTCGTTTTGCACTCCTGTGACCCATTTTCAGCAGAGAGGGGTCTGAAGTCTGCTCTCTAATGACGTCACACAGATCAGTCCCGGCACCACGTCATCCCGACTCTGGGAGTTGGATCCGCCAGGTTCCTGGACTGATGGCTGTCTCAGCCTCTCAGCGAGCCGCTAAGACAGCGGCTGATTGACAGTCAGCAGCTCTTTGCTCTGGGAGTCGAGAAAACCAAGCCATCGGCGGTGTTTGGTGGCTTGGTTCTCAGTGCAGAGACACCGGGAGACAGATGCAGCATTGGACTGATGCTGCATCCAACTAGGTAAGTTATGAATGGGTAAAAATAGCCAAACCCATACTCCTCTTTTAATTTCTTTTTTTGGGGGGGGCGGGGGGCATTGTGGTGTGCTATGTTATAAAAAATGCAGTCAGTGCATTGTGGAGATGTGTTTGAGGTACCATTACAAATGAACGGCACCGCAACACACCAATACAGGTGACTCAAAGCAACACAATGGTATGAAAGGGCTCTCAGACTAATACAGGGGATAAGGGTCAGGATGGTATTGAAATTCATTACATTTATTAAATAAGGTTGAACCCCATACCTCCCAACTTTTTGAGAATGAGAATGAGGGACACCTACAGTCAGGTCCATAAATATTGGGACATCGACACAATTCTAGTCTTTTTGGCTCTATACACCAACACAATGGATTAGAAATGAACCGAACAAGATGCGCTTGAACTGCAGACTTTCAGTTTTAATTTGATGGTATTTACATCCAAATCAGGTGAACGGTGTAAGAATTACAACAGTTTGTATATGTGCTTCCCACTTTTTAAGGGACCAAAAGTAATGGGAAAATTGGCTGCTCAGCTGTTCCATGGCCAGGTGTGTGTTATTCCCTTATTATCCCATTTACAAGGAGCAGATAAAAGGTCCAGAGTTAATTTCAAGTGTGCTATTTGCATTTGGAATCTGTTGCTGTCAACTCTCAATATGAGATCCAAAGAGCTGTCACTATTAGTGAAGCAAGCCATCATTAGGCTGAAAAAAACAAAACAAACCCATCAGAGAGATAGCAAAAACATTAGGTGTGGCCAAATCAACTGTTTGGAACATCCTTAAAACGAACGCCCCGGTGACCTCAGCAACACCAAAAGGCTCGGAAGACCACAGCAAAACAACTGTGGTGGATGACCGAAGAATTCTTGCCCTGATGAAGAAAACACCCTTCACAACAGTTGTCCAGATCAAGAACACTCTCCAGGAGGTAGGTGTATGTGTGTCAAAGTCAACAATCAAGAGAAGACTTTACCATAGTGAATACAGAGGGTTCACCACAAGATGTAAACCATTGGTGAGCCTCAAAAACAGGAAGGCCAGATTAGAGTTTGCCAAACAACATCTAAAAAAGCCTTCAAGGTTCTGGAACAACATCCTATAGACAGATGAGACCAAGATCAACTTGTACCAGAGTGATGGGAAGAGAAGAGTATGGAGAAGGAAAGGAACTGCTCATGATGCAAAGCATACCACCTCATCAGTGAAGCATGTTGGTGGTAGTGTCATGGCGTGGGCATGTATGGCTGCCAATGGACCTGGTTCTCTTGTATTTATTAATGATGTGACTGCTGACAAAAGCAGAAGGATGAATTCTGAAGTGTTTCGGGCAATATTATCTGCTCATATTCAGCAAAATGCTTCAAAACTCATTGGACGGCGCTTCATAGTACAGATGGACAATGACCCGAAGCATACTGCAAAAGCAACCAAAGAGTTTTTTAAGGGAAAGAAGTGGAATGTTATGCAATGGCCAAGTCAATCACCTGACCTGAATCCAATTGAGCATGCATTTCACTTGCTGAAGACAAAACTGAAGGGAAAATGCCCCAAGAACAAGCAGGAACTGAAGACAGTTGCAGTAGAGGCCTAACAGAGCATCACCAGGGATGAGACCCAGCGTCTGGTGATGTCTATGCGTTCCAGACTTCAGGCTGTAATTGACTGCAAAGGATTTGCAACCAAGTATTAAAAAGTGAAAGTTTGATGAATGATTGTTAATCTGTCCCATTACTTTTGGTCCCTTAAAAAGTGGGAGGTACATACACAAACTGTTGTAATTCCTGCACCGTTCACCTGATTTGGATGTAAATACTCTCAAATTAAAGCTGAAAGTCTGCAGTTAAAGAACATCTTGTTCGCTTCATTTCAAATCCATTATGGTGGTGTATAGAGCCAAAAAGATTAGAATTGTGTCGATGTCCCAATATTTATGGACCTGACTGTATTAGCAAAAGTATTTAGGCATAGGACACACACCCCTGTCATGCCCCCTTAAAGGAGAATTATACAAAAAAAGATTAGTTAAACCCACTACCAGTCCTTTATATTGGCTATTGAAATTTACAAATACAGCAATTTCGAAATTGTCTGAAAGGTTTAGATTTGGGAAACGCTTTTTGAAATATAAAAAGTGCATTTTATATACAACTCTATAGATCAGACCAAACTGAGTGACAAATGAGGAGGAATGAGGGACAGAGGGACTTTGTTCCAAATGAGGGACAGTCCCTCAAAATTAGAGACAGTTGGGAGTTATGGAACCCCAGTTCAGGAAAAGCTCCCACAGCAGCTCCACACATGGGCTATGAAAGTCTAACAGATGAATGGTGAGACTAGGGGATCTGTGTAAATAGCAGAGGTATGGCCTTATTGCAGCCAAACCACTGTGTAAAAAAAGAAAAAAAGGGTATATTTATAGAGTGCAGCAGTATCTTTACAGGTTTGCTTAAAGTTGTTACTCAACCCAGGACCCTGCATTCACTATATCTGGTCTCCCATAGTACACAGAACATGGAAATGCAACAGTTTTAGTAAATTTAAACTGCTAAATACCTTTTATCATCAGCAGTATATATCAGTCTTGTGACTTCTATCAGTGTCTGGTTAAAGCTTGTAGTAGGAGTTTTAATTCACCTCTGACTGTCCTATGAGGCTGCATGACCCCTGACCCTCTGTTTGGACAGTGCTGATTGGCCCTGTGCTGATTACATGTACCCTCCAAAGAAAAAAAAAAAACTCTCTAGCAATACACATCAAACTGAGCATGTGCAGCTAGACCCAAAGGCTCTGTTCTATCAGGAGATGGATTGGGGGCAGTGGAAGAAGGGGAGGATCAGAGAAGACAGGATCAACCAGCCTTGTTACACAATGCAGAGGATTAACCCCTTAGGTTCCACAGTGAGTATAACAAGCATGCTTTACTGCATATACAGACTAACTTTACTGTTGTGGGTTTAGTAATACTTTAATGCTTCACCAGCTTCAAGATTCAAATATCAACAGAGTGCAAATAAAATGAATGAGTAAAGTTGGGATAAGATTCGAGTCACGTGACCTGTCATAGTCAAGTGGCTGGCTCTCCGCCAGTCATGGAGTTCTCCAGGATTTAAGAATGCTTTAAGTATGGAACACCGCAGGCTCTAGACTGCAGCCTGCATTTTAGGAATGGGCTGTAAAATGCAATCCGTGTTATGAAGAGCCCTAATGCAATACAACAGAGAGAGAATAGCAATATCCACTCTCTGTTATGAAAGGGCCCCTTAGTGTGTTCTATAGGGATAGTGATCCCAACCAAATGGCATTCATTTACTATAAATGAAGGGCGCTGTGATAACATTCTCTGATTGGATTTTGTCAGTCTTCCTGGTTGAGGGAGAATGAAGACATCCCCAGGGTGGAGCTTTACTAAAATTGAATGGTACAATGCCCTTTGCTACAGTCATGTTCTTTCAGAGAAATATGGAGTTTCCCTTTGTATGCATCATCTTCATATTTGAATTTACAGCAAAACAAATTTTTTTTTTTAATTAGGCAAAAAATTATCTAAGCACCTAACAAGTTCCTGTGACGCTGTCACACTTTTATTCAATAATTCTTTTTTTTTTTTATCTGAAGCGGCTATTTGTCATTAATCAATAATAATCCACTTCTGCAGAAGGAAATGTGTCTAAACTCTATAAACCTGGCTTACTTTGCTCCAGCTCTTTTTAATGGGTTTACATTGTAATAGAGTGCTAAATAATTAAAGGTGGAAGGGAGAATGGAAACAAGCATTAAGGGACAGGTATCCCCCCACATCACTCATGTAGTACCTATGTAATAATTTAACTAGATATTAGCCATAAGTCATTCGTATCCCAGTATAACCTCAGGCTCTGCTGGGGAGACAAACACAGGCTCCCTTAAAGCCAGCCGCATATAAATCTATAATTGCGACTATAACTCACGGAAATGAATCTACTCTGCTAAGTAGAGCCTTCTTGGCGGCTCAGATATGAAGCTCTTTTCTGACTCCATAAATACAAGGTAGCCGACTGTCTACAATAATGGCAGACTGACCAGTTGATGCAGAAAAATAACTTTTTTTTTTTTCTCAATGAGAAATAATTGATGGGAAAAAGTCATCCCGGTGGCCTACTCGTCCCTTTGTTTTCCATACTTGATAACACGTTGAATCATTTCTATCTTCAGCAGCGTGTTGTGATTAACCAACACGTAGGAAAGCTTCAAGGAAAAGCAGAGGTTCTAAAAAAAAAAAAGAGTAGAGCTTGTTAGATATGCCAGTGGTATCAGGGATACACAAACAGGTTTGGGTGAATTTGGGTATAGACCAAAGCTAGACCTTAAAACAGTCTCTCTTTTCCCCACAGACTAGTTTTTAAAATCTAGAATAATAAAGTCCATATTTTACTATACACCCAAATTGACTTACTTACTCTCTTGGATTAGAATTCTGAGCCCCATTGCTATGTCTACTCCATGCTCTACAATCTCGCACCAGCTTTTTCATTTTTATGTTATCAGTAGCTAGTTTCTTCTTGTGGTGGCCCACCGATGGCATTCTCACAAGATCTTGCACATGTGCATTAGGAGATATTGTATGGAAAGAATTTGTTAGCTATGTAGGTGGCAAATCTTACAAAATTTTGCCACAAACGGCCCTACAGCCTTCTGAGATGTCTGACGTTTATCCCTGGAGGTTGGGAATGGAGAAGGCCTCCATCATCCTTGCCTAGGCAAAGAATAAGGAAGGCCTTCGTGAAGCCTTTTTTATAAAATGAAAAACAAGGATTTTATAAGCACATTTGCATGAGCAAGGGGCAGGAAAGTAGGAGGTGTCACTTCAAAATTTGGTGAAAGGTAATGGGAGATTGGAGGACCTATAGAGTGCAGGGGGAACACACTTTCCGCTTTCTGTCTCACCACGGTGGTGGAAAGCACGCCGATCAACACAGCGCGAGCGGGGTGGCCATATCTTCCACTAGCCTGGTGATATATGTTCTATACCTCCAGTTCACCTGGAGAGGCACCTACTAATGTAAGCGGCCAGTTGGCGCATGTTTTATAACTATTTTTAATCAAACTGTATTACACTATGGTCCTGTTTTTTCATTTTTCAACTGTCATTGCAGTGGAGTATTAGCAAGATTCCAGCCACATCTCCTCTGATATACCAGCAAGACCACAGACCCACATTAACAAGCCTGATCTGACCTTCTTTTTAGTTAAAGAGGTAACGGTGGTCTGGTGAGTAGGAAATTCTCTCACATCCATCTGGTGTTTTTCTTGAAGCTTGCCACTGGTGATGATGTAAGGACTGAAGCTGCATCACAAAAGATTTATGGACTTTGGTTTTGATTAAATATTTGAATCATTGTCATTTCAGCACTGGATTTTTAATTAATCATGAATTGTTATAGCATTTAAATTAGCACTATGCACTTTATTTTGTATATGCACAAGCTTTAGTTTACCCTATTAAGTTACACTATTCACAGCGCCCCCTATCATTACACACCCCACACTTTCCAACACACCTGACATTGTCAGATATCAGTGGCACTATAGCTCTTTTTCTAATATAAAATACATACCTAATATTAATCATTAGGCATTCTTCGCCATCACTGCATAACAAAAGGATCTTCAAGCTTGCACCAGGATTTCGAAGATCCAGTTAATCTACATCTTTATATAAAAAAAATACATCTTTATATAAAAAAAGTTTGAGCATTTTTAGGCCTCATGTACACTACTGCTGGTAAACATATGTTTAGAAGCAGTTGGCATTTTTTCCAGCTGTCCCTGAACTCTCCTCTATGTTATCTTATCAGTACTTGCACACAGGGTTGTTTATAGTCATTTCTAGGCATTTAAGTTTAGAAGCCTTTTTTAGAACGCAAAAAAATGGGTTCTAAAGGATGCTCAGAGGCATTTGAAACGCCAAATGCCTGTAACAGCTTGTAAACGCTGCTAAACGCGGCAAATCGCGCTTAGCAGTATTTCATTTTACAGTCGTTTTTCATTTTAACAAAAAAAAAAAGAAGAAAAAAAGCTTCTAGACACAAAGGTGGCTAAACGCGGTATGTTACATAGTTACATAGTAGGTGAGGTTGAAAAAAGAAACATGTCCATCAAGTTCAACCTATGTGTGTGATTATATGTCAGTATTACATTGTATATCCCTGTATGTTGCAGTCGTTCAGGTGCTTATCTAATAGTTTCTTGAAAATATCGATGCTCCCCACTGAGACCACCACCTGTGGAAGGGAATTCCACATCCTTGCCGCTCTTACAGTAAAGAACCCTCTACATAGTTTATGGTTAAACGTCTTTTTTTCTAATTTTAATGAGTGGCCACGTCTCTTACTAAACTCCCTTACGCGAAAAAGTTTTATCCCTATTGTGGGGTCACCAGTACGGTATTTATAAATTGAAATCATATCCCCTCTCAAGCGTCTCTTCTCCAGAGAGAATAACTTCAGTGCTCGCAAGCTTTCTCCATAACTATTATCCTTCAGACCCTTTATTAGCTTTGTTGCCCTTCTTTGTACTTGCTCCATTACCAGTACATCCTCCCTGAGGACTGGTACCCAGAACTGGACAGCATACTCCAGGTGCGGCCAGACCAGAGTCTTGTAGAGCGGGAGACGTATCATTTTATCTCTGGAGTTGATCCCCTTTTTAATGCATGCTAATATTCTGTTTGCTTTGTTAGCAGCAGCTTGAAATTACATGCCATTGCTGAACCTATCATCTACTAGGACCCCCAGGTCCTTTTCCATCCTAGATGTAAATGTGGATAAACGGACATTTTTAGATGCCGTTTTCTAGCTGTTAAGTTAAATCGTTCCGTTAAATCCCGTGTACATGAAGCCTAATTGTGCTTGCATTTCCAACCACTATCTATTTCCATGTCCAATCCCTGCTAAGATACCTCCTGCTAGAGATGATTTAGATGGTTGGCTTTAAGACAGTTTTTTGGAAGGTGGTTACACTTCTAAGCGGTATAAAATACCACTTACCTATCCATATCCAGCACTGGCCAAACGTGCAGTGGGCCACTCAGCAGGTAGGCTACACTCCAGAGGAGTAATAGTATTTATGGGGTGAGGATTTCCACCCCCCGAGTCTCCTAATAAGACAGCAATTCATCTACCCAGGTCTCCCTAAATTCCAAAGTAGAGTACATTTCAAGTATACATAAATTTTTTGTGCTTTTATCCTCCTCTCTTATTCTTGCGACCCCCAGCCTCAAAATTCTCAGAACCCCTTCCCCTAGTCTTATCATGACCCTTTGTCCTATCCTATGTCTATCATGAATAGCTGGTTGTTAAGGAGCCAGCACCTGCCATGTCCTTAACAACTATGACTCATCTGGTGTCAGTGGCTTTCCCCACTGACAGCAGAGTGTAAAGAAAAGAAGAGCTACCATTAAAAAAAAGGGAGGAACCTCATGGCAAAAAAAATAAATAATTGCCACGAGGTCCTTTTTAAAATTCATACCAGACCCTTATCTGAGCATGCAGGCAAGGAAAGAGGGGAGATAAGTGGTTGCCCCCCTCAAACTATACCAGACCACACGCCCTCAACATGAAGGGGGATGGGGGGTTGCTTTGGGGGGACTTTCCCTAAAGCTTTTTGTCCCCATGTTGATGAGGACAAGGGCCTCTTCCCTACAACCCTGGCCTGGTGGTTGTGGGGGTGCAGGGGGTGACTTATCAGAATATGGAAGCCCTCTTTAACACGGGGGCCCCCAGATCCTGCCCCCTCTTCACATAAATAAGTATGGGGTACACAGAGTCCCTACTCATTCAACAAAAACAAGTAGGCAAAGTAAATAAAAACAAAAAAAACGAAATAAATGTCCCCAAAATAAATCCAGCATCAATCATGATAAACTCCAACCGCTGACCCGCACAAAAAAAGAAAATTAAGAAACGATCTGAAACCCAACACTTCCCATTGACCGACAACTCCACTTCCCACCCGCTGCTAAAAAAATTAAGGGGCGAGGGTCACCTGCTGATGTCACTGGGTGACCTTGGCCCTTTGTGATGTCATCGACTAGGACATGCTGAGGATGATGTCACATGTGCCAGCACAAATTTCACAAGCATGATCCATCGTTGTCAGTATCAGGAAACCAATCTGGAGCAATGATGGACAGCGGAAGCTGTAGTATGTGCATGTAGACAGGAAGTGGTCGAAAAAGGCTGGAAGAGATCAACAGAAAGGATAAAAAAAGTGAAAACGGTATTTTATAAAAAACAGAAAAAAAATAACAAGGCGATTGTTTTTGATGCACTGTGATTTAGCGTGTGAAAGATCACCCAACTAGGGTTTGGATCTACTTTAAAGTGAAGTTGATAAGAATTACTTAAATGGTGCACATATTTCTAATGTACTATTCTTTCCTTTCTGTCTGAAACAGATATTAGGTATTTGGGTTCTCCTGCATTTCAGGTTTTAGTATGACACTTATTTTGTGACATTTCCTGAACATACAAATTTCTATGCACATTAACACTAAAACGATGCCATCCCCTGCATACATTAGTTGTTTTATTTTAGTCTGGGTATTATTGGCGGCGTGTCCCTCCCTCCTCCTGTCGCTCGGTGTTACAGTTCAGTCTTTCTAGTAATGATGAAAGAGTTCCTCTTCCTCAGCTAATTCAGGAGAGATCCTCCGTCCGCTGGAACATTTTCATGCAAATATCGCCGTACAGTTTCTAACCCCCTAATAGCTTCTTACAAATGATATGCCATTACAACGAGGTTTATTTAAACAAATTTAATACATCTTTAATCAAGCTGGAGAGCATTTTCAAAGGTCACGCTCCAAATCAGGATCTCCATACTGAGCTTATCAAAGTATTAGCTCAAGGGGGAGGGAGAATTATTTCCTGGACAAGTCATTTTAGGCAAATCTTTATTTACATTTTTATTCTGTTATTAAATTTTATTCCTTTCCCTCCTCCTTTGTGTCTCCATTTATGAACCTATCAGGAACTCGGTAAATGGGAAAATAACCGCATTGCCACATTTTCCGTAAGCGGCGTCTCATTCTCTTTAGCATTTGGAGGAAATGGCACACTCTGAATGGAAAATGCCTCAAACATCACTGTCTAGGGTGGCAGATTGAGATGGTGGTGGTGGTGGTGGGGTTATTATGGTAAATTGAATCTATGCTGTATTTAAAGTGGAGCTTTCAGTTACTTTACAATTATTCAAGAACACATTCTTCACATCACAATACAGATCCACAATATAATTTTTCAAGAAGCTGGACCTTTAATCATTTAAAAAACTTTTTTGAGCTCCAGTTCAGTGACTTTGCCGAGGCTGAGATGATGCCATCAGTCAGCTGCAGATAGTAGGAAGCATTTTCTCAGTCTCCTCCCCTCCAGCAATCAGACTAGTAAACATTGTAACTTAATAGCAAGTCACAAGAGGCTGCAGAAAGGGCTAATCTGTGTCATATTTGTTATGGATAGAGCCACAAGCTGACCAGGCATTTGAGATTTACATGACTGTGTCATCTCTGAGCTGGCATCTCAGTCCAGATCCTGACCTTGCATGAATCCTGAACAAATATGGTTCTGTCCTTCTGGAGAGAAAAACAAATGAAGGGAGTACTGTGATCTCTGTGAAAGGGAATGAATAATTGAAAGTGTTGCACTTGCAAATCTAGTTATACAGTATCTAATAGTAGTAGTAGTAGTAGTCGTCACATTCAACTGGACTTGTTCTATAATTCTGAAGAGCGACTTCTTCAGTTCTAATGAGTGTTAGGAAACTATTCCAGCATTTAAGTCCAAACAGGTAGTACTAGCACCTTGATCCAATCACCAAGTAGATGTTGTCTAAGGACAGGATGGTTGTCTAAGGACAGGATGGGAGATGTGTAAGTTGTGGGACCACCATGTTCTAGCTTCATGATCCCATCCTTTGGTGTTAGGAAGTTTTCATAAATGCTAATCCTTCAATTTACATGGCTGAAGGTGTGAATTGTTGCCAAAACTCCAGGGTGTAAAGTTCTGAGTTCTAGCAACTTGATGAATGTGAGATCCGAAGAGAAGTCAATTTTGTGATAGTCTGGAAAAGATCTTCCAGTATCATCCCCACAGCTGTAGTCAATGTGTCCAACCATCAAGTAGCTGGTCTCCCTCTTCCTCTGGTTCCTCATCATCATCAAGTTTTCGTGACATAATACAGGAGTAGTTTGCTGGGCCTTTCTTCTGCGCATTGTAAGTTCGATGTAGTCTCTATTGTCATGTCAAACGTGATCTTCCGCCTTCATTACGGCCTGTCCACTGCTGCTCAGATGGGTGGAACATCATTAGTCTGTTATCTCTGCTGGAACCTGTCTGCCTTGAGAGGCCCTGCTGGTAGTGAAACTACCGATGGCATAGCTTTTAAGCTTCATAGATACACACAAGCCCCAGGAGCGCAACAAGCCTATTTACCATGTCCAGGGAACTCCAGGGTGGACACACTGTTCACACAGGGGCGGCACGACTTGCAGGTCGCCTCACCAAGGCGACCTGCACACGACTTCCACGGCGACTTGCAAAACGACTTCTGTATAGAAGTCTATGCAAGTTGCCTCAAGTCGCCCCCAAAGTAGTACAGGAACCTTTTTCTAAGTCGGAGCGACTTGCGTCGCTCCTATTAGAACGGTTCCATTGTACAGAACGGGAGGCGACTTGTCAGGCGGCTAGGTCGCCTGACAAGTCGCCCCTATGTGAACCGGCACTAAGGGTCGGTTCACACTAGGACGACTTGTCAGACGACCTAGCCGCCTGACAAGTAGCGTCCCGTTCTGTACAATGGAACCGTTCTAATCGGAGTGACGCAAATGGCAATATATGTTGGGAAGACAGATGGTGTCAAAGCCCCCGACACCTGTTAACTGATAGTTGTTCCAGTTTGATGTAGATGGCCACTTCCATGCCTCTTGTTGTCTTCTCTGTCCAAAATGTGCACCTCATTGTCCTCATATGAATGTGCCTTTTCCTGGTGTAGGAAAAAATGCTGATTATTGACCTGTACTTCGTATGTTATGCAATTTGTGTGTTGAGTGTTTTCCACAGACACATTACTTGATGGTTGTGTCAAACATCAAACTCCATGGTTAACTTATGCCGCGTGCACACGGGCGGACTTTTCGATGGACTAGGTCTGGCGGACTTTTCGATGGACTTTCCGAATGAACGGACTTGCCTACACACGATCAACCAAAGTCTGACGGATTTGTATGTGATGACGTACGACCGGACTAAAACAAGGAAGTTCATAGCCAGTAGCCAATAGCTGCCCTAGCGTTGTTTTTTGTCCCTCGGACTAGCATACAGACGAGCAGACTTTTCAACCGGACTCGAGTCTGTTGGAAAGATTTGAAACATGTTCTATTTCTAGGTCTGTCGAACTTTTGGGAAAAAAAAGTCCGCTGGAGCCCACACACGATCGAATTATCCGACTGACTCCGGTCCGCCAGGCCTAGTCTGCCGTAAAGTCTGCTCGTGTGTACGCAGCATTATGCTGCACTAGATCAGGAATTTGGCAACCAATGTTTTTTTCAGTTGTCTCCTTTGTTTTCCTTCCAGACTTTGGAATATTTTATCGATTAAAATCTCTGACCAGATCAGACCATATCATTATTTTTTGAAGACTTAATGCCTTATTGGGACCTATGCAGCTTCTCTGTGACATTTTCTGGATTTAAAGCAGAACCAGATTTACCATAAGGCATAGTAGCCACAGAGCGACTTTTCCCTATATAATTATTGCCTGCTATTTTCTTCCACAATTGGAGCAAGCATAGTCAACTCATCTAAGGATATTTATGCTGTACATTATCTGATACTCCAAGCCAGGTTGAGACAAAGAAATCAATCAAATGCCTGCAGGCTCTGATGAAGAAAATCCGGCTCTGGGTTCAAAACTAATCCTTTACAATAAAAAAAGGTTATAAGCAACTGAGAATAAATGTTGCACTTTTTTACCCAACCCTACCTTTTGCATCCTATTGTCCTATTGTGACATCTTATTGGTTCAGAAAGCTTAATTTTTCCTTGGCACCTTGGGGGTTCCAGAGGTGTCTTTTTTTTTTTTCGGAGGGTGGAGGTGAAAATAAGCTGAGTACAGGTCTGATGTGGCACTATTGGTGATGACTGTACAGCTGCAACCATAAGCTGGCAAAGTGGCCATACTTGGCTCGAATTTCAGAATCATATGAAATTGAAGCCATTGGTTTCCACCCAGCTCAGTCGATTTTTCAAACAAATTTTTTCTAACCAGGTAGAAAAATCAGATGCAGTCACTGTTCAGATATTGTAGCAGCCATGGATTTGATTGCAGCTTGTATATAATAGCTGGCAGTAAAGATTCCTCTATCCACACTGTTAAATGTGGATGGAGGAATTTCTATATAGCCATATCTATGCATGCATAGGTATATGGCTAGCCCTAAAGCATAACTCCAGGTTTTGTGTTACTTTAAATAGTTCATATGGGCCAAGCTGCCCCAAACAAACTCTTTCCTTCCCTAATAGATGCACCCGTTGTCAGTACTGTATAAACTGTATGTAGTATACAGTGTTGTCCTCTGGCAGTGGTATGGGGAATTCCCATCTGTTGCTGGAACATAATTGAGTCAGGTTGAGTGCTGCTCAGCCATTCACTGGAAGCTTTGTATTCCATCAATGAATACAAGCTTTCCTCTAATTGGCTGAGGTAGAGATTGTGATGTAATCTGCTGCTGCCTCTCAACCTGAGCCAATCAGAGGAAATCTTGTATTCATTCTTAAAAATACAAGGCTTTTTCTATAAATAGTTGAGCGGCACTCAGCCCAACTCAATTTTGTTCTGGCAGCAGACAGAAAGTCCCAGTACTGCTGCCAGAACACAGCGCTGTACATTGTATGTAGCTGCTGCAACATACAGTTCATACAGCGCTGACAGCGGATACATTTATTAGTATATTAAATAGTTTGTTTGGGCCAGCTTGGCCCAAAAGAACTATTTAACATGACACAAAATCTGGAGTTAGGAGTTGACCTGGTCATACACCGAAGAGCTTTCAAACTAATTTTGTTTGAAAGCCCTTCCAGACTTACTACTTGCATGGAATCCCACATGTTTTGAACAGGTTTCTTTTGTAACTAGAACATGTATGTGGGTGAGGCCACTTGCCCTGCACGCAGGTGCTCACCAACACATGGAAGTCAAACATTATGGCAGTACCCCAGCTTAGAGATGAGCTCCACACCGTGTGCAGTAGAAAACGTACAGAGTGCTTCTGTAAAACGTGTTGTTCCGTGTCACTACACACCTTTCTGTCAATTATTTGCATTTAGGAGGGACAATGCTGTGACACTGCCCTCTCCTCCAGTCCAGCGTACCTCTACCAACTTGCTCCCAATGACAGAATGGGTTCTCACCGAGCACCGAGAGCAGACCTCATGTGTGCTCTGGCTTAAACCCTCTTCCATACCATGCGGCAAAGTATATAAGGTCTCCATACCACGGGTTTGGTCTGTTACTTGGGGAGAACAGCATGCAAGGGAGGGAGCTAGATCACCAACCTCCCCACTGGAGGACCTTTCTCCTACACCAGGTACCGTGCTACATAACTGGCTGCTATATACTTTGCACGAGATACCGGTTACCCATAGCAACTGCATTCCTCCTCCACTTGCCTTGCCGAGTTTACCCTAGAGTGGTGGACTTGCTTCATACCCCACATGTGCTTTACTGACGCTTTTCTTTAATACACCAGAAACCATTATGCACCCCTTTGAATGACTTTAGACCAGGCTTGGAACAGTTTGGCAACTTTTACTGTAATGCAGTGCACACACGACCAGACTTTCTAGGATAATGGGTCCGACGGTCTTCCCGACGGACTTCCTGCGGACCTCCGACTGACTTTTCTGAACGGACGGACTTGCCTACACACGACCGGACTTTCCGGCAGACTAGGTCCGCCGGTCTTCCCGACGGACTTCCGGCGGAGTTACGGCAGACTTTCCGAATGAACGGACCTGCCCACACATGGACAATCAGTTCATTTTGAACGTGACTCGGGTACGACGGGACTAGAAAAGGAAGTCAATCTCGCCGCTTTTATTGGCGAGGTTGACACCTTGCAAGCCCCGTCGCGGGGCATACCAGGCCCTTAGGTCTGGTATGGATCTGAAGGGGAACCCCCTACGCCGAAAAAACAGCGTGGGGTCCCCCCAAAATCCATACCAGACCCCTAACCGAGCACGCAGCCCGGACGGCCAGGAAAGGGGGTGGGGACGAGCGAGCGCCCCCTCCTGAGCCGTACAAGGCCGCATTCCCTCAATATGGGGGGTGGGTGCTTTGGGGGAGGGGGGCGCCCTACGGCCCCCCCCTCCCCCAAAGCACCTTGTCCCCATGTTAATGAGGACAAGGGCCTCTTCCCGACAACCCTGGCCGTTGGTTGTCTGGGGGGGCCCCCCGCCCCCAGATCCCGGCCCCCCCACCCTATGTGAATGAATATGGGGTACATCGTACCCCTACCCATTCACCTAGGGAAAAAGTGTCAATAAAAAAACACACTACACAGGTTTTTAAAGTAATTTATTAGACAGCTCCGGGGGTCTTCTTCCGACTTCGGGGGTCTCTCCAGCATCTTCTCACGGCGTCCGGTTCTTCTCCGCTCTCTCTAGCCTTTTCTCCCGGTGTTCGACCTCTTCTTCCGGTGTCCGGTTCTTCTGCTGGTTCCTCCGCTATCTTCTGCTGCTCTTTTGTGGCCCGGACTTTGACGTCGCCTTCTTCCCTCTTCTCTTCTTCCGATGTTGACACGACGCTCTCTCCGGCTGTAATGCTCTCTGAGTAGTGACCCCGCCCCCTTATGTCATCACAGTCCCTGGGCATGCTGGGACTGTGATGGCATAAGGGGGTGGGGTCAACATCACCCGGTTCCGATAAGCCCCCCGCCCGTAAACCCCGACAACCAACGGCCGGGGTTGTCGGGAAGAGGCCCTTGTCCTCATCAACATGGGGACAAAGTGCTTTGGGGTGGGGGGGCCGCAGGGCGCCACCCTCCCCCAAAGCACCCACCCCCTCATGCTGAGGGCATGCGGCCTGGTACGGCTCAGGGGGGGGGGCGATCGCTCGTCCTCACCCCCTTTCCTGGCCGGCCGGGCTGCGTGCTCGGATAAGGGTCTGGTATGAATTTTGGGGGGACCCCACACCGTTTTTTCAGCTTAGGGGGTTCCCCTTCAAATCCATACCAGACCTAAGCGCCTGGTATGCCCCGCGCTCGCCGCAATAGGAAAATGTGTTTTTCCTATTGCAGCGAGTGCGAGATGCAGTACCCTGCCCTTGCGTCGTATCTGGTCCGTCGGACCAGCATACAGACGAAGGGGCTTTCCATCAGGAACTGAGTCCGGCAGAGTTACGATGTAAAGATTTGAAGCAAGTGTCCGTCAGATTTCCGACCGACACGGTCCATCAGAAGTCCGATGCAGCCCACGCATGGTCGGATTGCCCGCCGGATTCGGTCCGTTGGACCAGTCCGGTCAGAAAGTCCGCCCGTGTGTACGCGACATTACTCTTCTTCCAGAGCAAATAACAGATACATAATAGTCCAGGCCCTAAACTTACGGTGGTGGCTGCCCAAGCATACCTTTACAGGTGTTAGTCCATAACTGGTGATTAGGGATGAGCCGAACACCCCCCTGTTCGGTTCGCACCAGAACATGCGAACAGGAAAAAAATTCGTTCGAACATGCGAACGCCGTTAAAGTCTATGGGACACGAACATGAATAATCAAAAGTGCTAATTTTAAAGGCTAATATGCAAGTTATTGTCATAAAAAGTGTTTGGGGACCCGGGTCCTGCCCCAGGGGACATGGATCAATGCAAAAAAAAGTTTTAAAAACGGACGTTTTTTCAGGAGCAGTGATTTTATTAATGCTTAAAGTCAAACAATAAAAGTGTAATATCCCTTTAAATTTCGTACCTGGGGGGTGTCTATAGTATGCCTGTAAAGGGGCGCATGTTTCCTGTGTTTAGAACAGTCTGACAGCAAAATGACATTTGGAAGGAAAAAACTCATTTAAAACTACCCGCGGCTATTGCATTGCCGACAATACACATAGAAGTTCATTGATAAAAACGGCATGGGAATTCCCCACAGGGGAACCCCGAACCAAAATAAAAAAAAAAAAATGATGTGGGGGTCCCCCTAAATTCCATACAAGGCCCTTCAGGTCTGGTATGGATATTAAGGGGAACCCCAGCCAAAATTGAAAAAAAAAATTGACGTGGGGTTCCCCCTAAATTCCATACCAGACCCTTCAGGTCTGGTATGGATTTTAAGGGGAACCCCGCGCCAAAAAAAAAAAAAAAAAACGGCGTGGGGTCCCCCTAAAAATCCATACCAGACCCTTATCCGAGCACGCAACCTGGCAGGCCGCAGGAAAAGAGGGGGGGACGAGAGTGCGGCCCCCCCCCCCTCCTGAACCGTACCAGGCCACATGCCCTCAACATTGGGAGGGTGCTTTGGGGTAGCCCCCCAAAACACCTTGTCCCCATGTTGATGAGGACAAGGGCCTCATCCTCACAACCCTGGCCGGTGGTTGTGAGGGTCTGCGGGCGGGGGGCTTATCGGAATCTGGAAGCCCCCTTTAACAAGGGGACCCCCAGATCCCGGCCCCCCCCCTGTGTGAAATGGTAAGGGGGTACTTACCCCTACCATTTCACTAAAAAACTGTCAAAAATGTTAAAAATGACAAGAGACAGTTTTTGACAATTCCTTTATTTAAATGCTTCTTCTTTCTTCCTTCATCTTCTTCTGGTTCTTCTGGCTCTTCTGGTTCTTCCTCCGGCGTTCTCGTCCAGCATCTTCTCCGCGGCGTCTTCTATCTTCTTCTCCTCGGGCCGCTCCGCACCCATGGCATGAGGGGAGGCTCCCGCTCTTCTCTTCATCTTCTTCTCTTCTTCATCTTCTTCTTCATCTTCTTCTTCTTCTTCCTTCTTCTCTTCTTCTCTTCTTCTCTTCTTCCTGTCTTCTGCGGGCCGCTCCGCAGCCATGCTGTGGCATGGAGGGAGGCTCCCGCTGTGTGACGGCGTCTCTTCGTCTGACGGTTCTTAAATAACGGGGGGCGGGGCCACCCGGTGGCCCCGCCCCCCTCTGACGCACGGTGACATGACGGGACTTCCCTGTGGCATTCCCCGTGACGTCACAGGGAAGTCCCTCAAGTCACCGTGCGTCAGAGGGGGGCGGGGTCACCGGATGGCCCCGCCCCCCGTTATTTAAGAACCGTCAGACGAAGAGACGCCGTCACACAGCGGGAGCCTCCCACCATGCCAGCATGGCTGCGGAGCGGCCCGGAGAAGACAGGAAGAAGAGAAGAAGGAAGAAGAAGAAGATGAAGAAGATGAAGAAGAAGATGAAGAAGAGAAGAAGATGAAGAGAAGAGCGGGAGCCTCCCCCCTCATGCCATGGGTGCGGAGCGGCCCGAGGAGAAGAAGATAGAAGACGCCGCGGAGAAGATGCTGGACGAGAACGCCGGAGGAAGAACCAGAAGAGCCAGAAGAACCAGAAGAAGATGAAGGAAGAAAGAAGAAGCATTTAAATAAAGGAATTGTCAAAAACTGTCTCTTGTCATTTTTAACATTTTTGACAGTTTTTTAGTGAAATGGTAGGGGTAAGTACCCCCTTACCATTTCACACAGGGGGGGGGCCGGGATCTGGGGGTCCCCTTGTTAAAGGGGGCTTCCAGATTCCGATAAGCCCCCCGCCCGCAGACCCTCACAACCACCGGCCAGGGTTGTGAGGATGAGGCCCTTGTCCTCATCAACATGGGGACAAGGTGTTTTGGGGGGCTACCCCAAAGCACCCTCCCAATGTTGAGGGCATGTGGCCTGGTACGGTTCAGGAGGGGGGGGGGCCGCACTCTCGTCCCCCCCTCTTTTCCTGCGGCCTGCCAGGTTGCGTGCTCGGATAAGGGTCTGGTATGGATTTTTAGGGGGACCCCACGCCGGTTTTTTTTTTTTTTTTTGGCGCGGGGTTCCCCTTAAAATCCATACCAGACCTGAAGGGTCTGGTATGGAATTTAGGGGGAACCCCACGTCAATTTTTTTTTTCAATTTTGGCTGGGGTTCCCCTTAATATCCATACCAGACCTGAAGGGCCTTGTATGGAATTTAGGGGGACCCCCACATCATTTTTTTTTTTTTATTTTGGTTCGGGGTTCCCCTGTGGGGAATTCCCATGCCGTTTTTATCAATGAACTTCTATGTGTATTGTCGGCAATGCAATAGCCGCGGCTAGTTTTAAATGAGTTTTTTCCTTCCAAATGTCATTTTGCTGTCAGACTGTTCTAAACACAGGAAACATGCGCCCCTTTACAGGCATACTATAGACACCCCCCAGGTACGAAATTTAAAGGGATATTACACTTTTATTGTTTGACTTTAAGCATTAATAAAATCACTGCTCCTGAAAAAACGTCCGTTTTTAAAACTTTTTTTTGCATTGATCCATGTCCCCTGGGGCAGGACCCGGGTCCCCAAACACTTTTTATGACAATAACTTGCATATAAGCCTTTAAAATTAGCACTTTTGATTTCTCCCATAGACTTTTAAAGGGTGTTCCGCGGCATTCGAATTTGCCGCGAACACCCCAAATTGTTCGCTGTTCGGCGAACTTGCGAACAGCCAATGTTCGAGTAGAACATGAGTTCGACTCGAACTCGAAGCTCATCCCTACTGGTGATTAGGGATGAGCCGAACACCCCCCTGTTCGGTTCGCACCAGAACATGCGAACAGGAAAAAAATTTGTTCGAACACGCGAACGCCGTTAAAGTCTATGGGACACGAACATGAATAATCAAAAGTGCTAATTTTAAAGGCTAATATGCAAGTTATTGTCATAAAAAGTGTTTGGGGACCCGGGTCCTCCCCCAGGGGACATGAATCAATGCAAAAAAAAGTTTTAAAAACGGCCGTTTTTTCAGGAGCAGTGATTTTAATAATGCTTAAAGTCAAACAATAAAAGTGTAATATCCCTTTAAATTTCATACCTGGGGGGTGTCTATAGTATGCCTGTAAAGGGGCGCATGTTTCCCGTGTTTAGAACAGTCTGACAGCAAAGTGACATTTTGAAGGAAAAAACACATTTAAAACTACCGCGGCTATTGCATTGCCGACAATACACATAGAAGTTCATTGATAAAAACGGCATGGGAATTCCCCACAGGGGAACCCCGAACCAAAATTAAAAAAAAAAAATGATGTGGGAGTCCCCCTAAATTCCATACAAGGCCCTTCAGGTCTGGTATGGATATTAAGGGGAACCCCAGCCAAAATTAAAAAAAAAAATTGACGTGGGGTTCCCCCTAAATTCCATACCAGACCCTTCAGGTCTGGTATGGATTTTAAGGGGAACCCCGCGCCAAAAAAAAAAAAAAAAAACGGCGTGGGGTCCCCCTAAAAATCCATACCAGACCCTTATCCGAGCACGCAACCTGGCAGGCCGCAGGAAAAGAGGGGGGGACGAGAGTGCGGCCCCCCCCCCCTCCTGAACCGTACCAGGCCACATGCCCTCAACATTGGGAGGGTGCTTTGGGGTAGCCCCCCAAAACACCTTGTCCCCATGTTGATGAGGACAAGGGCCTCATCCTCACAACCCTGGCCGGTGGTTGTGAGGGTCTGCGGGCGGGGGGCTTATCGGAATCTGGAAGCCCCCTTTAACAAGGGGACCCCCAGATCCCGGCCCCCCCCCTGTGTGAAATGGTAAGGGGGTACTTACCCCTACCATTTCACTAAAAAACTGTCAAAAATGTTAAAAATGACAAGAGACAGTTTTTGACAATTCCTTTATTTAAATGCTTCTTCTTTCTTCTTTCTTCCTTCATCTTCTTCTGGTTCTTCTGGCTCTTCTGGTTCTTCCTCCGGCGTTCTCGTCCAGCATCTTCTCCGCGGCGTCTTCTATCTTCTTCTCCTCGGGCCGCTCCGCACCCATGGCATGAGGGGGAGGCTCCCGCTCTTCTCTTCATCTTCTTCTCTTCTTCATCTTCTTCTTCATCTTCTTCTTCTTCTTCCTTCTTCTCTTCTTCTCTTCTTCCTGTCTTCTCCGGGCCGCTCCGCAGCCATGCTGGCATGGTGGGAGGCTCCCGCTGTGTGACGGCGTCTCTTCGTCTGACGGTTCTTAAATAACGGGGGGCGGGGCCATCCGGTGACCCCGCCCCCCTCTGACGCACGGTGACTTGAGGGACTTCCCTGTGACGTCACGGGGAATGCCACAGGGAAGTCCCGTCATGTCACCGTGCGTCAGAGGGGGGCGGGGCCACCGGGTGGCCCCGCCCCCCGTTATTTAAGAACCGTCAGACGAAGAGACGCCGTCACACAGCGGGAGCCTCCCTCCATGCCACAGCATGGCTGCGGAGCGGCCCGCAGAAGACAGGAAGAAGAGAAGAAGAGAAGAAGGAAGAAGAAGAAGAAGATGAAGAAGAAGATGAAGAAGAGAAGAAGATGAAGAGAAGAGCGGGAGCCTCCCCCTCATGCCATGGGTGCGGAGCGGCCCGAGGAGAAGAAGATAGAAGACGCCGCGGAGAAGATGCTGGACGAGAACGCCGGAGGAAGAACCAGAAGAGCCAGAAGAACCAGAAGAAGATGAAGGAAGAAAGAAGAAAGAAGAAGCATTTAAATAAAGGAATTGTCAAAAACTGTCTCTTGTCATTTTTAACATTTTTGACAGTTTTTTAGTGAAATGGTAGGGGTAAGTACCCCCTTACCATTTCACACAGGGGGGGGGCCGGGATCTGGGGGTCCCCTTGTTAAAGGGGGCTTCCAGATTCCGATAAGCCCCCCGCCCGCAGACCCTCACAACCACCGGCCAGGGTTGTGAGGATGAGGCCCTTGTCCTCATCAACATGGGGACAAGGTGTTTTGGGGGGCTACCCCAAAGCACCCTCCCAATGTTGAGGGCATGTGGCCTGGTACGGTTCAGGAGGGGGGGGGGGCCGCACTCTCGTCCCCCCCTCTTTTCCTGCGGCCTGCCAGGTTGCGTGCTCGGATAAGGGTCTGGTATGGATTTTTAGGGGGACCCCACGCCGTTTTTTTTTTGGCGCGGGGTTCCCCTTAAAATCCATACCAGACCTGAAGGGTCTGGTATGGAATTTAGGGGGAACCCCACGTCAATTTTTTTTTTCAATTTTGGCTGGGGTTCCCCTTAATATCCATACCAGACCTGAAGGGCCTTGTATGGAATTTAGGGGGACCCCCACATCATTTTTTTTTTTTTATTTTGGTTCGGGGTTCCCCTGTGGGGAATTCCCATGCCGTTTTTATCAATGAACTTCTATGTGTATTGTCGGCAATGCAATAGCCGCGGCTAGTTTTAAATGAGTTTTTTCCTTCCAAATGTCATTTTGCTGTCAGACTGTTCTAAACACAGGAAACATGCGCCCCTTTACAGGCATACTATAGACACCCCCCAGGTACGAAATTTAAAGGGATATTACACTTTTATTGTTTGACTTTAAGCATTAATAAAATCACTGCTCCTGAAAAAACGTCCGTTTTTAAAACTTTTTTTTGCATTGATCCATGTCCCCTGGGGCAGGACCCGGGTCCCCAAACACTTTTTATGACAATAACTTGCATATAAGCCTTTAAAATTAGCACTTTTGATTTCTCCCATAGACTTTTAAAGGGTGTTCCGCGGCATTCGAATTTGCCGCGAACACCCCAAATTGTTCGCTGTTCGGCGAACTTGCGAACAGCCAATGTTCGAGTAGAACATGAGTTCGACTCGAACTCGAAGCTCATCCCTACTGGTGATCTCCATTGACTAGTAGTGTCCATTGAAACTCCAGCATCTTCCAAGGTTACATGCTGGCTCTCAAACTCCCATTCTCCATGAACTTGGTGTGTACCCTCACTCTCAAGCTCCCACAGCGGGCCCCAGATCAGGACTTTCCCCTATTTACTGTATGTATCACACAAGGTGGAAGGCTGGCCCAAGACCAAACAGCCTAGGAACTTTGGTATTAAGTTAGGAGTTAAGGCTTTCTCCATCCTGGGCAAGCCAACTACAACTACAAAAAAAACCACACTGTAGACAACCTGCCTATATGCACATCACAATATGTACGATTTTTTTCTGAAAGACCACAATCATAGAATTTTGTTCATTTGAGAAAAAATTTCTATCCAGCTCCCTCAAATTTTCTCATCACCACGGTCAAAGACGAATGTTATGACCCAGTGCCAGGACAAGCTCATCTAGCACCCAGGGCGAAGATGCCAAACAGCGCCCCCCCCCCCCACCAAAATGTATAAGCATTATGGGGTTGATTTACTAAAGGCAAAAAGACTGTGCACTTTGCAAAGTGCAATTGCACTCTGCAAGTGCAGTTGCTCCAGAGCTTAGTAAAGCTCTTAGTAAAGCTCTGAGGTAAAGCTTCATTTTGTAAAGAATACCCAATCACGTGCAAGGAAAATTTAGAGAACAGCCTTTTTGCTTGCACATGATTGGATGATAGAGGTCAGCAGAGCTTTTCCTCATTTACTAAGCTCTGGAGCAACTGTTCTTGCAGCGTGCAACAGCACTTTGAAAAGTGCACAGTCAATGTCCTTTAGTAAATAAACCTCTATGTGTCAGCAAAAATTCCCTGCCTCACCCCCAAAAAATATGAGCACTAATCTTCACACTTACCTCATTACTTCCCTTTGCAAGCCAAAGTTCTCCTCAAACAAAAATTCCAACTCTTCCAGTACAAATCCTCCCAGCTCGAATCCTGTCCCTCCCCAAATCCTCCACCCCCCCCACCCCCCACCTCCAAGCACAAATCCTCTACCCCTCAAATTTCCTGTCTGAGCATAAATCTTCTCCCCACCCTCCAAATACCCCTCTCCCAGCACAAATCCCCCAAAATCCCCTCTCCTGGCAGTAATCCTCCCCCCAAATTCCCTCTCCTAGCACAAATCCCCCCAAACATCTCTACTAGTACAAATCGTCCCCACCCCCCAAATCACACTTCCTAACAGGAAGTAATCACCTGTTCTAGCACAACCCCCCAAAATCCCCACTGTGCCGATGGCAGCTGTCCCTTCTGCCCACCTATTATCCCGGCCCTGTCTTGACCCCATTAGAACCATTAGCCCCCATTAAAGCGGTAAACCCTTTTTTTTTTTTTTGGTCGTTTTTTAAGCTGCAAAGCTGCAAGGCAATGTCATAATGTGCTAGTACATTATTTAAAACTTACCTTAGAACAAAGCTTTCCAGAAACATGCTGTCACCACTGAAAATGCTTCCATCTTCACCCGGTCTTCCTTCTGGGTTCACGGACTCCGGCTGTGGGAGTGGTTGGAGCCGTGATGACATCACTCCCATGCATGTGTGCGCAGGAGCCACCATTTATGGCACAAGACTCTGAAAGAACTGCGCGGGTATGCCGTTCCTTCAGAGCGCATTTGTCAGTGAGGTCACCGGCTTCATGTACAGTAAATATCTCCTAAACGTGCATCGTATTTACAGTACCTATAGGTAAGCCTTAATATAGGCTTACCTATAGATGAAAATTATCCATTAGGATGGGACGCCCCATCTCCCGACGCCACCTCCTATATGCATAATTTATAGATTCATGCATAGCATGAATCTATCCATGGCTACCGCGGCCACCCCCTATTCATGCGTACAGCCCCCTCCGGGCACATTTATGACAGCGGCAGGGGATTTTTTTAAGCACCTGATTAGAGCCAGAGCCTCTAATAGGCTTCAAAATAGGGTGGGCTTGGGTCGCAGAGCATGCAACCGGAGCACACCCAGGTGTCTTACAACAGCAAATGAATATTCGCTGTTGAAACACTGATCCTCGATCCGGCCAACAGAAGCTGGTGTGAGACCCGTTTTCCAATTGGCCAAAAAGAAAGACTCCCAATTGGCCGCCGGGGAGGAAGGAGGAAACGGAAGCCGCCACCGTGGAGAGCAGGAGAACGGGAGGCCGCCGAGCAGGTTAGGCCGCCGGTGATGGAGAGTAGGAGAACAGGAGGCGACCGCTGAACAGGGGGAAGCCGCCGGTGATGGGGTAAGTGCTACCGACCGACGCCACTGGTAAAAATGATACTTTGGAGTTCACTCCCACTTTAACCATTAGAAGATGGAACGAATGTTCTTAACAATTTTCCAATGAAATTCCACTGGCATACGGCCAGCTTAAGTTTTCATTACTCCAATGTGCTACACGTTTATTTCAACAATTCTTTCACGCTCGCATCCCTTTACGCAACTCTATTTTTTGATTTACGATTGCTATTCTACCTCTGTGGAAGTTGTTTGCACTATGTTTGTTTTTTTCTCCCTTTGTTTGTTTAAAGCAAGTTTCCTTCTTGCGAGCAGGGCCGTCTCCTTTCTTTCCAGGCATCTGCCTTTGTTTCATCCTCCGTAACTTTCGGTTAAGGTGAAACATCAAAAGTTCCGGCACCCGCCAAGCCCCCCGTGATAAATGACATGAATAACATTTGAGACGTGCTGTTAAATATTTATGCCCGGACGATGAAAGTAAGGAGCGCGCAGGAACCCCTGGAAGAATAAATATATTTACCTAAATAAATTACTAAGACAAATACACTCCTGTGTGCTTGGTACCAATAAACACTAGATATTCGCTAAATTGTTGAATACAAATGGCTCATTTGCTTACCATGTACACCGAGATCTATAACATAACACATTGCCTTTGCTTTGCATACATATTTCAATATTCATCATAAAAGCCTTTGCTTATGTGTCAATATACATTACTTTGCATACATTAAGATTTTCCCACCTCCCCTTCTGCCGTTAACCGTTGAGAGCCGCGCCATAGAATTAGGCAGATCTTATCTGCTAATTAACCCTTCGGCCGCCCGTCCCTTTCTTCTTTCCGTGACATTTGCGCAAAATGAATTGCTTACTTTGACACCGCTAACTAAATAAAAGCGGGCCGGGACTGATAGTATGAAAAATGGATTTTCATTATAGCTTCATTGATTCTTGTAAATAAGAGCCGGAGGCCTGCTCCGAAAGGCTCCAAACAGTCATAATTTAATCTGAGGTGACATAGACCAATATGTACGTGGACAAAAATTATCCTTGAATATTAAACAACAGCCCGGAGACAGAAGGAAGTGTTACAGACGAATTTAAATGCATGCAGATCGGCGGGGGTAACGTATTTAAAAACAGAAATTAAACAACGCCCGTCATAAATCACGCTCAGCGCCCCGTACGGTCGGCTTGTTATTCTGGCGTTTAAGGAAACCTGAAAGGTTAAGGCAGTCAGTGCATTAAATCGTACAAGGATAATTAATACTTTTGTGGTGGCTATTTATAAGAAATGGAAAATATAGTGAGATCAGCCATGGCACGGCAGTAATTTGAGGAGGAAGTAGAGACAGCGTGACTCAATAGTTTTAACTGGACAAATGTCAACTGGACTAATGATGCTGTGTCCTATTTAGGAGGCCTTGAAAAAAATAAAAAGCTATATTGTAAAAAGGTGTTTTTTTTTTTAAGTGGTATTAAACCCAAAACCAAAAATGTAATATATTGCAGCTTACCAATGATAGATGTGGTGGCTGCATTTGTTTTCTTTTTATAGGCGTTTAGAGGAGATTAGAGGCGGGCATCTAAGGGCAGAAAGTCTGAATGTACCAAAATTGTATTCAGGAGAGCGCACTTAGTGCTTGAATTTTTTTTCATTTCGATGGCCAGAATAAATTAATATTCTGGCCAATGAAATAAACAAATGCCCAATCGCTTGACTCTCCTAAACACGCTTGCAAAAACACGGCTGATGCCGCGTACACACGACCGGTTTTGCCATTGGAATAAACTCCAAAGGTTTCTCCGACGGAACTCCGAGGGAATTCCATTCAAGCGGTCTTGCCTACACACAGTCAAACCAAAGTCGGACCAAAGTCTGACCTTCCCGAACGCGGTGACGTACAGCACGTACGACGGGACTAGAAAAAGGAAGTTCCATAGCCAGTAGCAAATAGCTTCCATCTCGTACTTGCTTCAGAGCATGCGTCGTTTTTGGTCTGTCGGAACAGCATACAGATGAGCATTTTTTTCCGATAGGAAATGGTTAAATCAAAAATATTTAGAACATGTTCTATTTCTAGGCCCGTCAGAATTTTCGAAAAGAAAAGTTCGATAAGGCAAACACACGATCGGACTAGACGATGAAAAGCTTCTGTCTGACTTTTTCTGTCAGACATTCCGCTTGTGTGTACGTGGCTTTAGGAGCATTTTTTAAGCTGCTTTCCTCCTGCTAGGAAAAGGGTGTTTTCAAATAGGTTTATGAAGCATTAAAGCGTTTATATTGTCTGCTTGGCCATTTTTACCTACAGGTAAGCCTATAATAAGGCTTACCTGTGGGTAAAATGAATATCTCCTAAACTTGTACGGTTTAGGAGATATTCACCTTGCATGCAGCTGTTAACGTCAGCGGCGCATGCGCAGTGAAGGTCCGGCGAAGGTCCAGCGTATCGTGCCGGAACTTGCCAGAACAGAGGGCTCCCGCGTGCATGCGCCGTGAGTGGCCGGAGCCAAGAACCCGGAAGAAACTCAGAGGGAATATGTCGGCTCCCTCAGTGGTGATCGGGCGGCCCTGTGGGAACTTCATTCTAAGGTAAGTATTTCATTTTTTTTTTTCAAGAAATTTAATTAGATTTGTCAGGTTTACAGAAAATCACAAACAGAGAATACAATGAGCAGTCTGTCAGACAAAGGTTCAAAAGAAAATACAATGAATACCACAAAAGGAGCAATAAGATTTGTGTTATGGATGCAGTCTTAGCTGGTAAGTTAGACTAGATATCGATGTGTCTAGATCTGTCTAAGCTTATGTGGGTATAGTTTGCTTATCTTGTGCAGTAACTTGAGTTTACATAGCATCTCTATGTTGGGGTGTTGGGGTGGGTGTATGGGTTGGGATCCAAATGGTGGTTTGGTATGTACCGACAAAGGCCAGCCCTAGACCCATTCATCCCTAAAGGGATCTGACTGTGAATTAGTGGGGGCCATGGGTGGTTGTATATGTGGTCTAAACAGGTTCAGTATAGTAAGGTGTATTAGTGAGCCCTTGTAGGGTAGTTTGTTTTCCAGGAATAGGGGGGGTTGGGTGGTTAAATCGTATATTAGCTTTATGTGGAGCAGTTGGTTGGGGGGGGGGAGTGGGAGAGAAGGGATGGCGTAGGTTTTGGGTGTTATGTGGGGTCTAGAAATGTTCTTTTTCTTTTATAAGGGTGAAGGTGGGCCATTGGTTGGACTGGTAGTCGCTGTAGATTCCCTAAAGTGTAGCCAGCATGCCCAAGTGTCACTGAATTTTGTTGGGTTGTCTTTCGCTTGATGTATGAGTTTTTCCATTTCTGCCGTTCTATCAACCCGTTGGAACCATTCCGTTACCATAGGAGGTGTGATGCTCCTCCAGTGTAGCAGTACACACAGGTTGGCTGCATTGATGAGGTATAAGGTGAGGGATTTTTTGTATGTTGAGAGGGGTAAGGAGATATGATGGAGCATGAATTGTGCGGGAGTGAAATCGAGGGTGTAAGAGGTGATTTGGGTGATTAGGCGGTGCATTTCTGTCCAGAATGGTTGGATAAGAGGGCATTCCCACCAAATGCGCACCAGGGAGCCTAGAGCCGCATTGCATCTCCAGCAAATCGAAGGGACAGCAGGGTGGAATTTGTGGATCTTATCGGGCGTTCTGTACCACCTGGAGAATATTTTGTATCGGCTTTCTTGGGTGGAGACAATAATGGAGCCTTTATGAATATGGCTGTATATGCGTTCCCATTCGGCTGTTGTTAGGTCCATGGAAAGCTCAGATTCCCATTGTCGGACAATCTTGTCTTCTTTTACTTTGTGTGCTGAGAATAGGAGCACATAGACAGTTGATATCAATTGTCGTTGGGGTTCTCCACTGTTGCAGATTGATTCAAAGGGTGTGTAGTCCCGGTGCCAAAGAGAGTTAGATTTGCCCTCGCCAAAAAAGTGCCAGAGTTGTAGATATTTGTAAAAGGGGATGTTGTATTCCGGGAGATAAGAGGAGATGGCTTGGTAAGACAGGAGTTTGCCATTGTGGAAGAAGTGTTGTGCCCTAATGTGAGAGCCGTGGGGGTCACTGGTCGAGTCGTGTAAGGCAAGGCCTGGGGGGAAGTCAGGGTTATGGTCTAGAGAGGTCATAGGCCCAGGGGAAGGTGTGATTGCTAGGTTTTTGCATGCAAATTTAAAGTGTGATATCAATGCCTTTGATGTCTGGGTTGTCTCTCAACTTGCAGAGCATGGATTCCATGGTAAGGATGAAGATTAATGGGGATAGGGGGCATCCCTGACGGGTACCATTTGAGATGGAGAAGGCATTCGACAGGTGGTCTTTGATCCTAAGTTTAGTAGTAGGAGAAGAATATAGAGCCAAGATCATTTGGAGTAGGTGAGGTGAGAAACCCATTACGCATAGTATTGCTTCCATGTAATCCCAGGCCACTCTGTCGAAAGCCTTCTCTGCGTCTAGGGATAGAAAGAAGCCTTGGGTGGATGTTTTAGGGAGCCAGTGGTGAATATTCAGGGCTTTGGTGGTGTTGTCCCTGGTCTCCCTACCAGGGATAAAACCAACTTGATTCAATGAAATTAATCTGGGTAGCAGGGGGAGAATGCGGTTCGCCAAAACTTTAGCGTAGAGCTTTAAGTCCACGTTGAGAAGCGAAATCGGGTGATAGTTTGACACCAATGTAGAGTCCATGCCCTGTTTAGGGATGAGTGTGACGTGGGCTTCTAGGATGTCTCTGTTGGCAGTGGATGGTGGCGATAGATTGTTGAAAGCTCTAACAAGTTGGGGAATAAGTGTGTCAGGAAAAGACTTGTAGTAACTGACCGTCAGGCCATCTGGGCCTGGACTTTTGACTTCATCTGTTTTAGGGCTGTCAGTCTCTTCTACTGAAAGTGGGAGATCTAGGTCTGATGATTCTTCCATGGTGAGGAGGGATGGGCTGTATTGCTGTCATCTGGTCTGAGGTGGCTTCAGCTGGGTGCGTGGAGGGGAGATTGTGTAGTTTGGAAAAGTAATGAAAGAATTAGTCAGAGATGTCTTCATATACAATGCCCATGACTGGGAAGCTGGCCGTACAGTGTGGAAGGAGCTTGACACCCTTTTACTTGGTGTGTCTCTGAAGAATGTAGTGTCGTTAATAAGAGAAAAAAGTCAAATAGAACTCAGAAAAGCCGAACATGGCTAACATGAACTGTATGGCAGAAAGTACCTTAAGGGGTTAACGGTCCCGACGGGCTCGCCGGACCTTGGAGAGTTAGTGGGGCTGGTATCTTGGTAGAAGCTGCGGGAGGTGGTACGGTGTCTAAGATCTTATGGGGACCTTCTCCTGCGGTACCTGGTGTCTTGCGCCTCCATGTGTTCTTCCTGTGGCGTGTCTATCCTTGCAGTGGTGCTGCAAAAATCTGCATACCAATTAGGAACATCCACCAGGGGGGTGCCCAGAGTTCCGCAGAAGTGTGGTAGATCCTCTGGCACTTTTAGGAGAGCCGTGCGGCCCTATGTGGAGGCTGATAGGCAAAACCGTAATTTCCATTTATATTGGATGCCTTTCGTGCGAAGGGCGTCTAATAGGGGCTTCAAGTCACGCCAGGGTTGCAGTGTGATGCCTGAGAGATCTTGATATATTTGGATAGTTTTCCCATCATGTAGAATTTGTGGTCTGCCTCTCGTTTGTCTCATAATATCTTCCTTAAGTTTGAAGTCCACTATGCAACAAATAATATACCTAAGGGGGTCAGTGTCCCTTCCCTTGGGCCGTAAGGCACAGTGGATCCTTTCCAGTTCAATGGTGTTTGAGGTGGTCTATTGAGCAGACCGTTAAAGAGGCCAACAATGGCGGGGGCTATTTGTACTCGCTCGATTGACTCAGGCAAGCCCCTGATCCTAAGATTATGGCGCCGGCCTCTGTTGTCGAGGTCTTCCATATGGCGTTGCATATCTCTCATTTGCAGTGTGTGAGAATCTATGCAACTTGTGGCTTTACAAAGAGCCGCATCATGGCAGTCTGTCACTTTCTCCACTGTGAGGACTCTGTCAGTCAGCACGTGTATGTCTAGCCTGAGCTCAGAGATGGCGGCAGACAGGGTGTCTTTGATGCCTGCAGCGATGGTCCGCAGATCGTGTATGCTTAGGTGGGGTTGGGGTGAGATCTTTATGCTGTTCCTGTCTATGTTGGCACTTGGAGGTGCCGAGGGTGGTGGTTCTGTCAGGAAGGAAGCTGGCGCCTGAGAGTGTCCATGGCGGTAATGCACCATGTTCCCTCTATTGGTCCGGAACAATCCCGCTCCCCCGGGATTGTTCCCGGGGGAGCGGGATCGGGAGGTGGAGGAGTTCCGGGATGCAGCCCCCATGTTTTGAGTGTGGTCTGGAGATATATTACCTCCGATTCAAGTCAGTTTTATCCTGTGGCAGCAGGAGCTCAGGGATTAAGCGTCTGTCTTCATGCCAGGTCAGGCCACACCCCTAAGTATTTCATAATGAGCTAGTATGCGATGTATACTAGCTCATTATGCCTTTACCTTACAGGTTTTTTTTTTTGGGCATACAACCATGTTACTAAACCCACAACAGTAAAATTAGTCTGTATATGCAGTAAAGCATACTTGTTATACTCACTGTACAACCTAAGGGTTAATTCTCCGCATTGTGTAAAAAGGCTGTTTGATCCTGTCTTCTCTGATCCTACTCTCCTTCCACTGCCCCCTGATAATTTCCTGATAACACAGAGTCTATGGAGTCAGGCTGCACATGCTCAGTTTGGTGTGTATTGCTAGAGAGTTTCTTGGGATGTGTTTAGCACAGGGCCAATCAGCACTGTCCAGACGGAGGGTCAGAAGTATTGCAGTCTCATAGGACAGTCAGAAAACTCCTCCTACAAGCTTTAACCAGTGCTTGGCTGGACATGATTGAAGTCACAAGACTGCTATATACTGCTGATGAGAAAAGGTATTTAGCAGTTTATATTTACAAAAATAATCATATTTCCATGTTCTGTGTACTGTGGGAGACCGAATATAGTGAATGCAGGGTCCTGGGTTTAGTAACACTTTAAGATTAGTTAGAATTCCACTTTACCCACTTGCCGACACGCCACAGTACATATATTGTGACGGAATGGCTTCTACAGGCCCAGCAACATACCTCTATGTTGCTGCCTGTTTCCGGGGTTCGGGCGTGCCACGATCCCCTGCCCACATACTCCACTTGGATTTGATGTCCACTTGGATTTGAAGTCTGTCAGCAGGTCCCAGTCAATGATTCATGGCTGGGATCTGCTGATTGGCTGTGTAACCAATCACAGCCCAGAGCCTGTGTTTACAATCAACACAGGGTTCTGAACAGAGGCAACGATTTCTTTGTTTCAGGGAAAAGAAACAAATCGATCTGTAGAAAAAATCATCACACAATACACACACATTACACATTATTAGGCACACAATTAACCCCTAGATGTTAGCCCCTTCCCAGCCAGTGTCATTAGTACAGTGACAGTGTATAATATTAGCACTGATCACTGTATTAGTGTCCCTGGTGATGTTAGTGGCAGTTCCCGCAATGTGTCAGTTAGTGTCAGATTGGCTGCTGCACTATCACAGTCCCACTATAAGTCACTAATCGCCGCCATTACTAGTATAAAAAATAAATAAATGCCAGTGTATATATATATATATATATATATATATATATATATATATATATACTATAGTTTGTAGACACTATAACTTTCAAGCAAACCAATTAATATACACTTTTTGGGATTATTTTTATTTTATTTTTTTAACAAAGATGTGTAACAGAATACATTTTGGACTAAATTTATGAAGAAACTTTACTTTTTAAAAAAAGTGTTTAGCATTAGAGAAGTAGGCTTTTCTTTATTTTCAGAATCATACTTACTTAGGTGGATGCAGCATCAGTCCAGTGCTGCATCTGTCTCCTGCCGGCTCTAAGACTGAGAATTGAGCGATCAAACACCACCGATCGCTCGATTCTCAGAGCTCTCTAAGCAGAGAGCTGGTGACTGTTAATCACTGCTGTCTGCTCTGCCCCCCCCCCCCCCCGCCCCTCACTCACTGGAGTGCTGGGCTGTGGAGAGGGCGGGAGCAGCCAGCTCAGGCTCTCAGCGACTTTCTGATAGGCTGATCCGGGTGTCGGTCCAGGCTGGGGCAAGATCGCCACAATGAAGTCGGGATCCGTCCACGTGCCTGGACCGACACCCGGCTCAGCCTATCAGCAAGTCGCTGAGAGCCTGAGCTGGCTGCTCCAGCCTTCTCCGGCTCTGTGACGTCAGCTGACAGCGGGTCACAGGAGTGCAGAACGAACTGCACTCCTGCGATCCTCAGAAAAAGTACAGCCAAACAAGGTTTTGAGGTGTTGGTCCAGGCACGTGGGCACGTGACGATCTTGCCCCAACCTGGACCGACACCCAGCTCAGCCTATCAGCAAGTCGCTGAGAGCCTGAGCTGGCTGCTCTCGCCCTCTGCACAGCCCAGCACTCCATTGAGTGAGGGGCGGGAGGCAGAGCAGACAGCAGTGACCAAACAAGGTTTGGCTGTACTTCTCCTTTAAATATGTTTTATAGCAGAAAGTAAAACTTTTTTTTTTTTTTTTAAGTATTTTTTGGTTATATAATAAAAAAATATAAAACCCAGAGGTGATCAAATACCACCAAAAGAATGCTCTATGTGTGTGAAAAAATATATAAATTTAATTTGGGTACAGTGTTGCATGACCGCGCAATTGCCAGTAGCTCAGTGCCGAACAGCAAAAAACGCTCTGGTCATGAAGGGGGTAATACCTTCCAGAGCTCAAGTGGTTAATAATCGAGGGTACTAGAGGTATATATAACATAATTGTGGAATGCCAGACAGGTGTTTTCCCACCAACAGTTACACAACTGTCCGGTAAATTAGGAAACTTCTTCCGTTATGACTTGTAAGGTTTTGTTTGCATACGCAGAACATATTTCTCCGAAAATGTTAATGGTTTTTTTTGTTTCCTTCTACTCACCTCTTCCTTATTTATTTTGGTAAACGTTGCAAAAGGGAACACTGTAATGTTTTTACTGGCAAAAAAACCTTTGAATTGCAACATCGTGTCAACGGACTGAGAGTGCTATTTAAGGTGACCTGGCGTGGGCAAGCTGTCCAGATGTACTTCTGTTATTCTGCTGACGGTATAGCGGCTACAAAGAGGGGGAAATGGAAGCAGATAGGTGACTTCTTTTGAAAGAGCACATAATCTGTCGGGTTAATGTGCAATGAGCCCTGGAGGGAGCACATGTCAGACAGCCAGATTGGGACTGGCTCGCAGCAAAAAGAACAAAAGACGGTTTAAATTATGTCCATCTTAATATGAAGCCATCTTTAGATCATATGTGCCACACAAGAGTTGGGGAATTCGAGAATCGACTGTGATGTTTAAAAAAAAAAAAAAAATGTCTTCAAGGAAAATGACTTCTATTGATATCTAGTGTTTATTTGACTATTATAAATACGCCATTAACACGTTCTCCTAGTTGTGGCAATCATCTGGCAGTTTAAAGACATTTCAAACACATTTCAAACTCAATTAAAGGGAAAATAAATAGAATTTTTATTTGAGACTTATGTTGATTTATTATTGTAGGGATTACCTGTAAATAGTATATGGATTCCACATTTTACTTACATTTCTGTGCCTTATTTTGAGATTACAGATTCTACTGACTGTCTTTGGGGTGTATTTATAAAAAAAAAATGCAGAACTGTTCATCCTGTGAATTTGAAATTGCATGTACATTTGTTCAGTATAAATGGGGGGAGAATCGAATGTTTGGGCTGTTTTTTCTCCAGGTCAAATGTTCATTCAGACTGAATAAAGGGAATCAGTAAAAAATAGTGCATTATGGCCACTAGATGGAGCGGATGATCATAGGAAATAAATATTTAAAGTGGTTCTAAAGTCAAGAAATTTTTTACTTTAAAGTGATTGTAAAGGTTTGTTTAAAAAAATAAAAATAAATAACAAACCTGTTTTACTTACCTTCTCTGTGCAAGGGTTTTGAACAGAGCAGCCCAGATCCTCCTCTTCTGGGGTCCCCCTGCGGCGCTCCTGGCTCCTCCTCCGCATCAAGTGCCCCCCTGAGACAGCGGCTGGAGATGCTGGCAGTGGCGTTGCTAGGGGGTGGCTATTGGGGCTATAGCCCCGAATCTGGGGTCCATAGCCTCGAGTCTCTTACCACAGGGGTCCCTGCCTAACCAGCAGCTGGGTCGCCAATGCAGCGAGCGAGCGGGCTGCATGAGAGAGCCGGGCAGGCGGATGAGAGAAGTGACATCATCTCTCTTTGCCCGCCCTGCATCACTTCACCGCTCTTCCGCCCTCACAGCCAAGCCTCTTCAATGTCGGAGGTGCAGCAGGGAGCAGTGAGATGACATCATCTCTCACTGCCTGCCCCGCATCACCACACTCCTGCCCTCACTAAGAACCGACAACTGCATCTGCCTTTGTGCTAAATGGACCAGTGCTGCCAGCCTGCCACCAATGCAGCGACAGTGCACATTTGGTGGCACTGGCTGGCATGGCAAGTGACAATCTGCAAATAGTGGCAGGTGACGTGGCAAGCGATCATCCACATCTGGTGGCAGGTGACAATCCACATCTGGTGGCAAGTGACAAAGCGACGTGGCAGGCGACGTGGCAAGTGACAATCCGCATCTGGTGGCAGGCAATCCATTGGCCGGCACCCACTGATTGGTTTGTGCTGTGACTAATCACAACACAAGCAGCGCAACGGTGGCACGCACACACGCCCCCTACCCATAAGTACTAGGTACGTTTCCAAACTGTTAGATCATTTAGATTAACAGGGGTAGGCTAGAAATAATTTAAATATATTGTGGAAAGGAATAGGTGATTAAGCTCAATCTAGAGGCCACAATGAGATAGTTTCTTTGTGTTCTTCATGAAGAACATTTGACCTGTAGAGTAAAGAGCCCAATAATCTTCAATTGTGCCCCCATTTGCCCCCCATCCCTTATTTTTACAAATACACCCCCAGATTGTCAAGCACCACTCCTTATAGGATGGCTGTTGGGATATAATCAGTTACAGGATAAGCGCCACAATGGGTATATTGTGTTAAATGGGGTTGATTTACTGGAAAATGAAAGATTGTTTTAAAGCTAAGCTTGAAAATGGGTTCAATTTGAATACCCAAACATAGACAGGGAACAGGATTTTGCCTTGCATATGAATGGATGATTGAATTGCACAATATTTAATAATTTAGTTAATCGCTCCTAATTAATTATTATGGGTATGAGCTGACCCACCCAAAAAAAAAAAAAAAAAGAGAGCTGTAAAACAGAATTGCCGTACTGTCCTGAACTACAGAGCAAAAAAGATGCTTTGTATTGTATCTGTAATAAGGATATTTGGCCAACCCATATATATATATATATATATATATATATATATATATATATATATATATATATATATATATATATATATAATGACAAACTAAACATAGAAAGTTGTGTTTCAAAGAGTTAACACACATTATTAAGACTATATGCTCACCTAAATTGAGATTTCGGAAGGTACCAGAGATTCACAAGTGCCTGACATAAGCCTTTGGGTCTCTGTTGGTGGGATCTCTGGGAATTCCTGGGTCTGCACACCTGCTGTGGCCATTATGAGGGTGTCAGATTCTTTTTTTTGGTTTCCTTATTTATTTTATATTATGGAGAATGTACCAGGAGTAGCTGGAACATGTAAAGGTGGGCAGAAACACCCAAACAGAGTCAGTAATTATGTCAGGGAGATGTCACTACTGGAATATGCAAGACATTAGAAAAAGCCAAGAGCTTACTCAGTCCTCCAGGCTTTACTTTAAAGTGATACCAGTATTCTCCAATAATAGTCAATACATATCCGTTATTTAAAGCTAATTAAAGGTTCCAATTTATTTTTTTAACCGCTTGCTCACCAGCCGCCATCATTATACTGCGGCCGCCGATGCAATTGTCAGTTAAAGTGATGCAGTGCCGTATCGCAAAAAATGGTCTGTCATTAAGGGGGTAAATGCTTCCGGGGCTGAAGTGGTTAAATATGGAACATACTTATTACCTGCTCTGTGCAATGGCATGGAGCAGCCCCTATCCTCCTCTTTTCGGGTCCTCCGCCAGTGCTATAGGCCCCTCCCCCTGTCTATGAGACACACAGAGCACGGCTCAGCCCCGCCCCCCACTTCCTCCTAACTGACTGTGATTGACATCTGTGGGAGCCAATGGCTCTGCTGTGTCTCAGCCTATGAGGTGGCAGAGGCCCAGGAGAGCTTCTGCTCTCATGCACATTGCTGGATCGGGCTCAGGTGAGTATAAGGGGTAGGGTTGCCACCTCATCCCTTTGAACCTGAACACATATGAATTACACAGGTTCTGAGGCTAATTTAATGCAGGTAAGGCACCAAGTGAATTTAATTACCACCTTAATAACTCACAGAACCTGTGTAATTCATACGTGTTCGGGTTTAAAGGGATGAGGTGGGAACTCATGCATAGAAGGCTTCAGACTTTAGAACCAGTTTAATGACCCTGTAACCTATTTTTCATAATATTGTTTCTTACTACTGTGTTTTTCTGCCTCCCTGTAATGTCCTTCCTGAGCCCCCAAACATATCCTTCCCCCCACTTCTGTTGGTTTGGAATGAGCAGTGCACATTAGTTGCAGGTATGTGCATTGCTCTATGCACACGACATATCCCATAGTTCATCTTGGGTGCGAGTAAGAGAGGTTGGCTATGTTCTTACATACAGCGGGACCATGGAGAACAAGTAAACCCTCTAACAGGAAGTCAGATCACAGCAGCCAAAAATGGAATTTGGAGATTCGGAGGAGGCTGAGAACAATAGAGGGGACTTTTTTTTAGTTAAAAATACATACTGGAGTAGATTTTCTTTTAAAAGCAGAGTTTAGTATCACTTTACCTAAAATACCACTGCATCCACAGTATCTTCAGCAGATTTCAAGTAGATTCAGCCTTTTCCCTTCGGCATGACCTCACTACAGTGTTGGCTGCAAATCATTGCTCTGGACCTTCCTGATAGTGACAGTGGTGTACAATGCTTCGGTAATGTGCATAGGAACAACCACTTTTCGTTGAGGGTGCGTGTGGCAAAAGAAGAGAAAGAACTGGGAAAAAGCTGTCACCCCAAAACAAGATTGCTTGACCAATGTCCTTCATGCAGGATCCTTGGGTATTCTATGAATGAAATTTTCAGCTTTAAAAAGCTTGACAGCAGTTATTTTAAATTACATTAACGTGCAAAAATACTTTAGGTATACTGTAGGTAAAAATACTGAGGTTTTAGGGCTTGTTAAGACTTGAGGTTGGGGGACGTTAAAAACATGCCATTGAGCAGCATTTTTTGTGCCCCCCCCCTAACCACTCCCCTTAAGCTACAAATGCAGGAGACAGGTGTATCTACTGTATATGCTACGGTTGCAAAGTTTTGCATCGTGCCTGCAGCAAAAACTATTGCCTGATAAGCCCACAAGATGGGACCCATTCAAGTGATATAGGAGGCGCCACAAATGCTCTGTAACTATGTGCAATGCATGAGGTTCCAGCATGTTGCGTTGATGAAGCATTATTGGGGTTAAAACAATCAGTGAGGAAGAATCACATCATCCAACGTGGATCACTTTTCAGAGTCTAAACTTAGCCTAAAGATGGCCAAAGATGAATTGTTTTTTTTTCAATCAGCCAGTGGACTGATTGAAAAAAAAGCAGTACGGATTTCCCCCATCTATACACAAGCGAGGTGGATGGGGGAATCCTCCCAGTTGTATTATTGTAATCTGACAGTGGGGACTCTTCTGCTGTCAGAATACACTGATCAGCTCTGCAGTGCTGATCAAACAAACATTTACCAACAGTCTTGTTTCAGAGAAATTGATCATTAGATTGACTCCTCTCAAACTGGAATGGCCATAAATGGATCGAAATTCATTAGGTTCAGCAGGGAATTTCGATCCATCCATGGCAAGCTTTAGTGATTGGGTTTAGCTCTACTTTTATCTTAAAAGAACAACTTTACTTTTGGAAATAAAGCCCCCCCCCACCCCCATCCCCTGAGCTCAGGAAGCATGGGCTCATACTTACCTTCAGCACCAATCCAGTGATCTTACCGCTGACATGGACCCAGCCGAACCCTCTGTATTCTGCAAACGTGCACCACAGTCCCATTCTTTTCTATAAGCACCCATACTCAGAGAGGCCCCCAGTGGTTGGTGCTCCCCATAGAAATGAAAGGCCAGGGTGAACATCCCAAGACTAAGGAAGAGTTTTCTGGGTTCATGTTGACGGTAAGCTTACTGGATCGGGGCTGAAGATAAGTCTAGGAGGATGCCTAGATTTAGGGTGGTGGGGGGCTTTATTACTGGACAACTTCAGCAAAGGTTAGGTTATCTGTTAAGCCTAAATACATCTAAATGGATCAATAGAAGATTGTTGAGTACTGTTTGTTCAGAGAGGGTATTAGAGGACAGGTACAGATTGCTTACTTCATAACATTTTCCAAGCCCAATATTTCTATCTTAGAAGTACAAACAACTTAAAATTCAACTGTATGACTTTTAAAGCAGCTAAACACACTCTAAAATAGTACTTTTCCAGAAGTTAAGGCGGCCATACATGGGTTGAAATTTAGCCGGTTCAGCATGGAGCAGCCAAAGTTCGATCTATGTATGGGCAGGCTGGTTGTACAGATGCCGATCTACCGATCAACTTCTGTGTAACCAGTCTGCCGGGTTTTTCACGAACAAACAGTGCCTCTGGCTATAGCACAGTAGAAGCGATTCCCCTATCCACATTGAGAGTGTGGAGGGGAGAATCAGGTCCTTTTTTTTTTTTTTTTTTTTTGCTTGGTTGAATGACAAAAAAATGATTAATGTATGGCCAGCTTTAGATTAACATGCATGGAATAACTAGCTAACCTTTAACATCATAACTCAGACAGCAATCTTGACATACAGTACAACACATCTGTGTTACTGAGTATTCTCCGAGGAAACCTTGACTTGTGTTTACAGCCTCTTATGAGAGCAAGGCAGATGAGACAAAAGTTATGTACCATGCTATATGTTACTATGTGATCGGCGCAATGAGACTCAATTTGAACATCTGTCTCTGAGCATTAATGTATGCTGCTGCCTATCTCCAGAGGTATCATCCTGAGAAATGAATTGTCAGTAGGAATTAGAGACTACAGCTACTGAGGTGTGTTAAATAATAGTGTGTGCTACGATCTATCTGCAGTCCTTATCTAATATGCCAGGGATATGCAATTAGCGGACCTCCAGCTGTTGCAGAACTACAAGTCCCATGAGGCACAGCAAGACTCTGATAGCCACAAGCATGACACCCAGAGGCATGATGGTACTTGTAGTTTTGCAACAGCTGGAGGTCCGCTAATTGCATATTCCTGTAATATGCTATTGTTGCTGGTTTGTTGATCTGAAGACAATAGAAGGAAGTTATGTAGTTGTAGGTGTAGCACTACCCCCAAAGGAGTCGCTGTTGTTTGAGTCCCCTGTTCTCAGTGCCAACGACTCTCTAGGCAACACTGCACTCTCTGATGCAACAAAGCTGAAGAAAATCAGGATACCTGCCCAACAAATTGCAACAACAGTAAAAGACAATAGAGGCAAATTACAGTTTCCCGAATAGCACATTTTGGAAAAAAGATATGATCAAAACTACTTATAACAGGCACCTGAGTCCTGGTTTAATAAGGGGCAAAGTCTATACCTCCAAGGTACTGACTAAATGACTGCCCTAATTACGGGGAATATAAATAGAAGGGCTATATAAAACAATCCTTACTAAGTTACCCTTCCACTTGCCAGTGGCAAATGTCAGTCTGTGGCTGGCGTTGGGGCCCAAGAAAACATTGAAGCGCTTTTAAACAGAGTTTCTCTTGCAATTCCAACAGGAAAGAAAACACTGCTGAGAACAAATCCATGGATTCAAAAATGGGAGTAGTATTATCCCTCTAAATAGGAATATAACAAAAATGGTGACCAATGGCCTCTCATCATTTAGACGTCTGTTGCAAAGTGGGCAACCAGAACATTGTATATACAGGCAGTGCCGGGACAAGGTCATCTAGAGCCCAGGGTGAACATGCCAAGCTGTGTTCCCCCCACCCCCAAGATGTATGAGAATTATGTGTCTGCAAAAATCCCCCCCCCCACAAAAACTCTGAGCACTAATCTGCATGCTTAACCCCTAAGCATAAATTCCCCTTACACCCCCCCTGCTGTCCCCCTCTCAGAACAAATCTTTGTCCCCCCCATTCCCCAATTCCCCCCCTGCTTAAATGCGCCCCCCCAAAAAAAATTCACCCCTCCTAGCATAAATCCTCTACCCCTAAAAGTGTCCATCCTAGTAAACATCTTCTTCTCCCCCCACCTTCAAATCCCCCCTCCTAGCACAAATTGCCCCTAAATCCCCCCTCCTAGCACACATTGCCCCTAAATCCCCCTCCTACCACAAATTATTATCATTATTATATAGGATTTATATAGCGCCAACAGTTTGCGCAACGCTTTACAACAAATCTTCTTCCCCTCACCCCCCTCCCAACACAAATGCCCCTAAATCCCCACTTTTAGCACCCCCTTCCAAATTTCCCCTCCTAGAACATTCCTTACCCCTTGCCACCCCCAAATTCCCTCTTTCAACATAAATACCATCTTCTTGATCTTCTTATTGTGCCCCCATACCACATGATACCACAGTGCCCAGGGCAGCAGCCCCTCCTGCCCAACCCTTGTCCTGGCCTTGTATACAGGCGATGGTGGCAGTCCTGAACACTGTATCTGTGACCTGGATAAAACAGCAGGTGACCTGGGAACAGTAGTTTTCTCCCACAGCATACTGAGCATTGCAGTCCCTCTTGGGCAGAGAAATGGGAAACACTCCCACCCACTATGGCACACAGTCCTATACCCACAGCCTCAAAGGTCCCTCTGCTCTAGGGCTTGGTCCTCTGCGTACAGTCAGCCATCCATACATGAATGACGTGTATAGTGCTTGCTAGGCCTCCTGGGATATGACCGTCACATATCCCAAAAGGCCTTTTGTCATTCAAAAGTAGGAGTGGGCAGGCCTAGCGGCACATCATTGCAAGGCCCCACCAGCTGAACCCAGAGGAGCCCACGGGTCTCCTGATGATGTCACAAGTAAGATTTTGGCACATGTCACATATCTTAGGATGCCTTTGGTCATTCATTCAGAAGTATGGGGGGCCAGGCGGGGCACCAACAGCAGCGGTCAGATGCCCCAGCAGTACCTCTCTCCTTGCTCTCAATGTGAGACAGGGTATCATTAGCCTGGGTTTCTACTCCTCTCTCATTCTGCAGCAGCTCCTCTCCTGGGACTTGTAATCCCATGCAGTCCTACAGTACTGAGCTCAGTACCACTTGTAAATCACTGGAGTAGCAGTGTCTACTTCTACTGGCTTTGGCCTGATATGGTATATACATAGTTACATTGGTCCAAGCAGGGCCAATGTACAGTAACTACGTATAAAATATCAATACCTGGAATTTCTTTTATAACATTTTTCGGTTGTGTAAGTCTATGGAGGCGCCCATGTTTGCCTATTAATATATACTTTCTGGGTTTTACAATTATAATACAGATCTGTCTCTCAGTTTCTAGTCTAACAATTGAACATTTTATGGAAAACACATGGAATATGTTCTAAGTATAGTTAATGTTTAAGATTTAAATATGGAATTATACAAAATTCAATTTCTGTTCGGGTTTCTTATATGTTTAAGGCATCTTGGCATCATAACTTTCCATATTTTAAAAATAAAACCTAATAATACACTGCTCTGGGTACAAAGAAAATAGTACAGTTAAGATCTATCAAGAGTTGTAACACCTTTTTAGCTTTATTTTAGTTTTCTGATATAAAACAATAAGGACAACTCAGAGTATAAAATACATTAAAGGGCAAGTCATTATTCAGTTTGTGATAGGCAGTGTAGGATTAAAGTAAAGGTTGGGTGGGTAGTTCTGAGATCATTAGGGAAAATCTGCACTTCCTTTTATAGGGCGGCAACACTTTTTCTCTGTTTTCCAATTGCACTCCTACGCTGTCCCCCTGTTACATCAACTTCTGATAAAGACTTAAAGGAGGACTCACCCCATTTTATTTTTTCTCTGCCCCACTTACCTCCTGTTGTTCTGGGCAGAGTTTGGATAATTATCTAACCACCGGATCCAGCGTTTTCCTGTTGACATCCTTCTGTCAGCAGACACTGCTGGGTCCTGCGCCGCCATCTTAATTGTGACGTCATCAAGAGACCCATGGGCTCTTCCAGGTTCCGTTGGCAGGGCCTCGTGATGATGTGCCGCTAGGCCCACCGCCTGGCCCCCCATACTTCTAAATGAATGACCAAAGGCATCCTAAGATATGTGACATGTGCCAACATCTTACTTGTGACATCATCAGGAGATCTGTGGGCTCCTCTGGGTTCGGCTGGTGGGGCCTTGCGATGATGTCCCGCTAGGCCTGCCCCCTCCTACTTTTGAATGAATAACAAAAGGCCTTTTGGGATATGTGACGGTCATATCCCAGGAGGCCTAGCAAGCACTATACACGTCATTCGTCTAGGCAAATGACGTGTATTGAGGAGCAGGGCCTCTTTTTTTTTCCCCAAAAAAGATACATTTTTTTAAAAAAATGCCCGATTTGTGAAGAGGATGGGAGGAGGGGTGGAGATGGGGGAGGGTCATATAGAGCAGTGGTTCTCAACCCCTGTCCCCAGGACCCACTAACAGGCCAGGTTTGCAAGATAACTTAAATACATCACAGGTGATATGTAATTTGCTGCTTAATGATTGCAGTATTCTAGTTTGCATCTCCCCAAGGTTATACTTAAAATCTGCCTTGTTAGTGGGTCCTGAGGACAGGAGTTGAGAACCACTGATATAAAGGGTGAAGGTTTGCTTTAGGTGGCTAATTCAAAACACACTGGGGGTTATTTACTAAAGGCAAATTCACTTTGCACTACAAATGCACTGCAAGTGCACTGAAAGTACACTTGGAGATGCAGTCACTTTAGATCTGAGGGGGACATGAAAGGAAAATAAAAAACAGCATTTTAGCTTGCACATGATTGGATGATAAAATCAGCAGAGCTTCCCCTCATTTCAGATCTACCCCTCAGATTTAAAGATACTGCACTTCCAAGTGCACTTTCAGTGCACTTTCAAGTGCACTTGCAGTTCACTTGTAGTGCAAAGTGGATTTGCCTTTCGTAAATACAGTAACCCCCATTATGTCAGTATGTTCCACTGCAGTCACTGTCAGGTAATCTGCCCTGAGATATGCTGTAAAGCCATCACTGGAGGGTAAGCAGACAGGAAGTGGCTACACAAGATCATCAGCACAGTGGTGAAACAACGGATGAAAAAATAATAGAAAAAATATTTTATTGTAAAGCCCATCTCCAGAAAATATGCTCCTCCTAAATCTCCCACCTTTAAAGAGGAGCTGCAGTCTGCTCACATAATTTGTAATAAAAACATCTTTGCCATTCTGAAGTTTCCCTCCAACCACTTTGCATATTATTTTATATATACTGTGATTCTGTACTTGCTAAATATGCTGCAGAAATCTCCCTCCACTGAGTCTGGCGGCAACCATTTTAACTGTGGGCAGCTGAAGCTGCTGCTTGTTCATGGTTTACACAGACACACAGAGGCACACCTCCAGCTCTGCAGCCCTGCAGCTCTCATTGGCCCTCGTATGACTCACCCCCCCTCCTTTCCTGGTAAACTCTCCCGAGAGAGAGAGCTGTGCATGATGTCATAAGCCTAGGCTAATTACCAGACAAGAAACAGGAAGTGGGCTATATAAGGTATTTACTGGCAGGAAAAAAAAATGTTTTACTATCCAAAATTAAAACAACAAGGGCAGAAGATTTAATAGATGGAAAGTTGAAAAAATGACTGAAGTTGATCCACCACTGCAGTCTAAGCTGGTTGGCCTGTGACATCATCACACTGCTGCTGGAGTCTTCAGGACATGTAAAGACCCAGCAGATAGGCAGCCTGTAAGAAGAGGGGTCTTCCCTTCCACTGTGAACCCCACCCTCTAGGCGGAGAGAGGTTTTTCCTAGATTTTAAGGGATGGGAGGGACTAGGTGGTTGTCTCTTGGAATAGGAGGATGTATCAATAGTAGGAAACCAGGATGTAGTAGAAAGGCTGTGTTGGTGTTCTCCTACTTGAGGAAGAGGCTTAGCAAGGAGCTGAGGGCTGTGGCCCTGGAATGGGAACCAAGAAGAAGCTGAGGAAGTGTAATAGTAATCTCAAGTAATGCAATGCCCCCTCCTTCCACTTGGCTGAACGATGTTAGAGAACCGACCATGCTTGGGGCTGCTTGCCATTTCAATGAACAGTTTTGATGTTGCTCTTTACCGTATGATTTGAACTATATTTATCCTTTTTCTGTGGACCATTGTCAAATATTTAAAGTAAAGAAATTACTTACAGAACTCAGCCTCCAAGTAGTATGATTTGATGAATAGGAAGTAATGTATTGGATGTAGTTAATGTGCATAGGTAATACCTGGGTAAATTTGTCTTTATTTGTTAAGTGCAAGGCTGTTCCATCAGTCAGGCCTGCCAGGAGCTGGTGGTGGTTAAAGGAAGGGGTTACCCTCTGATGTTGAGGAAAGAACCCCCTCAAAGGACCATGAGCCAGGTGTCCTTTGAGGGGGTTTTTGGCCCCAAATGTCTGGTTGAACCTATGAAGCCTTAACCTGTAACTGCCTGTAGAATGCAAGACTTAAGAGAGGTTATTATGGATCCTACCTTCAAGCCGATTTCAATCTAGTAAAAGAGGGATAAAGTCAAAGTTTACCCATTGTTCAATATAATTTATAAAGTTGTCCATGATACACAATGCTTTAGCAAACTAAATATCATTCAGTTATGCTTTAAATCAAAAGTTGACTCCTTTGTACCACTTATAGGTCCTTTGCTTATGATTAAGCCCTAGAAGAGGGTGAAGTGCGTCAAGGGGATGTGGGTGGAGTATCTCTGACACTAGTGATTTAATAGAGCTCTTCAAATGGATAGCAAACACTGTGTGTGGCTTTATGTTCTTCATACATAAGGTTTAAAGTTAAATTATATCAAGGACCATGAAGTGTGAGCAAACAGCTTTCCACCAGCTGAAGATCACACTTTTTTTTATTTCCTTCTTCTTCTTAGAAAGAGTTAAAGCAGTCGGAATGCCAACTGTTATTAATATTATAACGAAAATGATTACAGCCTTGGCAGACACAGATCTAACTGTTCTGCCAGTTATAAGAAAAAAAAAACAAAAAACTGCAGTTTCTACCTGCAAATCTGATTTTCACATTCTGTCATCCTTTGAAGGAACAAATGGAAAACATTTAAACCAGATGAGCTAGTGGATAGGGAATAGGAGCACCTACAAGCACAGGATATACTGATCACCTATATCAAGGGAACAAGAGTGGGTGGCCGGAAAAAAAAAAGAAGCAAACCATTCCATTCAACCTGTAATTTGACATCTGCAAAGTATTACCCTGTGCATTGTAATTGTTGTATCTTACATGAATTACTGGGAAAAGGACAGTACTTTAAATAGATGTTAACTTCATTATAGCCCTAGGATAGGAGAAAAACACACATTTGCTGAGCTCTCTCCCCTCTTTTTAATGTTTGGTGTATTTTTTTTTAAAGAAGTAATTTCATAGAGTTATTACATGTTTCAGAATGTAGCAGAGGTAATATCTACTAAACATGAAATGTAATATTTTACTGTGGTTTTGTCCCTAGCAACCAGTGTGTGTTTTCTCACTAATGGAAAGCAGAAGAGGTTATAGAACTAAAAACAGCTTTAGAAGTTGAAGAGAGGGAATGCAAAGGGAGTTTTAAAACTAGCCGAATCGCTCTGAAAAATCTGGACACAGAAAAACATCAAATTAAACATGTTTTTCAGTGTGTTTATTTTTGTTACGTAAGAAGGTATCTTGAAACTGGAGGCACAGTTGGCTGTATCCCTAAGCTTTTTCTCTGTAAATTTATAATGTGGAAAGCACTGAAAATGCCTTTATTTAGGTGCATGCTTTCCAGTAAAGCTGGCGATCTGATTTATAAGACTAAGGTGAGAAAAATTTTAGAGTTTTCTCCATTCATGTTTGTTGTTACAGCTCATGACTGCATCCCTTTGAACAGGCTCCATTTCTATTGTCCATATTATCTAACATACAAATTTAGCATTGACTTAATTAAAACTAAAATGTGTTAGTGCATTTGGCTGTTTGGTTTACTTTAAGAACTCCTTATGGTCTGTGCAGCCAACCAATCAGAAGTCTATAGAAAAAAAAGGAACTCAAACATGTTTGGTGGTACTAAACTTTTGAGGGATGGTGACATTTATAACATGGACGTGAAAATGTAAGGTCTACTTATCTTGCATGACTGCATCCCTTTGTATAGACACCACTTCTATTGTCCATATTGTGACAGTGGGAGGCTCTGAAAAGAACATAGGGTTTGCACGTTTGCTCAGTGTAGAACTAAGGATTGATTTTGAGTGGAGAACACTGCTTTATTTCTGGATAGGGTTCCGTAGTTTGTAGATTTCAATGTGCAATGGAAGGGAAGAAATTTCCAACTCAGTGTCCGTATTTGCTTTATGTTAGACCAGCAGGGTGTGTACCCAGGTGCACATAGCATTTGTAATGATGGTCTGGGAAGAGTTTCAAGTGGAGTAGGAGGTGGACTTGGGGTGGCATTGGCTGTCGTGTGGACCAAGCAGAGCTTGGTGCTGCCTATCAGAGACTGCATACCTTGTGTGGGGGACTTCTTGCCAAAGGACTGGGAAACCTGGGGCAGACTTGGGAGACCAAGAGAGGGTCTGGGAGGCCAAGAAAACTGAAGAGGTTAGCAGTTCCAGGAAAGCTGGATAAAGTCTGAAGGTTTCTGAGAGAGTGAGTGAACCCAGGGGTGTTGAAGAATCCTGTTGAGGCCAGGAGTAGGCCTGTGCAGCGAGGAACTGCAAACCGAGGCTAAGTGGACCAGAAAAACCAGTGAACTAGCAGCAGTTGTTATTTGCATTTTGCTGGAGAGGATCCGTTTATATTGGACTTTTGCTTTATTTTTGCCTTTTTAATAAAAGTGGGTCACCAGGCCCTTAACTAAAGTATGGACAGACATAAACTCACTTGGAAAATGCATCTACCACTACAGCTAGGCATCCCCCAGATGACAACATCTATAATATATAACTACCATCGACCAAATTAAAACCAGAATGTGCTGGTGCTTTTGGCTGTCTTATTTATGTAAAGTCCTGCCTATGGTCTGTGCAGCAAAAAAATCAAAGGACTCCAGAAGAAGAGGAAGTCAAACATACTTGATGGAACTAAACATTAGAGTGATGATGAAATTATTAACATGGAATTGAAAATGTAAGGTCCACATATCTTGCACAAATGTAATACATGATTACCTTACTCTCTTGCTTCAGGCCCGCTCAAGTTCCTCAAGATAGCATCATTGGATCTTCTAATAGGAATGGCTTCTGGGAGAAGGGGACCAGAGGCTGCTTTAAAAGCTTCTTGAAAGGCTTCAAAGGTCCAATACTGTTTCTGACTCTGCTATTGCCTGAGCACCCTTAGCTGGACCACCAGGTCCCACCCTTCTATCTTACTGGCCATAGACAGCTCAAATGTTGGCTGATTCTTGCTGAATCAGCCAAAATTCATGTTGGGTGCACAATTGTTGAAAGAACAGTGACTGCAGCCTATCAGTTGCAGTCACTGTTCAGGTATTCAGATAGCTGTGGATATCTGAATGCAATAGGCATCAGCAGAGATTTCTTCAGCCATACTGTTTAGTGTGGATTGGTAAATTGACTGATTTCTCTTGTTCAACCCACGGGACTGAACAGGAGAAAGTAAGGCTTATATGATAGCATTATTATCCCTGATAGAATTTTAAAAGTCAGTGGCTCAGACTGTTTTTTGGTTCCATCATTTCAGGCCTGCCAGGAGCTTCCAAAATATTTCCCACAAAATAATCAGGTAGTAAGAAGTGAGTCTTATCTTTTCAAGCAAGGCCCACTTTAAAAATATATCGTTGATGGCCAGTGAACTCACAAAAACAGAATTAATTTGAAGATTGCTTGATCCTTCAAGAAATGAATCACATTCTTCAGTATAGAATCAATGGAAAATATGGTGGTTGTCTATGCATCTTCTATTGAAGAAGGGGAAAAGTATTTTTCCTACTCAATCTAGAAAGAGTTTTGTCTTAAATAGGCTCTTCTGACTCAAGTTTTGTCCTAAATAGGCTTTTTTGACTCTTGTTAGCAGCCTGTTGTCCCTTAAACCTAGTACACGGGCCAAATGTCGGGTGGCATCGGCCGTTCAATAGAAACTGGCAGACATTAGGCCCATGTGTGGCTGGCTTCTGTCGAAGGGTCATGAACAAAAAAGGTCTGCCGATCGGCTCCCAATGGCTTAGAGCGCTGACTGGAGTGTTCTATCAGAACACAATAGCACAGCAGGGAAGATCTCTGACCTGAGGAATCATTTTTTTTTCGTTCAGCCCTCTGGGTTGAATGAAAAAAACTAGTAGTATGTACAAGGGTTAATTTATGTCTAAGGATGATTCTATTTAAATGTGTTTTGCAGTTCTTAGGGAACAAAATTAAACCAAATTGGTATGCTATATGTTGTACTTTAGTACCACTCTTCACTATCCAAGTACCCTAGCCACTGGCCCATGAGTGCATATGGTAAATTATGATCCTAGTTCTGATGCAATGCATGTATATTTAGTTTTGATGATTTCGGATGAACCTCAGGCAAGATCCACAATCTTATATCTGTCCAATGGAGGATGAACAACTGATGCAATTATCTGTCCAGGTCAGCCTTTGTCAAACTTTTCAACATGGAGGAACCTTTAGAAAAGCGTTCTGTTCTTAGTGAACCCCTGGTAATAATTACTATATCTACAGCTCACAGTACATTAATGTGATGGTCAGTGGAAAGAATGCTTCTTACTTTAGTGGTCATTGGGAAGAATCCCACCCTTGCTGATAGCTAAAAAGGTCATTGGTGTTAGTGATTACTCACCTAAGAGGCAGAAGCTGCTCATTGTTCAAGGAACTCCTAGAAACCTCTGGAGGAACCCTAGAGCTCCACAGAATCCTGGTTGAGAAAGGCTAGTGTAGGTTTTGCAGAGCTACACAAGTCAAAAGCCTGCAGTAAAAGAGATTACTTCTCTTGAGTCTTTTCTCAGCAGCATCTTCAAGTCTACTCTCTTAGGTCTAATGCTATGATTTCACACAAGGTGTCCAAAGGTCCCCATGCATAACAAAAAAGAAAAAGAACAGATTGAAAACAGATGCCATATGTTTTGCTTAAGTGTTTCTCTGCCTTACCCCAAGGCAGCGGCTCATGAGCCCCTCATGGTGAATATGGTCCTGGCTCTTTCTCAATCTACACATTTGACAGTTATGGTGATTTTGGTTGAATCTTGATCTACTTTCATCTCTTTTATTTTCAGTGCAGTACAGAAAATGTTAAAAAAAATACACACTGCCCTCCCCATTGGCATTGAAACCAAGCCACACAGCTTGGCTTTTTCTTGACTAGCCAATTTATTAAAATGGGTTATGTACAGATCTTACAGTAAAGTACCAACAAAGGGCAAGGATGAAGAACAACCAATCATATTTTGTGTTTTCACATGTTGGCTACTTAGTTTACAGTCTTCATTCAATTTGCCCATAGTTTTGATTTTTCTTTAGGTCTGTTCCACAACTGCGCAGGCACAAATGCATTTTTCTTTTTATATTTCTTTTATTACTACATATATAAAAAAATAAATTGCAAGAACTGTATAATATATGGCAGTAGGATATATATTTTTAACAGAAAAGGATGAGATAAGTGTAGAAATATAGAATGTGATCACATAAGATGACCACAGGCATAGTAGCATGGTTAAATGCAATGTAATTTTCTACCACACATGATATATTTTCTTTTGAATTCACCTCTGAAAATACAGCTGAATAAAGCTGAATGAAGTCCACGCGTATTGTAGCCCAGCTTAATTTTCAGTTAAATTCAGCTACAAACAGTCAATGTGACTCAAAATAAAATGTGTGCAAAGTTTACAGTTAATTTTCTTTAGAAAGAGTAGAATAACCTATTCCTGCCAGCATACTGCAGAGAAAGAACCTTGCTCTCTGTGTGGAAGCAGTGGACTACCTGCAGAGGTCCCATATTATGCTTGCTCCGTCACAGCTAGATCTGTCCAAGCAGCAAGGAGTATCAGCTTTGCTGATTGCAGAGCCATAGGTCTCACTCCGAAGGGATTGGATTTGATCGTTGCATAGCATGGCAATAAAGAGACCCTGTCACCAATTCTAAAAATTGCAGGTAAAAGCACAGAAAAATCAAGTATTTTAAATATGTACTTGCAGTGTTTTCCTTTCCATAAATTGTTTGTATTCACTTGAAATGTACCTTTGAAGGTACTATAAAAAATATAACTAATCCAGGAAGAGTAATTTCCCTGGCACAAACCCCTCCCTCCTTTCACATCATAGCCCTCACCTTATCTGGGGAGTGTCTAATTATTTTCTATGTTGACCCAGCTCCGCTGTCCTCCCCATAACTCCCTACATAATCTTTTATGTAGCTGCTGGGAAAAGGAGTGAAGGGCATACTATAGAGCAGGGATATGCAATTAGCGGACCTCCAGCTGTTGCAAAACTACAAGTCCCATTATGCCTCTGTCTCTGGGTGTCATGTTTGTGGCTGTCAGTGTCTTGCTATGCCTCATGGGACTTGTAGTTCTGCAACAGCTGGAGGTCCGCTAATTGCATATCCCTGCTATAGAGTATGGGTAGGCAACCTTGGTACTCCAGCTGTGGTTAAATTGCCAATCCCAGCATGCCTCTGTCTTTGGAAGTCATGCCTATGGCTGTCAGGCTTGCAATATTTAACCCATTCCTTACCGCACCATAGCCAAAAGATGGCTACAGTGCAGCTCTGTTGTTCCGGGAGGTTGTCCATGGACTTCCTCCAGGAATGACGCCTCTCACGCGGCTCTTTACCACATGATCAGCTGTCTCCAATTACAGCTGATCACAGTGTAAACAGACTTGCCAGTTATCGGCAGTACTTTTCTCACGCGCTGTCACAGCGTGAGCTGAGGAGAGCCGGTAACCAGCAATCCTGACAGGAGACTTGTACACAGATAATCAGGGCCCTGGTCATCAGTAGGGATGAGCCGAACACATCCCTTTTCGGTTTGCACCAGAACATGCAAACAGGCAAAAAATTTGTTCGAACACGCAAACACCGTTAAAGTCTATGGGACACGAACATGAATAATCAAAAGTGTTAATTTTAAAGGCTTATATGCAAGTTATTGTCATAAAAAGTGTTTGAGGACCTGGGTTCTGCCCCAGGGGACATGGATCAATGCAAAAAAAAGTTTTAAAAACGTCAGTTTTTTCGGGAGCAGTGATTTCAATAATGCTTAAAATGAAACAATAAAAGTGTAATATTCCTTTAAATTTCGTACCTGGGGGGTGTCTATAGTATGCCTGTTTGCATGTTTCCCGTGTTTAGAACAGTCTGACAGCAAAATGACATTTCCTTGTCAAAAGAAGTTTATTGAGTATACAATATTATAAAGATACATAAAGTAAGTTTACAAGGATCTATAAAGTAAGCTCATTGTTTTACAGTAGGGTTTATATGGGTAAATATCATGAAATTTCAAATATTAAACATTGGGTTCACGTAAACCTAAATTAAAGATATATATCATTTCCTTAGTTACTTTTGTAGGTATTTAAATGATTTATTCCTATTATACATATTGTTTACAAGTAGAGTGTATATAGGTCAAATAAATTCTGATAATGAGCTTTAATCGTGCAAAATGACATTTCAAAGGAAAAAAAAGTAATTTAAAACTACTCGCGGCTATTAATGAATTGCCGGTCCGACAATACACATAAAAGTTCATTGTTAAAAAGGGCATGGGAATTCCCCCACAGGGGAACCCCGAACCAAAATGTAAAAAAAAAATGGGGGGTCCCCCTAAATTCCATACCAGGCCCTTGAGGTCTGGTATGGATTTTAAGGGGAACTCCGGCCAAAATTAAAAAAAAAAAAATGGCGTGGGGCCCCCCAAAAAATCCATACCAGACCCTTATCCGAGCACGCAACCTGGCAGGCCGCAGGAAAAGAGGGGGGGACGACAGAGTGGCCCCCCCTCCTGAACCGTACCAGGCCACATGCCCTCAACATTGGGAGGGTGCTTTGGGGTAGCCCCAAAGCACCCTGTCCCCATGTTGATGGAGACAAGGGCCTCATCCCCACAACCCTTGCCCGGTGGTTGTGGGGGTCGGAATCTGGAAGCCCCCTTTAACAAGGGGACCCCCAGATCCCGGCCCTCCCCCCCGTGTGAAATGGTAAGGGGGTAACCATTTCACAAAAAAAGTGTCAAAAATGTTAAAAATGACAAGAGACAGTTTTTGACAATTCCTTTATTTAAATGCTTCTTCTTTCTTCTATCTTCTTTCTTCTATCTTCCTTCGGTTTCTTCCTCCATCTTCTTCTTCTTCTGGTTCTTCTGGTTCTTCTGGTTCTTCCTCTGTTATTCTCGTCCAGCATCTTCCCCTGCGGCGTCTTCTTCCCTTTAAAATTAGCACTTTTGATTTCTCCCATAGACTTTTAAAGGATGTTCTGCGGCTTTCGAATTTGCCGCGAATACCCCAAATTGTTGGCTGTTCAGCGAACTGGCGAACAGCCGATGTTCGAGTTGTGCCGATGTTCAAACATTCATAAAATCTGTTAAATGCAAATATAATACTATGGGGAGATTTTTGTTGAAATGAATGGTCTGTTGACAGGGTATCTTCAACAAATGTGCATTAACATGCATTGCGTTAAGGCAGTCTATTCAATTGAACGGGCCAACATCTCACAATAGCCAAAATTGGACATGTACCATTTTAACCGATGCAGCGCACCACAACACAGAGTATGTGTGTTCTGTGCATTGTGGTGCACAAATGGGGTGTGTTGCCAAAGTGCATGGGGGGGCATTCAGAATGTGCTTTACCACAATAGATGTGAATGGGCACCTGAAACATTTATTCAGATTATAAAGTCAAAGTGAAGTTAAAGCTGAAGTTTAGCTAAAAAATATTTTGAAGACAACAACTTTATTGACCTAACTTACCTGTAATGAAGTATGTCATCCTGCAGAAATCTTTACTGCAGGGTGCCCCGTCCTCTTCCTGTCTCAGATCTTTTGATGTGTAGAAGGTTAACAGCATCGGGCCTACGTGTGGAATTCAATAGAGGAGTTAAGTTAGGTTAACAGGTAGGTTAACCACTTGCCTACTGGGCACTTTCACCCCCTTCCTGCCCAGGCCAATTTTCAGCTGTCAGCTCTGTCGCAATTTGAATGACAATTTTTATCATTTTTTTTTTCACACAAATAGAGCTTTCTTTTGATGGTATTGATGGGCACTGATGAGGTAGAACTGATGAGCATTGATAGCTGGCACTGATGGGCACTGATAGGTGTGACTGATGGGCACTAATGAGGAGGCACTGATGAGGCTGTACTGATAGGTAATCTGATGTGCACCGATAGGTGGCACTGAAAGGTAGCACTAATAGGCGGCACTGATAGGCACTGAGAGGTGGCACTGATGAGCACTAATAGGCTGCACTGAAGGGCACTGATAGGCACTGATAGGCAGCACTGATAGGTTATACTGATGAGGGGGCACTAATGGCCACTGATTGGCAGTACTGATGATTGGGGCGATCACAGGAGGACGTCATCCAGCTGCCTGCATGATGTGGAATATACTTCATTACAGGTAAGTTAGGTCAATAAGGCTGTAGGAATAAAAATAATTTCTAGCTAAACTTCAGCTTTAGCTCTCCTTGATCTACATACTTGTGCCAGGTAAAAAGCATTGAAGAAGGTCAGCATAACAGGCTAGACATGTGCAATTTGTTTCAGTCCGAATATATATTTTGATTCATTGTTGGTTATTCAGCAATTCAGATGTATTGGAATCTCTGAATGAAATAGTAATGAATTTCATTAAAATCCATGTAATTTCATTTGGTATATTCATTTTCTAACTAATTTTCAGAACGATTTGAATTTGGATGGGTCAAAAAACATTCGACCCCTCGCTGATGAAGTCCAATAGGACGTAACGCCGCGTACGGGGGGAGGAGCTTTGTCACGGACGTCACCCGCTGCCATACTGTGTATGTCGGTACTGCACTGTGTTGCAGTCTGACCTTTTTAAAGTCTCTGCGCTTGAGAGCGCTCATTTTTATAGTGTAATATTGGACTTTATAATAAAAAGATAGATTACTCTTAGATGGTGTCCTTTATTATTTTTCACATTTCATGGAGCGGCTTGTTCCCACATCTCCAATCGGGCGGTCTACATCCTTGGTCTTTCCCTGTTGGAAGGTTGTCTCATTCCTCTGGATATCTGGGTTTCCATACCACAGTGATCTCCTCCAGTGACACCACCAGGAATACCATCATCCCTGTGGGGATACATGTGAGTTTGACCCCTGCTTTGCAGAGGTCCACTATCTCTGGTAAGCGCAATTGGATATTGTATGCATGACCGATTCCTGTCGTTTGAAGTTCATATGGATCTTTTTTGATAGACTTTTGGGGAACATATTCAATTTCTTTTTGATTCATATATTCATATATATTTGCGCTGCACTTATCCTGTTATATTTTTGTTACCTCTCAGGCATATGTGATTACCTGTAGTGTTCAGCTTGCAATTTCTGATTCTTTGTATGTGTTTGCGCTGATTGTTACCCTTTACTAATTTGTTGTACCTCATCCTGAACAACCGATGACTCATCAGCTGTCAGCGGGCTTCCCCCAAAGACAGCTGAAATGTAAGCAAAAGAATGCCGGCAATGAAAAAATCAGAAAAAAAAAAACTGTGTGGAGTCCCTACCAAAATCCATACCAGACCCTTATCCAAGCATGCAGCCGGGCTGGCCAGGAAAGGGGGAGGATGAGCGAGCACCCCCCTACCCCCTCCTAACATGGGGTAGTGCTTTGGGGCACCCCCCTCCCCAAAGCACTTTGCCCCCTCGTTGATCGAAGGGCCTGGCATGGATTGGGGGCGCACACAGTTTTTTTTTCTGAATTTTTCATTGCCGGCATTCTTTTGCTTACATGTCAGCTGTCAGTGGGGAAACCCGTTGACAGCTGGTGAATCATTGGTTGTTAAGGACGCAGCGGCCGGCTTCCTGGTCCGCTCCTTAACTAGCTATTCTTCACACAGAATTCGGATCGGTCAATTATTTTTCGACAGATACAAACTTGAATCGTTCCGAAAATTTGGGATTTGTTAGAAAATGTATAAAACGAAAAGAAATTAAACGATATGAAACAAAACAAAACAAATTCTGAAATGAATCAATGAAACAAATTTAATAACATGACAATTCTATCTGAAACTAAACGAAACAAATCTTTCCGTTCTGCACATGCCTATTAAAGACAAGCAACTCACATTTTTAAAGGAGGTCAGCAAGGGCAGTCCCAGCATTTCCACCCTGATAGGTGTAGTATAATTATCTTTCTCCTCTTTCACTGCAAAAGTTCAGTTTACCCACAATCCCTTGCTTCGGCCCCACAGAACCATTTTCTTTGATATTTTTTTTCCTCAGGTACAAGAGCTCCTATGGAAACAATCAATCCAGCCATAAAAAAGAGCCCCAATTACAATACGCTTGTGTAATCAGTGGATATCCTTTCATCCCTACAGTTAATAACTGCATGGGCCCTTAAGTGAATGTTTCTGAGATATACGGCCCACCTAGGTACAGCACTTTCAAATGTACTTCATTTATTTACTTTGAGCTATTTTTTTGGCTCGGAAACATCAAAAACGACTGTCTCCTGTTTCATTCCTCTCCTTTTGAAATTGTCCAGGTTTTTTTTTTTGAGCTAAGAGTCTAAAGTCATAGCACAGAGCTGGGCCAAGAGGGAGAGCTTTGGAAACGCTCTCGCAGCTGTGAAAACATAGTCCTGGGGCAGTGCGCTGCTACTTCAAACACATGCTTCAGGTGACTGAACACCTTGAATCTCATTCATCAAGTGTTGTTTATACTGGCTGACACACCAGACTTGGGGAATTAGGTTTGTTAGAAAAGATGTACAACAAAGCAGAGAACGGGAAAGGAACCATTACCTAAATAAAAAATAAATTGATGTGAGTCTAGCACATCATAACTAACGGAACTCTATATTGTTCTCAGCCCTTCTCTAATTAGTAAGATAATCAAGGTTATATTTTTTGAAAAATTTATAAAAGATAGATACTCCCATGTGACTGACCAGTGTCCTCCCAGGCTGCTGCCATTAGAAACCTCACCTCAACTGCTCACCAAAACAGTCCACTCAACAAAAAAAAAAAAACATGGCGGCACACCATACAATCCAGTGTCATGATAAACATCATTCATCCAGAAGACAGACCAAAGGACCAGTTTACTGCATTTCATTCACTTACTAGGCTTAATCCTGTAGGGTTAGAGAATTGAGGTAGAGTCTTTTAGTCTTTCTGTCTATATTGATCAGCCTCAACCAGTTGCTGAATGCGATCAAGTCCCCTGTAGATTCATAGTACTCATTCATCATCTCTCACTCCACATCGACATTTATAAAATTCTAATGAAGGAGTAGTTGTGTGGCCCTGGAAACGCGTTGGACTATATACTCAACATAGATTTGGAATAAAATCCCACTTTTTGGACTCTAAAATTTTAGTATGGCGCTTAGATTTTTTAGACTCTAAACACTGCATTTACTTTCTGAGGCTTCTGTTTTAGTTACTCTGTGTATGGAAGCAGCCCACATATCACTTGGTTGCCCAGGTGGCTCACCATCAGTACAGTTGTGACAATATCAAATTGAAACACAAAAATTATTTTCACCTAAGGCTCCAGCGCCATTAACCCCCCAATCAGTGGTCAATAATGTAGCACGCACTCACCCACTTGACACAGTTAAGGACCCCCCTGTGGCTCATTGGCTAACATTTCACCTTATGCCGCGTACACACGAGTGGAATTTCCGTCAGAAAAATCTTGGATGGTTTTTCGGACGGATTTCCGCTCAAGCTTGCCTTGCGTACACAAGGTCACACAAAAGTTCTCTGAACTTTCGACCGTCAAGAACGCGGTGACGTACAACACTACGACAAGCCAAGAAAATTAAGTAATGCTTCCGAGCATGCGTCAAATAGTTTCCGAGCATGCGTGATTTTTTGCACGTCCAAATTGCATACAGACAATCGCATTGATGATCCGAGACAACAGCTGGAGCTGCTCTGTTCGTCCACGTCACTGAAACAATCGGGTTCAGGTAAGTAAAAGGGGGGCTGCTGCAAACAAAAGGTTTTTCACCTTAATGCATAGAATGAAAAATGAAAATCCATAAGGGTTTACAACCCCTTTAACAAAGATGTCTCTGTTTTTCTGGAGAAAAAAAAGCAAAAAGGAAGTTTTAGCTAAGAACTGTGATTTCCATAAGTGGCAGTAAATACCTGTACATTATTTAGCATGTCTGCAGATAAAGTTGAGTTTCAGGCATCTTTTGCATAGTTACATTGGTCTAGCTTGGACCAATAATCTGTAAGTATATACTGTATATTCTGTACTGGCACAATCTATAGGGGCCGCCCGCTCAGAAAGCATCTTGCTTTTTTTTCAAGGAACACAATGTATTCTTTGATTGGACAAAGGTGGAGATTGTGACATCCCCACCCCGCCTCTCCACTCATCCAGTAAGAGAACACCTTGTATTCAAGGTGCAAGACGTCCTGTGAATGGCTCCCATGACAAGCGAGTGACCCCCTGTGGTTACTATGCAGCAGGGCACCTGCTCGGCACTGGACTCAGAAGACAGTGACGATTGCTGTAGTAGTGACGACTAATATTATGCCACGTACACACAACAACAAAATCCATGTTTTTTTTCCGACGGATGTTGGCTCAAACGTGTCTTGCATACACACAAATCTTGTCAGAAATTCCGAACGTCAAGAACACGGTGACGTACAACACGTACGACGAGCCGAGAAAAATTAAGTTCAATAGCTAGTACGGCTCTTCTGCTTGAATGGAATTGTGTACACACGATCAGAATTTACAACAGATTTTGTTGTCAGAAAATTTGAAATCCAAATCTCAAATTTTGTTTGTCGGAAATTCTGACGGAAAATGTCCGATGGAGCCTACACATAGTCGGAATTTCCGACAACAAGCTCCCATCGAACATTTGATGTCGGAAAATCCGACCGTGTGTACGGGGCACTACTGTGATTGCCCGGTTTCATAGGTATCCGCCAGGTATGGAATATGTATCCAAGCTAGACCAGTGTAGCCATGCGAAAAAAAAAAAAAACCTAGAATTCAGCTTTAAAGTGATTATATATTTTGTGCTACGTCTGCTTAAACATGATCACATTTACTCCTTTATAGTAAAACACGGGCACCTTTAACTGTAATTATAAAGAAGCCAAGGACATGCCTTCTCCATCCCCGATCTACGCAACTACTGAGAGATCTGTTAAAAAAGTGAAGTGTATTTTTGTTCTTTATTGAACATAATATCATTGGAAGAATAATTCACTGGTAACTTGCGAGCAACAGCATCACTTTCTTTGAGATAACAGCAATTTATCTAATCCATCTATGAAAAGGAGACAGGCTGCGATATTTGTTAACGTGTTAGGACGTGGCTGGATCAAAAGAGGAATGAAAGGCTGGGGCGAAACGCCGCCTCAAAGGAAGTTCTACCAGCTAAGTACTATTTAAATATTAATGGGGCATTTTAATATTTCTTTTTCATCTTTAAGTACATACATTTTGATATAGGATAACAATATACAGCAGTTGCTAATGACAACAAACTTTAGGAAACCGGCAATGGGAAGCTCATTGTATACAGATTCCGTAATGATAATGTGACTTCCAAGATGCAATATTAAATAATTACTTGTTTAGGTGATCAGATTTAACAGTATTATGTCAAATTGTACCAAAGTTAAAAAAAAAAAAAAACATTTATGTCTTTATATAGTTCTAATTACATATGCAACGGATAACAGCCATAACATCTCCATATATATATATATATATATATATATATATATATATATATATATATATATATATATATATTGCCTTACAAAGGTCATGTCTGGGCTTCTAGTGTACTGCTATACCTTTAAGGAAGAGAGGTCAACCTCCAGGTAAGGCAAGCCATAGATGAATCGATTTTCTTTCCTTCCACCCATGTAGGGTGGGCGGAAGGATAGAAAATAGTTTGATTCCTAACACATTCAATGTTGATGGGGGAATGCCTTCCACAGCCCCATTGTATGCTGCCGGTGGGGGAATCTTTCCAGACGGGAGAATACAATGGTTTCTCCTAGTGGTTATGGCCACTGGCAGTAAACGCATGTAAAGAAGTCCAACAGGCTGGTTGTACCCAAGTCGATTGACTTGGGTACAATCAGCCTGCCCGTACATGAATCGAAATTTGCCGGTCACTGCTGAACCAACTGAATTTCAAGCCATGTATGGCCGGCCTCAGGGTACTTGTTCATGGTACTGATGTATGAACTTCAGATATCAGATACTGGCAGAAAAAACGTGAGGATGGGCTGTATAGAACATGCACATATTTGCCTGTACGGGTACACACATGTAAAAACTCTTTTAACCAAGGGAATGTGGTGTATGTGTGTATTTGCACATATATAATACATGCGTAAAACTACTGACCGGTAATGCAATTTATTTTTATTCTTTTACTGATCTACACACACAATGCAAGTTTCTGTTCAAACATTTTATTGAAGAATAGAGTTGGTTTACAAAGACCAAGAACAAAAGGGAAGAGTCTCAACAATGGAATCGGTGAAACAGAGTGTACAATAACACTTTATGAAGATAGGGACGTAGCCTTTATAGTATGTAGGCTCGAAAGGTGAAGCTAACAAAGATATCATAAACATCCTTTAACATATGAGGTGAGGCAAAATTGAACCTAATAACGCGATGGTGAATAAGAGAGGTAACGGAGACCCCATATAACTTGCGGTGTTTTGGGGTTCATTGCTAAGCAAACCCAAAGTGATGATAAGGAAACAGGGAGGTGGCCGGGGAAGAGTTTGGGAACTCTACTACTAGAAACAATAAAGGTGGGTAGGCGGTTGTCACCCTATGGAGGGACAATGGTTTTTGAGGAGTGGTCGCAGATGGCGGCCAAGTGGACTTAAATGAGTTAACGAGCCTATATTAGTGGGGTAGGTCCCTATGACCAACAGAATAGTAAAGGTCCGGAGGTTAGGAGAGAGAGAGGGGGTAGGAAGGAGAAGAAAGGGGAAGAGGAGAGAATGTGCGAATGAGATAAGGGGGGATAGAAGCCAGGGGGGGGTGTATGGGGAACCCTGAAAAGGAGGGTTCTGGCTTGTAATAATAAGAATAATCAGGGGGATAGTAGTGTAATGTTAAAATCAGCTGGGAGCTAGTGCTCTACCCAGGGTTTCCATAGATTTTCATATGTCTTCACCTTATCAGAATTACTTTGACTTTGGCATGAATCATGTCTCTAGTAATTCTATTCTTAGTTTCAGCAATGCTAAGGAAAGGGGTTTTCCATGGCTTGGCTTAGGCTATACTTTGTCTGGCAGCGGTAGTGACTGGCTGACGGTTTTTGTTTGAGTATAGCTGTGGCTAGATCAAGGTCCAGGGAACAGGTAAAGCATAACTCCACTTTTGTTGAGAAAAAAACATCCCCCCCTCCCAGGTTATCTAAGTACACTGCAAGGATTATAAAAACCTTTGTTGCAGATTCCTACCTTTTGTTATTCTGAAGAAATCCATGTGTGTTTGTCTGTGCCTCTGTACTGAGTGGGTCTAATGGGAGTGGTTTCATAATTAACTGTGCAGGGCACTAATGAGGAAATCTGCTGGGCCTGCATCCCTTTAGACGTGTTTCTATTGAAAATATCTCTCCAAAAATGACATTTTTGTTGCAGGGGATGCCTGAAATCTGACTTGTATCTTAGGCAGACATCTGGGACAATTGGTGAGCCAATCACACAAGCAGGAAATTATGTTTCTGGGGAGTGGTCAGTACACACTCTGTGTACAAAACAACTCCAGGTTGCATTCTCAGAAAATTACAGTGGCCGCAGATTGTAAAGGAAAGGTAATTTTTAATAACATTCAATTACAATATTATTAGTGTCACAATTATATGTGCTATATTATTTTTTCTTTATTTGCTCTTTTATTTCCCCACAAAAGTGGAGTTACCCTTTAAATAGGTTGGATAAGATATGAAATATTTTGGTCCAAAACGGTCGTGCCTTTGGGCAGCTCCACCAAATATGGAGGTGCATGCCATTGTCTAAACATTCTTAAAAACATGTAGGGGACTCGGGAGTAGGACAGGAGAAATTTGACTATTCAGGCAGGGACTAGGTACCATCTCATTAGCTCTTTATAATTTGCTTGCAGGGCCACTATATTTTGCGAGGCCGACTTGGTGGCAAGCCAAATATCAGACCAGTCTTGAGCATCTAACTGGAGACCCAGGTCTTTCTCTCACTTAACTGCATAACAGAGGGATGTATGAGGTGGAGGAAACTGTAACTGGGCATAAAAAGCTGAGTTTCAGCCCCGTGCATGTGGGTCTGACTTACAAATGTGTTTGAAGTTGGACATATCGGGTAAAGAGGAGTCCAGGCTTAAACATGGGGCTAAGAAGTGTTTGATTTGAAGGTAACTGAATAGTTCAGAGTTAGGGATTCCATAAGCTTCACAGAGAGAGGGAAAGGTCTAAAAACTCATCTGGAGTGATGAATTTGTATGTGTGGATAAGGTTGGCAGAGGATCAATTACGAAACGAAGAGGGGGAAGTCCATGCTGGGTAAAAGGCTGGGTCCTGCAAGTAGGATAAAAGCGGATTGTGAGGAGACATAAAACCAAACTTAGTTTTGAGTCCATCCCAAAGGGAAAGATAATGGCGGGTTACAGGGTTCTGTAGAGATTTGCGGGCAGATTGGGCGGAGCCATAGTAAATTGGCTGCAATGCAAGTTTATACATCTGTGTGTACAGGCCCATTAAAACAATAGCCTGCCTTTAGATCAGTAAAATAAATTCCTGAATGCCTAAAAACTTGGGATTTTTAGGATTCCCATGTGCAAGAGGCCTGAACCTGCTCTCTGTTTGTGCATTGCTATACAGTGTATATCCCATATTAGGGAACTCAAATTATTTTGAGTTAGGGACCACACTTTACAGAGGTGGCTTCAATATGTATTTGCAAATGTATATGTAGCGCTGGTAGATTTTTCAATATACCGCTTATAGGTAAATTTAGTGGGTCATCTGTCTAAACATAGTTCAGATTCAATATAATGTTAGATTAGCCTCTGTTCCAGCTTGGCTGTGTTGTGTGCAGTTCCACATTGTGCCTGTGGGTGTCGTTGTCATCATGGGTCAGTGTTGGAAAGCAGCAAGCTGAAGTGTATGAGTGCTCTTCTGTCCCGGAGATAACTCGGCGGAGGTGGTCCTCCGAGTTGCATTCTGAGAGAGGGTATTTATGGGACAGACGCCATATTTAGAGAGGTCTTTTTGCCTTGTGGCCCTCCTGGCCTAGAGGTATGTGTCAGTGAGTGTTATCTCGTAGCCCTCCAGCCTGGGGGGTTGCGTTGCCGTGGCCGCGTGGGTGGACCAAGAAACCTGTCTGGGGCCTGCTATAGCTGGGATGGTCCTGTGCTGTCTTTCCTGCGGGAAGAAGCCGGACAATCGGGAAGATCCAGGGGAGGACCCATCTTGGAAGAGACCATGCAAGGCTGGTCTTAAGAAGGGCTTGGTGACTCGATTGGAGGACATATCCTAAACTACACTACCACACAAGTACTGCCGGGTCGGCTTAAAGGTTCTGGTACTGTGTTTGCTGTTCATTGAAAACCACTACATCCTGTGGCAGAGGATCGTACCGGTTTTGCTTCACTCAAGTCTGTGGCAGAGACTTTTTGTTCGAGCTGCCTACCGGCTGCTAGGTTGGTGAGAGAGACCTATCATGGCGGGCAAAGATTTAATCCTGAGCTGAGGAAACATTCATACCCAAGATTTCAATCCCTTAGTGTTACGCCAAGAAAAGGTATTTGAACTTCCCTGCAACTCTTCTTCTACCTCTTTCCTGCTACTTCTTCCAGTTATCTCCCATTAAAGCATTGGAAAAATACTCAAGTGACTGGTGCCTACACTTTCTGGTAATAAGCTCAACGGGACCCTAGACCCGATACTGGTGAAACTACAGGTAACAAGGGGACGGTAACAGCCCGCTTTAAATCAGCAGCTCCAGCGTGAGTTAGTGCTACATATACAATTAAAACCTATTTTTTTTTATCTGATCGTTTTAGTATTTAGTGTTGGCTAGCTCAAAAATGTGCTAGGGACCCCTCTTTGTGTTGTTTTGTATATTGCCCTGCCTATACACATTTTTCAACTATCTAGATCTATATAGATATACACTGAGCAAAATTATGAACACAACACTTTTGTGTTTGCCCCTATTTATCATGAGCTGAACGCAAAGATCTACAACTTTTTCTATGTACACAAAAGGCCTATTTCTCTCAAATATTGTTCACAAATCTGTCTAAATCTGTTTTAGTGAGCACTTCTCCTTTGCCAAGATAATCCATCCACCTCAAAGGTGTGGCATATCAAGATGCTGATTAGACAGCATGATTATTGCACAGGTGTGTCTTAGGCTGGCCACAATAAAAGTCCACTCTAAAATGTGCAGTTTTATCACACAGCACAATGCCACAGATGTCGCAAGTTTTGAGGGAGCGTGCAATTGGAATGCTGACTGCATCTGTGTCCCATTGGGAACATTCCTCTTCACATCCTGTCCTATAGCCACAACAGGAAGTAAGAAGATACTCCTCAAAAGTGAGAGAATCCTGGAGTGTCACCAGAACTGGTGTCCCCATCGGAAGATTTCCCCCGTTACTGTTCTGGTGTCAACACAAAATTTTCTTTTACTTTTACTCTCATTAATAATGGTAAACAGGACAAATAGAGAGGGTGAATGGGGGAACAGACAGCAATAAAAACTGTTATGCCCCGTACACACAATCGGAATTTCCGACAACAAATGTTCGATGGGAGCTTGTTGTCGGAAATTCCGACCGTGTGTAGGCTCCATTGGACATTTTTTGTCGGAGTTTCCGACAACAAAAATTTGAGAGCTGGTTCTCAAATTTTCCGACAACAAAATCCGTTGTTGGAAATTCCAATCGTGTGTACACAATTCCGACGCACAAAGTTCCACGCATGCTCGGAATCAAGCAGAAGAGCCGCACTGGCTATCGAACTTAATTTTTCTCGGCTCGTCGTACGTGTTGTATGTCACCGCCCAGACGACGTCTATGAGGGCGAAACGCGTCGGGTAGGACCCCACTGTCGCCATTTTCTCACAGCGCTGTTTTATACTTTGGATTTACATGTGAGTGTATATCTATTTATTTTAAATAAAAAATCTTTGTTTTCGGATTTACACTATGTGGCCCTTCCTTTCTTTCCTTACTTAACAACACCATCTCCTGGTCCATGGAATGTTGCCTTGAGGGATTCACCCACGGAATACCCCACCCTTCTAGGACCTGCAGGACCATCCATATCCGTGAGATTGCCCACACCCTTCAGGACCCGGGTGCCACTTGGAGGAATACAGTAATCCGCGAGATAACATCCTTCTTTGAGCCAAACACAGCCACTCACCACCCAAGCCTTATCTGACCCAACTTGGCGTATGCCCCTTTGGGTCCACCCCAACCGGTAAGCCTTTTCATCTCTCGGTGGGAGTGAGCTGGTCTGCATTTGGGATGCCGGAATTTTTTGTCTAAAATATGTTTTCATAAGGACTACCCACTTTCATTGTTTAGTCATAATGTCTACATGAGGACTACCCATTTATAAGGTTCATTTCTCAGATACAGTTGATCCCTTTCACTGCACATTGACTGGTCTATTGTCGTTTTATGTTGGATATTGTTTAGCGCTACACTTTTTCGTTGTTTTTCCCATTTATACTTTGTTGGTCGTGTTAGCTGCTTTCGTTTCCCTTTTTTTCTTCGGGTAGCGCAGAATTATTTTGTATATATTCTATAGCCACAACAGGAAGTAAGAAGATACTCCTCAAAAGTGAGAGAATCCTGGAGTGTCACCAGAACTGGTGTCCCCATCGGAAGATTTCCCCCGTTACTGTTCTGGTGTCAACACAAAATTTTCTTTTACTTTTACTCTCATTAATAATGGTAAACAGGACAAATAGAGAGGGTGAATGGGGGAAAAGACAGCAATAAAAACTGTTATGCCCCGTACACACAATCGGAATTTCCGACAACAAATGTTCTATGGGAGCTGGTTGTCGGAAATTCCGACCGTGTGTAGGCTCCATTGGACATTTTTTGTCGGAGTTTCCGACAACAAAAATTTGAGAGCTGGTTGTCAAATTTTCCGACAACAAAATCCGTTGACGGAAATTCCAATCGTGTGTACACAATTCCGACGCACAAAGTTCCACGCATGCTCGGAATCAAGCAGAAGAGCCGCACTGGCTATTGAACTTAATTTTTCTCGGCTCGTCGTACGCGTTGTATGTCACCGCGTTCTTGATCGGAATTTCCGACAACATTTGTGTGACCGTGTGTATGCAAGACAAGTTTGAGCCAACATCCGTCAGAAAAAAATTAATGGATTTTGTTGTCGGAATGTCCGATCGTCTTTACGGGGCATTAGGGGTTCTAATCTCTCTACGCGCTACAAAAACAAAAAAAAAATTGCCTTTAGTTAAACTTTAGGCTGCAAAGGCAAATGGGCAGAGGTTTATATGCTGCACCCACTGCAAAAATTATACCCGCTGTGACATTCAGTGGGCAGTACCACCGCCGAATGTTACCCATTCAAGCAAATGGGGCAGACCCACAACAATGTGTAATGCAGTAGTGGTACAACATTTACAGGGTTAAAACAGGAGGTAAGGAGGCCACTAATCACCTTAGGCTGCAAGCCTTAGGCAGGCCATACATATGCAATTGTCTTTCGTTCAACCAGTGGTTAAAGGAAAGAAAATTGCTCTATTCCCTCCCGCAGTGCTAATGTATTCTGGCAGCGGGAGGTTTCCCTGCCATAAGAACACAATGATCACTGCTGGCGGTTATAGCTGTCAGCAATGATTGCACAAAAAAATACCCTGACAGGCTGGTTCTATTGAAGTCAATTGATACACCGACTTCAGAACAACCAGCCTGCCCATGTATGGATCGAAATCCAGCCAGTCCATGCTGAACCAGCCAAATTTTGACCCATCAATGGCTGGCTTTAGGCTCCTTTTGCAGTAGCAGTGTTTTTTACAGCCCCCCCCCCCAAAAAAAAAAGCATATGGTTTGCGTTTGCTGCATGCCCTATTCACTTACACACGAGAATTTGACAGGTGGTGCTGCCTGTTGAACTCACCATGTAATGTTAAAATTGCTGCACCGCAAAGTAAAACATTGCGGCAATGTCTACTCATGCGAGCATCACCATGTCCACTTGTAGGTGAGCAGTTGGTGGGATCAACCGCCTGTTTTTAATGCGCTCTGACTGCCAGTGTAAAACTAGCCTTAAGCCTTGTACACACGATTGGATTGTTGGCCAACAAAACCGTGGACTTTGTCCGAAGGGCGTTGGCCCAAACTTGTCTTGCATACACACGACCACACAATTGTTGGCCAACAAATACGAACGTAGTGACATACTACATTGTTTTTCAGCTCTTTAGCACCAACCTTTGGGCTCCTTCTGATAATTTCGTATTAGTAGAAGTTTGGTGAGTGTTAATTTGCGCTTTTCATTTCGCACTTTTCATTTTGCGCTTTTCATTTCGAGTTTTTCAGTTCGTTTCTGAACGGCCGTTCGTCAACCAGACATGTTGCGGAATCGGAGGAGATAACGTGTTATTTATTATTGGCCTTGGAGTTATTGCTTTGAAATAATTTTTTGGTTGAATAATGATTTGATTTGTTATATTTTCTATATTTTTGGATGCATAGAATGCACTTTTTGGTTAAGTTCTATTGGCAGATAGCATGTCTAATTTTATTTGTTTTCTTTTTTTAATGCACAATAAAAAAAATTGTTCAGAATATTACTTTGTGTTTTACTTCAAATGAGAGTTTGGGAGTAGGCAGTTACATTTTAAAAAATACAATGTAAAATTAACAAGGGAAACCAACATAGTTGTATCTTTGATCATAAAAACTACAGGATAATGGTGTTGTGGTAACTTGAAAAAAAAAAAAAAGCATAATAATATTATTCTTGATATCACTAGAAAAAAAAGCCTTTGAAAATTAGTTTGCAATAACTCCATCATCATTTGTCTGACAGACTTGTGTACACACGCTCGGAAAATCCGACAACACACGTTTGTCTGCGGAAAATTTGAAAACCTGCTAGCCAATATTTGTTGGCGGAAAGTCCGACAATTGTAGATGGAGCGTACAAACGGTCGGATTTACCGCCAACAGCCTGTCATCGAACATTTCCCGTCGGAAAGTCCGATCGTGTGTACGAGGCTTGAAACTCCCCAAAACTGGACACTTCCATTGAAATCCTCTAATCTTCCAGTCCCCAGATAAAATGATATGGAGTCTTTATATGCGTACATGTCTATGGGCACAAACTGCTAACAGAAAAGTTACAATGTTTGCAAATATAAACCTGCACGCCATTTACATATACTTCAGGGAATAAGAGTTTGCACTTTAACAGAATTTAGTGTGTGAAATTTCTCTCTACCTAAATCATTATATTTATGAATATTCATGGAGCTACGGCACAGTTTATAAATATAGGTGTGAGTAAACAAGGAGCTTGAATTTATTCCCAGGAACAACAAGATAATTTTGGTTCTAGAATGTTCAGATGTTTTGCACTACCTAATTCCAGCCTTTTGTTCATATTGTAAGACTGACTTTGTTGGTTAAACCCAATACAAACCAATAACGGAGAAAGAAATAGGTCTGGAGCTGAAAGTAGAAGGCCAACATAACTGGGTCTTGCAGGAAAGGCCAACTTTGGGCAAAATCCAGCGCCCTCCCCAAAAAAACTGAAAATTGCATAAAATACTGTCATTTTTCTTTCCTGGCGCCAATCTGTTGCAACATGCTACATGTATGCTGCCATGTTGGTGTCAAGAAGACAAAAATGTATCAAATACCATCATTTTCTTTTCTTGGTGCCAATCCAAGCCAGCATACATGTAGTATGCTGCCAAGTGGGTGCCAGGAAATATCCTTTGTGCTTACCTAAACCAGCAGTCACATGGCTTTTGGGTCCTGATCCTTCACCCCTCTTCTGCTTTCTTTTGGCCAGGTCCTTCCCCAGGTGTCCACATAACTGCCTGAGTGATGGGACACTTCCTATAGACTGTCCAGGACTGTCCCCTCAAGATCCAGAAGAGGAGTGATGTTATTGTGATTGTACTGGGACATTGTAGGATAACCTTTACATGTGGATTGGCAGTCCCCAAAACAGGAATCGGTACCAGAGAGGGACCTGGACAATAGGCTTAGGTAAGTATATTTTTCTTCACCGGGTAAGACAGAAAAATAGCCTTACATTATGGTTTAGAGAAGGGGTCTCCAAACTGTCTAAACAAAAGGCCAGTTTACTGTCCTTCATGCTTTAAGGGAGCCAAACTGTGGCCAGTGGGAGTAGAAAATGCTCTGGCATCAATGGGAGTAGCCAATGTCCTATGATTGGTTATAGTGGGAAGTTTAGTGCCCCATTGTTGGTATCAGAGTCAGGAATAGTGCCCGGTCATAGGTATTGGAGTCAGTGGGAGCAATGCTGTCCAATCATGGGTGTCAGTGGGAGGAATAGTACCCCACCGTTGATATCAGTTGGAGGAATAGTGCCCTATCATTGGTGCCAGTGAATGGAGTGGTGCCCCAAGGGCTGGATAAACGTGAGAAAAGGGCTGTATCCGACCCGGGGGCTGCAGTTTAGAGGATTGGGGTAGAAATGGGAAAAACTTTCATTTTTGGCTGGAGTTTGGCTTTAAACGTTTGGGTTGATAAAGGAGAAAATACCTGCCTGATTGGAGGGGTGGGGGGGTCCAAGTGCGTCTTGTCTAATGATCAGTCAGAGCTTTGCCATCATTGAACAATTTTCATGTTTTATGTGCTCTGTTGGATCTATATATATTTTTTTGCATAATCATAACATATTTAAATTTGGATTGCCTAGATTCCTGATTTGTATCAAAGAGGTGAGCCTGGAAATACTCAGGAGGCTCAATAATTTGCAAATTATTGGTCCTCCTAAGCCTACTGGTCAAGAAAATTCTCTTGGGTGAATCCAAACATAAATCTTGAACCTGCAGAATTCCCCTCATTCAAAGTCATCAAAAGAATTGTCCCCATTAAAATATTTCCCCTCTATTCCTGTTCTGGTTAAAATTCTGGATTTTCCCTGATTTTCAGTCCCAGAGACAACAGTCACCAGATCAAAAAAAAAGATGAATACCCCCAGAGGGGGCACAGATAGCAATAAAAACCTGAACAGGGTTCTAATCCCTCACCGCTCTATCCAAAACATCCAAAACGAAAGAAAACAAATTTTTCACTATAGCAAATTTTAATATATGTGCACTACACAATAGCTAACATGGCATTTATCTCCATTACATCAATTTTTCTTTTCTTCATAGAGATACCATTTACAGTACTCAGGTAGTATCTTGACATGTGTTGCTCCTAGAGCCCTTGCATCTATCAATACAGAAAAAAAGTCCCACTATTTTTATGACATGACAACGGCTGAGAGCTCTGCTCTGTTTTAAATTGTTTCCTCTGGCTTTGTGGTTGACCAGTACCTCGAGCTGCAAATAGATCTGTGACTGATGTCTCCTGGGATACTTTCAGAATGAAATTACTAAAGCTGATCTTGTTACAGTGTTTATATAAACCTTCTAAGTCATGGCCATGCAGTGGAAATAGAAAATCCCCCACCTCTATCTTACAGCGTCTCTGATGTCTTTTCTCTAGTTAGCAAGAATTGTTTCTGGTTAATTCTAAGCATTGACATACTCCTAGTCAGACTCACTGCGGGTTCTGGGTAAACTCCGATATTAACAGAGGTCTAACTGAAAACATATGTTGACTATTTCCTAAAGATCACTAAGTGACTAATTAAACGTTTTCCTTTTGCTCAGCTTCTTGCCAACTGTCTATAACCCTGATACCCAACCTGTGGCATTTGGTGTTTGTGGAGTGGCCCCTGAACCCCAGCACTCAGTAGTGGAAGCAATGGGCTTCAATGGCAGTGATTTCTTGCAATATCTTGTAAATGTTCCCAGACTCTGCCTGTGTTCTGCAGCATGTCTCCAATGATGAGCTAAGGTTCGGATCAAACTGAGTTTGGCCCAAACCCATGTGAAATTGTCACAATATAGCAGGCTGACATCCCAATCAACTGTGGCTGTGGAATTTCCACTTGGCCATATCTGGTCGATTATATTGTCCAAATGGCCAAATTAGGTCAATGATGTCACCATCATTCTTGGTTACGTGCAGCTAGAGATCTAGAAATTCCATAGTCACAGACAGCTTTCCCGGGTTTGGGCTGAACTGAGTTTGGTCCAAACCCTAGCCCAATCCCTACATGTCTCCATACTCCTCTCTCACACCTGTAGCATATTACCAGTCTTTAGCCAACTCCTGTAGTATGTCTACAGACAGTCTTCTGTAACATCACATGTACTGAACATTATTTGCAGCCCTTTGATGATGTCAGGGGCCCCAGGTGAGTCCCCTCCCCATACCTCAGAAGTTGACAACTAGTTGTCTATAGCTGCAATTTCCAAACTGTGGCCCTTTACTTGCTTTTATCTGGCCCTTGGGGTACTATCCCATCCACTGACACCAAAAATGGAGTATTATTCCTCCCACTGACACCATCCAAAGGACACAGTTCCTCCCACTGACACCAATGGTGGGGCACACTTTTTTTCCATTGAAACCAACAATGGGGCATAATTCCTTCCATTGATGCTAACAATGGGGCATAATTCCTTCCACAATGGGCCACTATTCCACCCACTGACACCAACAATGGGGCACTACTCCTCCCACTGAAACCAACAAAGGGGCATAATTCCTCCCACTGACACCAACAATGGGGCAGAATTTCTTCCATTAACACCAATGGTGGGGCACTATTCCTCCAGCTGACACCCCCAATGGGGCACTATTCATTCCACTGACACCAATGATGGGGCACTAGTCCTCCCACTAATACCAAAGATAGGGCACTGTTTACTCCCACTGGATGCCGGGACATTTTCTACTCCCATTGGTCCTAGTCCAGCCCCCTAAAGTCTGAAGGACAGTAAACTGGCCCTTTGTTTAGAAAGTTTGGAGACCCACTAGTCTATAGGATACAGGTCTTCTCCCACTCTTGAAGACCTGACGATTATGGCTGATGACGGCAAACACATGACACCCCCTTTGTAGGCAGATAGACCACGGAGCAGTTGCTAGGTGTGTATAACAAGCATTTCACTGCCAGAAAACACATTATGACAGCTAGTGAAGTGGTAAAAATAGCTGCACGGGGGTGCATTTTAGGTAGCCATTCCTCCTTATATACAGATGACTACTATGGGGAATATGCAACAAAAATTTAAAAATTACTTAAAAAAAACTTTCAGGTTAACACTTCACTAAAAAGTAAAAATTGTATGGATTCATTTAAAAAAATGTTCTTGTACAACGTTTGTTTTTGCAATATCTATCTTATTCCTTTTTTTTTATGTTCTTTTTTTAGTTGGTTTTGTTCTGGGCAACCTGACAACACAGAGCCCATTGATATGAGCAAAGTCCAGATGGCTTCACTTTGACTATGGGTGTAAGGAGATGTAAGAGGGGCTTTAACAAATTTGATTATACTTTCCCACTATAGTATGGTAACGGTAGAGGTTATGTTCTATGAATTGTGGAAAGTGCTTTCTAACCAAGAGAAATGACACCTGTTGTTGAGGTGTTAAGGCCATTTTGCAGTGCATTGGAAAAAAATCAACCTCTTTTTTTATGGGTAAATAAGAACCCAGACTAACCATATAAGAATGAGATTTGTGGGGACTCTGGAAGTTTAAAAGATAAAGTGCATCAAACTCTGAAGAGTAATTTTTTGTAGCTAAAATTGAGTGCCTGGACTGCCACTGAAGTCTTCTGTAAGGTTCCTGAGCATTCAGATGTCTAAACCTCCATTGTCTCCAGTGGTAGTGTACACACCACTAAAAGAGGTAAGGATGTCTACTTGGTTGTATACCCTGTGAAGGAGTCAAAGAGGACTGGACTCTTGAAGGAGGATCTGTGAAGCCTTTTAGATTAAGTTGTAAGAGCAAACGGTCAAGGCAGGTCCATGTCTGCAGATGGATGGAAAGATGCAGAAGACTCAGATGCCCCTCCTCAGAGAGCCCAGTGAGTGCTGCAGAAAGTAGCTTGGGTACACTGGAAGTGTCTGGGTGTTATAAGAGTTATCTAAGTTCTTACAAATTGCATGTACAATATTTCCCCCTTAGCTTCACATATGGCTCTTAGGGCTTGAGATTGAAACTCACACTGCCAACCAAGTCCTATATGCAAGGGCAGGTGGGCCTTAACACTCAACTGCCACATATATATGTTCATGGGGTAACCGCGCGCTCCCAGCATACTGGCAAAGTTGTCACTAACTGCTCTCAGTCTCTGTGATTGGAAACCCACGTGACAGCCTTCCGATCATGTGGCCACTAAGATAGCTAATCACAGCGATCACGTGCTCAGGAAGTAGCCACTGCCTCCAGGCTTTAACACCCACTTAAAGGACAGCAGGAAGGAGATAAATTAAACTTGTCATGACAAAAACATGGTGACTACAATTGCTGAGTTGCTAATCCAGAACAAGTCAACTGATCAGGAGAGTCAGAGCAGGTTCAGAAGTACTTATCTGTATAATTAATCCAGACCAGTAACTTAAAGCCCAAAGTTTCCGTACAGGCAGAAAAAAAAGTGTCCCCATGCAGTGGGGCTGTCATTGGCTAATTTTGTCCAGAGGAGAGAAGAAAGCTGTATACTCACCCTATCCTCCATTCCACTGGCAATTGGCGCTCCCCCACGATCCAGTGGTGGACTGTTACTGACGTCCTCTTGTTCAGAGCAGGTCTATGGGCTTGATGATGTCAGGAACAGTCCACCGCAGAAGACTGCTGGACTGTGGGGGTGGGGGGTGTAGTTGGGGGCAGGAGCCACAGGGACCGGTCTTGTGTGAGGAGGATCGAAGGTTTAGGTAAGTATATCTCCGTTCTATAATCCCTTAAACCAGTGATCTCCAAACTGTGTCCCGGGGGGTGAATGTGGCCCTTTGCTTGCCCTTTTCCTCCCACTGATACAAGACACTATTCCTTCAACTGATACAAACAATGGGGCATAAATCCTGCTACTGACACCAACAATGGGCCACTATTCCTTTCACTGATACCAACAATGGGGCACTATTCCTCCCACTGATACCAAAAGGGGGCACTATTTCTTTCACTTATACTAACAATGGGGCACTATTTTTCCCACCAATACCAATGATGGGACATTATTCCTCCCACTGACACCAATGATGAGGCACTATTTCTCCCACTGACACCAACAATGGGGCACTGTTCCTTCCAATGACACCAACGACAGTGCGCTGTTCCTCTACCTAATACCAAAGATGCATTGTTTACTCCCACTGATGCCGAACAAATTTTACTCCCAATGGCCACAATCTGGCCCTAAAGTATGTAGGACAGTAAACTGGCCCTTTGTTTAGAAAGTTTGGAGACCCCTGTCCTAGACAAAAATGAGCAGTGTGCCCTTTGCGTGCACAGCCCCCCGGAGTTGGGCTTCAGAGTAAAAGGATCAGCATAGCAGTAAGGCACCTAGAATTTGTGGCTTGGATACTGTAACCATCAGTGCCGAACAGGGGCGTTGCTAGGTCTACAAAACATCTGGGGCTAGAGCCCATAGCAGCATAGTAAAGAAAGTCATACACTTGGGCGGGCATATACATGTATATACAGTAATATATGTGTGTGTGTGTATATATCCCCAGAGAGCCCCCCCTTACATCAGGGTCCCCAGAGAGTCCCCCCTTACATCAGGGTCCCCAGAGAGTCCCCCCTTACATCAGGGTCCCCAGAGAGTCCCCCCTTACATCAGGGTCCCCAGAGAGCCCCGCTTACATCAGGGTCCCCAGAGAGCCTCCTCCTTACATCAGGGTACCCAGAGGGCCCCCCATCTACATCAGGGTTCCCAGAGAGCCCACCTTACATCAGGGTCCCCAGAGTGCCTCCCCCTTAAATCTGGGTCCTTAGAGAGCCTCTGCCTTAAAATCAGGGTCCCCAGAGAGCTTCTCCCTTGCTTCAGGGTCCCCAGAGAGCCCCCCACTTACATAAGGATCCCCAGAGAGCCTCCCCTCCCCTTTGGGGACCCCTGCAGAGACTCGGGGCTATTGGCCCCAGATTCGGGGCTATTGCCCCAAAAGCCACCCCCTAGCGATGCCCCTGGTGCCAAATGTAAAATGAAATGTCAGCTTTGGGTGGAGTTTACCCTTTACTTTTGCACAAATATGATTTCTTCATCTTATTTCAAATTTGATTTTATTTATGTTTTCTACATTTTTTGTGGTAGGTGCACTTTAATTAACAATCCACAGTTTATTGCACACATATATAAACACATATGGAAGACAATCTTCTTTGGAAACAGTTTGAGCAGTGCATTATTTTCATACTGTCTGATTTCCAAGCGACCCGAGACTTAAGGATAGGAGAAAAGAACAATTATGCTTAGAAAGTTGTATTTGACATGACAGAGTCAAGCAAGTGTAACCTTAACACCGCGAGCCGGGGGCCTCTGGGAATTCATTCTGCGAGGAATTTACCTAGCGCGGCTCTCCCATGGCGATACTCAACAAATGTTTTTACTCCTTGCTCTACTAAACCATAACCTGTTTTGGCAAAAATGAACCATTAAGGCCTCTTCCTTCCTCTGTTTTCAATTTACTATAAAACAGACTTTTTTTTTTTCTTCCAAGGATTGAGTGTACTGAGAACATAAAGCAAAAAAAAAAAAAAATTGTTTTCTTGTTCTGCGTTTTGTAGGTATTTTGGTTGATGCGGCTGTGTGTGAGAAATGGATGATAGTTACATACAGTTAATTAGAGAGCAGCTGCAGGCAACAACAATCAATGGGCCGCTAGATCTATCCAGGAGGCGTCAGTACCGTGCTTAGGAAGTGCACTCAATGAGCCTAGAACTGTTACAGAATACATTGGATCCAGACAGCTAGAGTGCTTGGGACTGCAGCTTCATGTTACATGATACCATGGCCTGCAACCTTCCTCTCATGCTGCCAGAGAAAGGATTAAAAATAAAAGGCAGTTAAAAGGTAGGGGAAGCTTCCTAACTTCATTTAACCACTTCAATACTGGGCACTTTTACCCCCCTCCTGCCCAGGCCAATTTTCAGATTTCAGCGCTGTCACACTTTGAATGACAATTGCGCGGTCATACAACACTGTACCCAAATGAAATTTTTATTATTTTTTTAACACAAACAAAGCTTCCGTTTGGTGGTATTGATATACTTCATTTTTCATGTCAGAGCTTTACAACCACTTTAAATCAGAACTTTACCCCTAAAAGGAAGTTCCCCTTTTTTGCCTTATCCTCCTCCCCTTCAACTTTTGGACACTTTTTTTTTATGGAGGGGGTTTTGATAGGTACCCTCTCCCACTTCCGCTTGGATCGCCTAGGTGAGCCTAGTGTACATTCTTTGCATGAAGGTAAAAAGCCTTCTGTGTGCAGCACAATAGTCACCTGAGCCCCCTCTCCATTCAGTGATGTGCACGAGAGCTGAGCTTCTCCTAGATCTATCATTCTTCATTGGCTGAGACAGCAGCAGGAGCCATTGGATCCTGCTACTGTTAATCACAGTCAGTGAGCCAATGAGGAAAGAGTGAGGGGCGATGCCAAGCCGCAGCTCTGCGTAACTTATGAGAGCATAGAGTGGGGCTCGGGAGTGAGCATGCACCAGTGCCCCCAGAGCAAGCGGCTTGCTATTTTTGGGCACTGGTTGGAGAGCCAAGAGCACAGGTGAGGGACCCGAAAAGAGGAGGATCAGGGTTGCTCTGTGCAAAACCACAGCACAGAGCAGGTAAATATACCATGTTTGTAATTTTTTGTAAAATTTTTAAATGAGAGCCCATCAGGCCCATTTCACTTAGACTTTTGGAGAGCGGCCCAGCTCAACCACTTCCTTAAAACACTACCGCCCCCCAGGAGTTTTGACCAAACTCTGACTACATACGAAACTTACTGCTCGGAAGAAGACACTATGCCTCATGCCCTGTCTGCTACTTATCAATTACTAATTACACCACTGGACGATTTCAGACTACATTACATAGATGAGTGGGAGCGAGACTTGCAATGCACATTAACGACCCGTGAAAAGCAGAACATCTTACACTTTACATATAGATCCTCGATTTGCACGAAAATGCAGGAAACCAATTATAAAATACTTACTAGGTGGTACAATACTCCTGCAAAAATACATAGGATATTTCCATCTTCCTCAGATAGGTGTTGGAGATGTCAGAATGATCGGGGTACTATTCTCCACATCTTCTGGACCTGCCCCCTGTTGGAGCGGTTCTGGAGGACTGTTCAGAATACCATCCAGAAGTTCACTGATCGTCAAATAGCAAATGATCCGGCCTTCTTCCTGCTCCATGCGGCTCACTCATCAAGTAAAGTATATAAAAAATCACTGATACGTCACCTGCTGGATGCAGCTAAGGCGTGTATTCCTTTGATGTGGAAATCGACACAGCCCCCTTCAGTGGGAACGTGGGTCAGGAAGGTAGAGGATATTAAAACAATGGAGGACCTGATCCTGACAGCTAGACACCAAAATTAGCTATTCTCCAGAACTTGGACAAGATGGAACATGTTCATATACTCAGAGGAAGGCCAGTCACTTCTGGGTATGAACTTGTAAGTCTAGGGTAGACCTATTATAGAATAGGTCTGTTGGTGATTGTCTATCAGGAATGCTTGTTGATTTGTCGTGGTTATCATATGCCCTGGCTGCCTTTATGGGCCTGGTGGTCCTCCTCCATGATCCTCCCCTAGTCACAGTCCTTTCCCACCCAATCCCTGTCTTCCCCTCCCTTCCCTCCTTATTCTCTAATTCCCCCCCTGCAATCTCTCTTACTTTTTCCTTCTTTATTTTTCTATCTCTATGCTTTTCTTCTTTATTTTCTCTTTTTTCAGTAATGAAAACGGAAAATGGAGGGGTTAGCCCCATTCACTTCTATTTCAAAACGGATAAGGCCTCTGCGGTACGTAGTTCTGACTGTTTTGGATTGTATGGACTGCACTGTGTATCTTAATATTAAGTGATTGAACTATTGGAGGCTGCGACCTCACCGAGTAATATCTATGCTTGCCTTGTCATTACTCTGATGGAGCTGTACCCCTATTGGTGTTTGAATAAACTATAATTTGAAAAAAATTTTTTTTTAAATGAACCTTGAGGCTGGGCTCACACTATTGCGAATTGGATATGGGTTCCTGGCATGCAATTTGCAATAGAAGTAGATTTTGACTGGCTTGGCGGCTCTCTATGGAGCCGGTTCACATATCTCCGCTGCAGCTCTGGTGCGAATTTGCACATGAGTCCTGTGCGTCTTTTGGTCCGTTTCATGTCTGAATTCAGCTGAAATCGGACCTAAAGCAGTGAACGGAGACACACCAGACGCCTGCTGTGAGCCGCATGCGAAGATAGTGTGAACCCAGGCCTAATGTTACTTTAAAGCTTGTAGTTGTTGAGGTTCTCCAGTCCCATTATTAGTTTTGTTGCCCTTCTCTGGATTCTCCAGTTCCAGAACATCCTTCCTGAGGACTGGTGACCAGAACTGGACTAAAATGAACAATTGTTTTCAGTCACTGTACTAGATGTGTGACAAGAAAACATCCCCCCATCATTTTTTTGCTTGGCACGATGGAGATATGCAGAATTTCCATGAAGGAAACTGCTGCCTTTAAATTGGCCGAAGTGACAACACTCAGTTGAGATTGAAACCGATGACGTATTTGTGAACTGGATCAAACCATTCCCAGCCGGGAACACGCTTTGAACTTCATTTTGGCACCTGCTCAGGCAGGACAATCTCAGCTGCAATCTAAGAACAGTACAAAATAATTCAATTAATACATGGTGCCACGTAGAGTGTGCAGGCGTCAATAAGCAGCCTGTCATTGGCTGCAAAAAAAAATGTTTTGCTTGGAAGTTACTGAATAAACTTTAGAGGTGGCTTATACACTGATAATACTGTAGAGAGAGTTCACAAGAAATATCCATATATGTGATTAAAGTACATTAAAAAAATGTTTGTGTTCCATGCTGATAGACCTTATATTGCTTTGGGAAAGGCTGTGCATTTCAATGACATCTCTATGCATCCCCAAATCCTTACTATCAACTGCTGATCTGTTTTAGCCAGCTGGAGGAGATACAAAGCAATCAAATGAGTCTTGTGATCCCAAAGCAAATGCTTACCAAGGAACTTTAGATGAAACAAAATCATCATTCAACTACAACATAACACATCAAGTTGTGTAGACTTGGTACTTCTCTGTCTGAAATTTGAGCCCTATTGAGCAGAATTTATGATCACGGCCTAGTTTACACTTACAGTTGGCAGGCGGTAAAAACATGAGGTTGAGCCAGGCTTTCACCATTGCCCGTCCCCCAAGCTGCAAAGGCAACCATACAAGTGTATACACACCCCAAAAAAAATTCCCTCCATTTTGCAGGCCAAAATGACCCATTTGATGTCATGCAATAAACAGGGTTATGGCACAGCGACGGGTTAAATTAGGTGGTGAAGGAGCGATATGACGCCTCCTCACCCACTGTCAAATGTCCTCTGAAATGTGGCCCACCGCGGATTGGTTTTCAGATGGCCACACTGGTGTAAATGAACCTTCAAAGACAAGGGAAAAGATAAGAAAGCACCATCTACGTACAGCATGTAAACGTTACTTTAATAAAAAAAATGGTTGTAAAAACTCACATGATCAGTATAAGTATAAGCTTATCAGGGATCAACACTTGAAGCTGGAGGCCTCTAGAAGGAACAGTTGGTTCTGAGTACATAGCCTGTTACACCATCTAATGTGTCACATCCACCTGTGAGTGTGTTCCGGATGCACTCTCAACTGGCATCAGGTGGCCCCGGGATACAACCCAGCCTCCTCGGCTCTCCTCATCTGGAATCACAGCTCCATCGCCTTTTTCGCTCAAGTGTTGATCCCTGATGAGCTTATGCTTATAGCTATATACTGATCGTATGAATTTTTATAACCGTTTCTTATTAAAGTAACATTTACATGCTGCATTTTGTTGGCACTTTCTTTTCTTTTCCCTTCTCTTTGATCCACTAGAGCTGGCTTACTTTACAGAAGGCTGCTACTAGCGCTTGCATACAGTCTGTGGACTTGTACAAACTTTTCTAGGACTACATCAGATGGTTTAAAGGAGAAGTACTTCTCCTGTGGATCACAGGAGTGCAGTTCGATCGGAAGCCCGCTGTCGGCTGACGTCACAGAGTTGCTGAGAGCCTGAGCCGGCTGCTCCCGCTCCCTCCACAGCCCAGCGCTCCAGTGAGCACAGGGGGGCAGAGCAGAGAGCAATCATTTATATTGGTATTGCACACCAAAGATGCCACTGATGCTGTCTGCTCCACACATCCTTGCATTTCCTTGTGTAGACATGTATTCTAGAAGAGCCATATTGGAAGAGGATCAGGTTAGATAGGAAGAGATTATCCTTTGACTCCTCTTAAATGCCTTAATTGCTCATAAAGTCCCATGACCTCTCAGGCACTTAGATCAGGATGGCCAAGGCCAGGAGGAAGGTAGAATGCTATCTTCACACAAACATCAAGAACACTGAGCTTTTTTAAAGAGACTCCATCACTTTGCCCGTTCAGGAGACAGTGATAATGTCTCTTTAAAGCACATCCGTAACCTGCTGTGCTTACAATGTCTACGGTCGAATTAGAACTTTTGGAGACAGTATGGAAAGTAAGTGAACTTGGCCAGCTTGTCCAAAAGTGACCATGTTAGCAATACCAATCAAGCCAAAAAAATCCTGCAAATGTTCAGTATAAATACAGTGTAGGTAAAGGAATTTTCTAGTTTTGTATATTGTAGGCAAGGGTTAAACTCTTTGTTAAGCTATTATTGCTAGCTGTGTCCCTGCTTGGTAGATTCACTCTCTCTATTTATTCAGGTGACAATTGTAACAGAGACAGAGAGTGGGGGAAATACAAATTTTGTGTTGTCAGCAGAACAAGAGGTGGGGAAAAATCCACCAATGGGACATTTGTTCATGTGACAGTTCTCTAAGATGGGAGCTTTTTTTTCATTTGCGGTTGTATAATCAGGACAGAAAGTGAATTATTTTGGACAGAAAAAAAAGTAATAGGGATTTTAATCCTTTCTTACTCTATCCAAGACTAAAAATAAAATTTTGGCTTACCATACTTTTTAAATTGTCTTCCAGTCTTTATTTTTGTGTCTGTCTCCCATTGGGGAGGTTTCTCATCACACTTTTTCTTTGAAGAGTACCCATTGTAAGGTTTTGCCTTTTTACCTGGTCTCATGACTACTAGGGCTTGTTCACATCATCTGGTGCAGATAAATGTAGCTTAATAGCCTCAAAATGTTGGATTTCCCATTACCGTATATACTCGAGTATAAGTCGAGTTTTTCAGCACATTTTTTTGTGCTGAAAGTGCCCCCCTCGACTTATACTCGAGTCAAGCACTTTTCTGCAGCAAAAAATTTCATTTTCCGAACCGACTTTGGGGCCCCATATCTCAGGGCCACTTGGTGCTAGGAACCCCATTTGGTGTGCAAACCCAGTGGAACTGGCACCACAACATATCCAAAGCTGGGGTTCCTAGCACCAAGTGGCCCCGAGATAATGTCATTCTCTGCTACAGAAAAGTGCTTGACATTTTCTGAACCGATTTGGGGCCCCGTATCTCAGGGCAACTTGGTGCTAGGAGCCCCAAATTTGGTGTGCAAAGCCAGTGGAACTGGTACCATAACATATCCAAATCTGGGGTTCCTAGCACCAAGTGGCCCTGAGATACGGGGCCCCAAATTAGGTTCGGAAAATGTCATTCTCTGCTGCAGAAAAGTGCTTGACATTTTCTGAACCGATATTTGGGGCCCTGTATCTCGGGGCCACTTGGTGCTATATACTTCAGCGTTGTTTATTTTATGGTGCTAGTTCCACCGGGTTTGCACACCAAATTTGGAGTTCCTAGCACTAAGTGACCCCGAGATACTGGGCCCCAAAGTTGGTCAACTGTGTTCATCTGCAGCAATGTCATTTCGGGACCCTTTGGGTTCAGAGACCACAAATTTTGGCTGCAGCTAGGGGGCATCTAGGAACCCTCGTCTACCAAGCTTGAAGTTCGGGGGACCTATTTTTCCCATTTTTTTGTGGTAAATTAGGGCCTCGACTTATACTCGGATCAACTTATACTCGTGTATATACGGTACTTTCTTTCTCGGAGACAGCTAGTGCCTGTGATGATAGGCTATGGGCTTGTGTCTATGGTATCAGTTTGACATCAGTTTGAGATGCTTGTGCACTAGATTTACAAATGACCTCCTTCTGACTAGAGATGAGCTTGGGCCTTCTCCGGACATATCTCTAGCTGAACTCCAAACTCATGCTCTTTTTTTTTTTTTTTTACTCCAATGAACTTCAGGCTGGATCATTCCTCCTGCCTCTTTGTTTACATGACCTCCCAGGTGGGAATGACCTGGCCCGCAGCTCATTGGAGTAAAAAAATAGGGCTAGTTCAGAGTTCAGCTAGGGATGAACTTGGAGGACACCTAAGCTCATCTCTAGTCAGGAGGCCAACTGTAGGCCCAATGCACCTGTCAATGAATTCTGAATGATCTCAGAAGAGTTTCAAACTGATGTCAAACTGTTACCATAGACACAAGCCTAGAACCCACAAATCCAATATTTTAAGGTTTGTTAACATAAAAAAAGAACGCTATTTCAGAGTTCAGCTAGAGATGAGTTTGGAGGGCACTGGAGCTCATCTCTACTTTTGAACTGCTTTAAATGCGTTTTGAATTATCATAAACGTGTATGGGGGTTCAAAACCCATTTGGAGCTAATAAAAGCCAACATGGCCCCGAAAGCTGATGTCGCACACAAGTCAGTGGTGAAACTACCAGGGTCGCAAAGGTGGCACTTGTGACCGGGCCCTGGCGTTCTGCCACCGGGGGGGGGGCCCAAGATGGCAGACGTAAGGCTTGGTTCTAGTTACACCTCTGACACAGGCGATCCTAGTGCTGGCTGAATCAGGATCGCTAAGAGACCTCTTACAAGTCTCTTTGGAATTGCTCCTTCACTAGCTGGATCAGCAAGATATCACTCTCATTGCCCCCTTATTAAAGGGGCATTCAACAGCATTTAGGACCATCAAGGTAAGTGGAAGGCTCCCATTACTCTGGGCACTGGTGGTGTGTCGGTGGTGATGTGCCGCCAGCAGAAGTGTTGCTCATGTGGCATCACCCAAATGTAGCAGCAGTAATTGCCTGCTCTATAGAGGAGTATAGAGTATGCAGGGTATATATAAAACACAAGCTGCCGGCTTTCATACAGCAGCACATTTTAACTGCAATAATTAGCAATTCTTGTAAAATAATTAGCCTGAGATATGTGCACACAAGGTGACATAGCAGCTTTTATTTATGTACAGCTAAGACAACCTGAGTTTTCACTCATGTCTCAGACTTCCAGGTACTTAAACACGTTATTAAGATCTGCGAATATCTGCTGCGCCAACACTCAGGTATCACCCACCTTCATTACAACTTGATTAATTAACCTGTTTAACGTGCCAAAGCTAACACCTCGTCATTAGAATCTATGGGAATAACTAATGAGGATCTATGAAATAATTTGTAACTCAATTAAAATGCTGCAAAAAGAAAAAAAGAAATGTTTGTGTCTCATTATTTCGGCTTTCTGTTATCGCGCTCATCGGCGTAGAACTACGTGCACGATCAGCCGAGGCTGTTTTCATAAAATACAATATTACCTTTTGAAAGAAATTATGGTTTTTAATAAAATATGTAAATGGCGCGCTGTGAGAGGGAACAGCGATAATCGTTTTCTACAATACCTGTTTTATTTTTTTTTCTACTATATGCTAATTACTAAAGGTTCAGTGCTTACAGGAATTAAATACTAGGCGCAGAAATAGAGAAATTCCGTAAATCATGGGAGCCTGTTGTATAACATCAGCGGCAGTGCAAACAGTGAACAAAGCAAAGTAAATTAAATATATTATAACGGCATAATGAGATAAACTCTGTATTTTTTTTTCCTTTTCTCCAGCAACCAGTAACCTTGCTTTAAAATGGAAAGAACACTATATTACCAAAAGTATTGGGACAACTGGCTTTACACGCACACGAGCTTTAATGGCATCCCAATCTTAGTCCGTAGGGTTTAATATTAAGTTGGCCCACCCTTTGCAGCTTCAACTCTTCTGGGAAGACCATCCACAAAGTTTAGAAGTGTGTCTATAGGAATGTTTGACCATTCTTCCAGAAGCACATTTGTAAAGGTCAGGCACTGATGTGGACAAGGCCTGGCTCGCAGTCTCCACTCTAATTCCTCCCAAAGGGGTTCTATCGGGTTGAGGTCAGGATTCTGTGCAGACCAGTCAAGTTCCTCCACCCCAAACTTGCTCATCCATGTCTTAATAGACCTTGCTTTGTGCACTGATGCGCAGTCATGTTGAAACAGGAAGGGCCAATCCCAAACTGTTCCCACATTGTTGGGAGCATGAAACTGTCCAAAATGTCTTGGTATGCTGATGCCCAATCCCTGAAAAACAACCCCACACCATAATGCTCCCTTCCGCCAAATGATTGGACCAGTGCTTAAAGCAAGGTCCATAAAGACATGGATGAGCGAGTTTAGAGTGGAAGAACTTGACTGGCCTGACCTCAACCCAATAGAACACCTTTGGGATGAATTAGAGCACATACTGCAAGCCAAGCCTTCTTATCCAGTGCCTGACCTCACAAATGCTCTTCTGGAAGAACGGTCAAACATTCCTATAGACACACTCCTAAACCTTGTGGACAGCCTTCCTAGAAAAGTTGAAGCTGTTATAGCCGCAAAGGGTGGGCTAACTCAATATTGAACTCTACAGACTAAGACTGGGATGCCATTAAAGTTCACGTGCGTGTAAAGGCAGGTGTCCTAATACTTTTGGTAATATAGTGTAAGTTCTGATTATAACAAAACTGCAAGCTGAACTCCAGAAAAACAGCTAAATACACAGATGGGAGTCGTCAGGGTTTTTTTTTCTCCAACAATAGGTGCAGGAACTCCCGCCTTCTGAGTCACCCTTTGTCTTTGACCCCTATCCACCTCTGGGCACCATCCCTCTGCCCCCTACCCACTTTCCAGTACCGCCCCTTTTAGAGAATATAGAAGAAATTGGTATGGAATTTGTTATAGATAAATAGAAAGACAGTAAAATGCATCCCCTGCAGTGAGCAACAATAGATCCCCCCACCCCAGCAACAATAGATCCCCCCCCCCATTAACAATAGACCCCACTTCAGCAGCAATAGACCCCCAGCAACAATAGATTCCCCACACAACAATAGACTCCCCCTTCCAGCAACAAAGCACCCCCCACAAGAAAATAACACCCCAGCAACAAGGGACCCCCATCAGCAACAACACATCTTCCAGGAGCTAGCATCAATAGACCCTCCAGCAGCCAGCAACAATAGACCTTTCCCAGAACAGTAGATCCCTCTCATCAACAAATGACCCCCACCAGCAACATTAAACCCCCACACCAAAATAGGTCCCTACCAGCAAGAATGGATCCTCCAGCAGTCAGCATCAATAGCCCCTCCAGCACACCCAGCACTCCTTGTTATTACATACATTAATTGCTGGAGGTGCCGGAAGCCTTCCCCTGCGTTCCCACTTCCAAAAAAAGCCCTGGGAGTCATTCGACCTGCCAAAAGATTTGTGCTTCTGTCTATCTATCTAGTCCTGAGTTTTACACAGCTCTGCTACATAGCACAACCCTGGCAGAGAAGGGGAACCTGCTTTTTCTCTGCTCTGGAAGGAGCAAGGGGGGAGGGGGAGACAAGGTCTATAAGTGGTACTTAAAGACACTATCACGTGACCCTCTGCCCCAGTTATACTCACCTTACCAGGGGTCCTTTGCAGCTTCTGCCTCTGCTGCAGCTGGCACTGAAATCCAAGGTTTGATAACGCTAAGGAGAGCGGTGGCGTCACTCTCCAGGTCACGTGACAGTGGTCAGCCTAGCAATTGGCTGCTATACTGGAGCTGTGTCACTTGGGAAGACAATACATGCTCCCCTTACTTTGAAGCACCAGGTACTGTCACCAGCTGTGTCAGAGGCAGGAGTGGTAATGGAGCACTGTCAAGGTGAGTGTAACTGGGGCAGGGGCACTTTACCCGTGATTTTTTTTCCTGTCTGTGTTCCTATTGCAGATAATGTTGTCTAAGAATGTCCTACAGCGAATTCTTCAAAGCAATGCTACAAATATTGATATTACCACATACCTCTCAATTTTTTGAGATGGGAATGAGGGACACCTATCAGCAAAAGTATACAGGCATAGGACGCACCCCTTGCCACACCCCCTTCAAGGTGACTTGTACAAAAAAACAAGATTGGTAAACCAACAAGTACTTTTTTTTACCACTGCTATTCCTTTATATTGTTTTTTGAAATCTACAAATGCAGCAATTTAGAAATCAGATGAAAGGTTTAGCACTGGGAAACACTTTTTGATAAATAAAAAGTGCATTTTATATACATCTATATAGATCAGACCAAAATGAGGGACAAATGAGGAGGAAAGAGGAACATTGTTCCAAATCAGGGACAGTCCCTCGAAATCAGGGACAGTTGGGAGCTATGTTACCAACACATGCAACAAATTCAGGGAGTCCTTATAGATCCTTCACTGCATCCAAGCACCACAAACCAAAACCACTATTTAATAGTGCTCTGCAAACTGTTTGCACTATATAAATCCTGTATAATAACATTAATAATAATAATAATAATGTCATTCATTTTTATTATTCAAAGCAAACTCCCCCATCCATCCATGTCTCCATGCTTTATTTTGTTAAGAAATCACTTTGAGAAACAACCCCTAGCATTTCTGGCGTGGCCATCTTAAGTAAGGGCAGATGATTCATGTAGCATTTCATTCCTGGAGTCTATCTGCCCTTAGCTCAAGCATGCAGGTGTTCCGTCAGATTAGGCGACCCTTCAGATTTCATAACAGAAGTGATGTTCTGTCGTGGCCATCTTGGTACACCCCGCACTCGGCCACATTAAGCCTACAGTCTGAAGTTGCCAAGTGGACATCTTTTTACACCCACCGAAGTCTTGCATTTGACACTTATTTTTACCACTAAACTTAGCTTATATCGTGAAATACAGGATTTATAAGTCCGTGACACTGTTTTGATGTTGAATCTTAAAAGCAGCTGCAAGCCTGCTGATCTCACAGGTTTGCCAAACTGACAGAAGACCGCTACTTTTAAAATGCAACATCAAAACAGTGTCACAAATTTCTAAATACTGTACTTCACTATATAAGCACAGTTTAGTGGTAAAAATAAGTGTGAAATGCAAGAATTCAGTGGGTGTTAAAAGATGTCCGCTTGGCGACTTCAGACTGCAGGCTTACTGCGGGGTGTACCAAGATGGCTGTCATTTCCGTTACAAGTTTTGATAGGTCCCCTAATCTGACGGAACACTGGCAAAAGGGTATGCTTAGCTGATAAAACCCCTCCTCCTCTCCTCTCCTCCCCTCCTAAAGACTCCTGGGATGTATGCCATCATTAGCCTAAGCAAGAAACCAGGAAGTAACTAAAGAAATGTAAAAAAAAATGTTTAAAACAACTAATTATGATGTACCTTCCTATCAGTGGTCGCTGTGGTGGCTGGTGCTCAAAAATGTTTGGGGGGGCGCAAACAAAATGAAAAATTCTGAAAAATACAGAAACAAAAACATCAATTTCAGCCATTCTGCCATCAAATGCAGCCACTGTGCCCCTCATATGCAGCCACTCTGCCCATCATATGCAGCCAACTGTGCTCATCATATGCAGCCACTGTGCCCATCATATGCAGCCAACTGCGCCCATCATAGGCAGCCGATTGTGCCCATCATATGCAGCCGATTGTACCCATCATATGCAGCCACTATGACCATCATATGCAGCCAACTGTGCCCATCATATGCAGCTGACTGTACCCATCATATATAGCCACTATGACCATCATATGCAGCTAACTGTGCCCATCATATGTAGCCACGGTGCCCATTATATGCAACCAACTGTGCCCAGCAGATACAGCCAACTGTGCCCATCATATGCAGCCACTGTTCCCATCATATCTGAAAAATACTGAAACAAAAACATCAATTGCAGCCACTGTGCCATCAAATGCAGCCAGTGTGCCCATCAAATGCAGCCAACTGTGCCCATCATATCCAGCCACTCTGCCCATCACATGCAGCCAACTGTGCCTATCATATGCAGTCACTGTGACCCCCCCCCCGCCCGCTTGCATGCCCGCCGTCTGCCCGACACTTACACCATCGTGGTCACACTCAGCACACAATGTCACTGGTTGATCATCCAGAGGAGCTTGGCTGCAGAGTGTCCTTGAGACCTGTGCACAGTGTGGGCCTTGCAACAAAGTCATGTGCATGTTTCTGACATGTACATGAATTTGTCGCCTTTACTGACATTGGTTAAATGGGGACGCAGACACTTTTTAAAAAAGTGTCTCTGAGTGTTTCTGAAGCCTTGTACACACGATCAGATTGTTGACCAACCAAACTGTGGATTTTTGCCCGAAGGGCGTTGGCCCAAACTTGTCTTGCCTCCGAACGGCAAGGAATTGTTGGGCAACAAACACAAACGTACTGACATACTACGTGGTTTATCAGATCTTCAGCGCCACCCTTTTGGCTCCTTCTGCTAATTTTGTGTTAGTAGAAGTTTTGTGAGTGTTGATTCGCGCTTTTCATTTTGCGCTTTTCATTTCGTGCTTTTCATTTAGCGTTTTTCATTTAGCGCTTTTCATTTTGTGCTTTCCAGTTCGTTTCTGAACGGCCGTTCGTCAACCAGACATGTTGCGGAATCGGAGGAGATAACGTGTTATTTATTATTGGCCTTGAGTTATTGCTTTATCATTATTTTTTTGGTTGAATAATGATTTGATTTGGTATATTTTCTATATTTTTGGATGCATAGAATGCACTTTTTGGTTAAGTTCTATTGGCAGATAGCATGTCTAATTTTATTTGTTTTCTTTTTTTAATGCACAATAAAAAAATTGTGTAGAATAATACTTGGCTTTGTGTTTTACTTCAAATGACAGTTTGGGAGTAGGCAGTTACATTAAAAAATACAATGTAAAATTGACAAGGGACACCAACATAGTTGTATCTTTGATCTTATAAACTACAGGATAATGGTGTTGTGGTAACTTGCCCAAAAAAAAAAAAAAAGCATAATAATATTGTTCTTGATATCATTAGTAGAAAAAAGCCTTTGAAACTTCGTTTGCAATAACTCCATCAGTATCACCAGCAAAGCAGCTTCATTATTATCCCATTAAAGAAGAAGAGAATTGTGCGCTGCATTTGCAGATTTCATAATTTGCCACGTCACGAATGTTAATTCTCTATTACAAATGCTAGTTTACAAGACCCACCGCTTCTACTTCCGAGCATGCGTGTTTGTACTTTGGACTTTTGTCTGAAGGACTTGTGTACACACGCTTGGAAAATCCGACAACACGCATTTGTCCGCGGAAAATTTTAAAACCTGCGATCCAACATTTGTCTGCGGAAAGTCTGACAACCCTTGTCCGATGGAGCGTACACACGGTTGGATTTTCCGCCAACAGCCTGTCATCACACATTTCCAGTTGGAAAATCCGATCGTGTGTACGAGGCTCTAGTGTCTCCGAGCGTCTCCGAGCATCACCGGCACTCCCAGACCTCTTGCCAAATGCAGTACTGCACACCCCAAGAGCTTGTCTTCCGAGACAATGCTCTTAACCTCCCTGGCGGTATGATTCTTTCTGATTTTAGGTGCTGAAAGCGGTACAATTATTTTGCATGGAAATTTGGCGTTTTATATTGTAGGTCTGTAATTCTTAACAATAACACACTTAAATCTGTCCAAACAAGAGTCTAGTAGATATCCCGGGTATGATAAAGTTTGAAACACAAAAACATAAATTATAATATAATAAAAAAAAAAAAATAATTAAAAAAAAATAAATAAATAGTAATAAAATAAATTTCCACACGATTCACTATCGCTCAATTCTGCAAGTGTTCTAATTTACTATCGCTGTTCTAGCTGGTCTAAAGCCACTTTTGATGTAAAGGGACACTTTTTGGTTGCTATGGACAATCTCAAGTTTCCAGGAAGAAAGAACAGTATATATCATATAAAACTGCATGCAGGGCATGGGCCAAAGCACTGGGGACAAATGGGATGTGAAATGATTTCATACAGTACTGTAATCTGTAAGATTACAGTACTGTATGTGTTTTGCTTTTTACATTTTTTTGAATTTGCCGCCAGGCTCCGCCCCCGTGCGTCGCGACGCTTGCAGGGAACGGAGCCTGGCAAGGAGAGGCTTCGGAAGAGGACACAGCCCGCGGACACTGCGGGGGACATCGCAGGAACCCGGGGACAAGGTAAGTAAGGAGGCACCAGGATCCTGCGATGCAATCCCGAGTGTGGCTCGGGGTTACCGCTAATGGTGCTGAATTTTAACCCCGAGCCACACTCGGGAAAACCGCCAGGGAGGCTACATCGCGTCAGGATTTTAAAAAAAAATAGCTTGTATTGTGTAAGGCTCGTAAATCGCGTTACTCGCAATCCGAGGTGTCACTGTACATTCATTTTATGGGGTGTGATAAGCATAGAGCACATGCAGTAAAGATCTTTCAAGCCGTGTTGCCAGAACTGCGCCAAATACAACCAATGCAATTTTTTTAAAAGCCGAAACCTAAAATATCTACTTTTGACTTCCGGGAAGCTATTTTCAGCCTCTTTGAAGCTTTCTGTTTTATTCATATCCAGAAGACAAAGAATGCAATGTTCTGTGGGTTACATTATCACATCTTTTCCTTTAAAGATTAGTCCAGGTAAACACCGGTTTCGGCTTATCATGTGTTAACGTCTGGATAAAAGCATGCAGCTCTGCTGAATACTGATATGCAATAAAGAGAGATGATAAGGCTTTTATCAGCAAGAGCAATTTTCATGGGCTTCCAGTTTTTAGAAACCTGTCTTCTGCGCGTACGTTGTACAAAGAATGCCATAATATGGATCTTACCGCAATGAAACACGAACAGAGACCTTCACATTGATACAGGTGCCTCAATTACCATAACACTAGACAACAATTACCCTGTAATTCAAGAAGCCAAAGAGATCTCACGTGTCAATCTGCTGCTAAATGTTTATGTATGAACTCTCAAATGGGATGATTTTTTATTTCTGAAGGTAATCACAGATTCTGCAGATGTCTCGCTTAAATCTGACCCATTATGCAATATTGACAAAACTCTCTTTAATGCTGCATCAAACATGACTTACCATCTACAAGACCTACTACATATACCTACATAGCTCCCAACTCTCCCTGATTTTAAGGGACTGTCCATAATTTGAAACAAAGGGGTTTATTTACTAAAGGCAAATCCACTTTGCACTACAAGTGCACTTGGAAGTGCATTAACTGTAGATCTGAGGGGGACATGCAAAGAAAATAAATAAAAACAGCATTTTTGCTTGTACATGCTTGGATGATAAAATCAGCAGAGCTTCCCCTCATTTCAGAGCTTCCCCTTCCGATTGCACTTCCACCCCCAAAGTCCCTCTGTCCCTCTTTCCTCCTTAGTTGTCCCTCATTTTGGTCTGATCTATATAGTTGTATATAAAAAGCACTTTTTATATTTCAAAAAATGTTTCCCAGTGCTAAACCTTTCATCCAATTTCTAAATTGCTGCATTTGTAAGTTTCAAAAGCCAATATAAAGGAATGGTAGTGGTAAAAAAAAATCTTGTAATTTTAAAGTGGAAGTCCATGCAAAATCTAAAATCCCTGCATCTATAGTCACCAGGGATCTAACACTAACCTCTCTATCCCTGTAAAGAAAATGTGAGTATACATATCTTTTTGGAAGCCGATCTGACCCGCTCCGACCCGATCTCCAGCGCCAGAAGCTCTGCAGAGAACACAGACAACAACGACTGTGAAATGAATGGGGAGTGACGTCACCCATAGATTTACTATGGGGCTTCCGTTGTCCTCCGTCTCCTCTGCACCCGTCTACACAGAGAAGCCGTGGCTGACAGCTCAGCGTGGGATCCGGTCGGAGCGGGTCAGATCGGCTTCCAAAAAGGTATGTATACTAATGTTTTCTTTACAGGGATAGAGAGGTTAGTGTTAGATCCCTGGTGTCTATAGATGCAGGGATTTTAGATTTTGCATGGACTTCCACTTTAACTAATATTTTTTTTTTGTATATTTCTCCTATAAGGGGGCCTGGCAGGGGGTGTGTCCTATGCCTACATACTTTTGCTAATAGGTGTCCCTCATTCCCATCTCAAAAACTTGGGAAGTATGTACATATCTGTACAAATAGCTGAAAAAAAATCCACTCCTAGCCTGGTGGTAGGGATGAGCTTTATGTTCGGGTCGAACATGAGTTCGACTCGAACATTGGCTGTTCGCCCGTTCGCCGAATAGCGAACAATTTAGGGTGTTCAAAAGCCGCGGAACACCCTTTAAAAGTCTATGGGAGAAATCAAAAGTGATAATTTTAAAGGCTTATATGCAAGTTATTGTCATAAAAAGTGTTTGGGGACCCGGGTCCTGCCCCAGGGGACATATATCAATGCAAAAAAAAGTTTTAAAAAGGGCCGTTTTTTCGGGAGCAGTGATTTTAATAATGCTTAAAGTGAAACAATAAAAGTATATTCCTTTAAATTTAGGGGGGTGTCTATAGTATGCCTGTAAAGTGGCACGTGTTTCCCGTGTTTAGAACAGTCCCAGAGAAAAATTACATTTCTAAAGGAAAAAAAATAATTTAAAAGTACTCGCGGCAATACACATTGATAAAAACAGCATGGGATTCCCTCACAGTCCATTTGGGTCTGGTATGAATATTAAGGGGAACCCCGAACAAAAATTATTTTAAAAAAAATATGTGGGGGTCCCCCCAAATTCCATACCAGGCCCCTCAGGTCTGGTATGGATTTTAAGGGGAACCCCGTGCCAAAATTTAAAAAAAAATGGCGTGGGGGTCCCCCCAAAAAATCCATACCAGACCCTTATCCAAGCACACAACCTGGCAGGCCACAGGAAAAGAGGGGGGACGAGAGAGCGCCCCCCCTTCTGAACCGTACCAGGCCACATGCCCTCAACATGGGGAGGATGTCCCCATGTTGATGGGGACAAGGGCCTCATCCCCACAACCCTTGCCCGGTGGTTGTGGGGGTCTGCGGGCAGGGGGCTTATCGGAATCTGGAAGCCCCCTTTAACAAGGGGACCCCCAGATCCCGACCCCCCCGTGTGAATAGCTGGTTTTCTTTTTCTTCCTCCATCTTGTTCTTCCCCCGCTTCTTCCTCTATCTTCCTCTGCTTCTTCCTCTGCTTCTTCCTCTGGTCTTCTCCTCTGGCATCTTCCTTCGGTCTTCTCCTCTGGCATGTTCCTCCAGCTTCTTCTTCCCCGCTTCGTCCTCCGGACGATCTGCCTCAATGGGGGGTTCTGTTCTTGTGACAGCTCTTATATAACTGAGGGCGGGGCCACCGGGTGACCCCGCCCCCCTCTGACGCACGGGGACTTCCCTATGGCTTCCCCTGTGGTGTCAGAGGGGGCGGGGTAACCCGTTTACGTAACCACAATTTAGCGCTTAGTGCTTGGCACTTCTGCTTTGTAGCACTAGGGTCCTTGTTTTATCCAAACCATGACACTACCTGCATGGAGATTACATGTTCTTTCTGCATTTGCACACAAACACACCCCCAAGACATGATGGTTGGGTAATTGGCCCTAGTATGTGTATGCATGTGACATAGGGACTTTACATTGTAAGCTCATTGAGGGCAGAGATTTGTGTGTAAGGTTGCCACCTTTTCTTTAAAGAGGAAGTAAACCCTGGTGGGTTTTACTTCCTCTTTATTTCCCTGCAAAGGTAAAGCATAATGGGCTACTATGTTATCTGGTTGATAACTAGTAATTTTGTTTATAGTGGTTGCTGAAAAATTAAATCACAGAATGAGACCTTTCTCTTCTTTATAAATAGACCCTCAAAGGACAAGTTGATAAATTATATAAAACCCAACCACCTCCGTAGCCCCACCATCTACAGATGCTTACTTACCTCCTCCCAAAGTGGTAGCCCCCTGTGCTGTCTACATCCTAGGCAGCAACAATCTAGAGCCGGTCTGCCTATGTTTGTGTACTTACATCCTATAAACATGAATAGGATATTACTTTTACACAACAGGTATTTAAGTCCATGGGACATTAAAGTGAAGTTTCAAGGTTTTTCACCTTAATGCATTTTATGCATTAAGGTGAAAAACCTTTTGTGCTGCAGCTGCCCCCCAGAGCCCCCTTTTTCTTACCTGAAACCGATCGTTCCAGCGATGAGCACAAGCCCAGCAGCTCCAGCCGCTGTCTCGGGTTATCATTGGAGAAAAAATAAAAACTGCAGAGGTGATCAAATACCACCAAAAGCTCTATTTGTGGTAAAAAAAGGACATCATGTTTTTTTGGGCACAGCGTCGCACGACCGCGCAATTGTCAGTTGAAGTAACGCAGTGCTGTAGTGCAAAAAATGGCCTGGTCAGGAAGTGGGTAAACCCTTCCGGGGCTGAAGTGGTTAATGTTCAAGCATAGGCAGCTTAGGACTTGATGACTTTCAGGGATGAAGGCAACGTGGGAGGCCACCATCATTGGAGGAGACAAATAAAGACCAGCAGGGGAGAATACAGCTCAGGGTAGTTTGGGGGCCATGGAGGTTTTTATATAATTTATAAATTTTTCTTTTTTTTAGAAAACCCACAGGCACTCATTTACCTCTTCCTACCAATGTTGTCTATATCCGGCCAGTTAAAAGCTACTTATGAGCAATGTTAATTTTGACATCAAATTTTGATTTAGTTTTAGTTATAATCTTTTGACTAAAATGCCATTTTAGTTTTTGTCCCATTTTAGTCATCATATTTTAGTCGACTAAAATCTCCAGTACATTTTAGTCCAATAAAATAATTTTAGTCAACTAAAATCTAATGTGTTTAGATATATTTTAATGCATTACTTAAGCATTTCTATAGAATTTGCAAACTCATATACTCCTGGAATAAAACAATCTTATATCATGTTATTATTTATGGTATGGATTGAACAAACTCACAGATACAGATTTAGTCACTTTGGACGGTCTGCACAGTGCTCTGGACGGTGCTCTGAGGAGGCCTGTAATGCTGAAGAGTACTCTGGACGGTGGTCCAAGAAGGCCTGTAATGTTGCAGAGTACTCTGGATGGTGGTCTGAGGAGGCCTGTAATGTGCAGAGTACTCTGGATGGTTGTCCGAGGAGGCCTGTAATGTGCAGAGTACCATGGATGGTGGTCCGAGGAGGCCTGTAATGTTGCAGAGTACTCTGGACGGTAGTCCGAGAAGGCCTGTTATACTGCAGAGTGCTCTGGCTGGTGGTCTGAGGAGGTCTGTAATTTGCAGAGTGCTCTGGACGGTGGTCCGAGAAGGCCTGTAATGCTGCAGAGTGCTCTGGACGGTGGTCCAAGAAGGCCTGTTATGCTCCAGTGTGCTCTGGATGGTGGTTTGAGGAGGCCTGTTATGCTGCAGAGTGCTCTGGATGGTGGTTCGAGGAGGCCTGTAATGCTGTAGAGTGCTCTGGACGGTGGTCTAAGGTCTGAGGGATGGCCTGTAATGCACAGTGCTCTGGATGCCGCCATGCCGGTGGTCAGAGGAGGCTTGTAATGCTGCAAAGTGCTGGACGGTGGTCTCAGGTCTGAAGGATGGCCTGTAATGCACAGTGCCCTGGATGCTACTGCCAGTGGTCAAAGGAGACCTGTAATAATGCACACACAGTGCTCTGGACGAACAGTGGTCTGAGGGGAGGCCTCAGGCCTGCTGTAATTGTAATGTACACTGGTACTACACACTCACAGTCTGCTCTCTGCTCTGGACCTGGGCGGTTATCTCGTGAGTCGGGACTCGGGAGTGGGACAGTCTCGTCAGGACTCCGGAGGCCTGCCTGTAATGCACAGTGCTGCTCTGGTCTCTGGCAGTCATCATTGGTGGTGCAAACAGTTGCTTTAAGACGCTTGCTTGCTGGGAGCAGAAGCAGGCGGAGCTCCGTGAAAACCGAAAGTTAGTTCACAAGGGTAAACATCCCTGCCTCACATTTTCGTCCCGTCTTCGTTCGTTAACGAAAACAGATTTGATTTTCATCATAGTTTTTTATCGGTGGACAAAAATGTGCTGTAATGTTTGTTTCGTTACTGTAAAAATGCCACTGAAGAAAACTTTGACGAAATTGTTTTAGTTGACAAAATCAACACTGGTTATGAGCTGTCCGCATCTGTGCACTAACATCCTATAAATATACTGTAAATGGGACATTACGTTTGCAGTATAGGTATTCAAGCCCATGGGTTATTAATGGGCAAGCGCAGGCAGCTTTATTTTTGCTGGCTGGGATGAGGACCATGCGGGGGTCACCACCATCAGAGAAGGTAATTAGGCACCTATGGGAGGGATGGTTCAAGCTGCAACAAGCTGCAAGGGCAGAAACCGAGAATGGTGCTGGTACTTGGAGAGAGTGACTAGAGCATTTGTATGTCTTTTTTAAATACCAAAGAGGGAAAATGCCTTGAAGCTGGAATTGGCCTTAAAATGTACATTTGAGATTTTATGATGCCCTACAAGGTTTTGTAACAGCAGTGCTCATTAAAGCCATATTTCCACCCTATTCCATGAAGAATGATGCTCATATCATTTTCTCAGTGAAGCTCAGGATATCATAGCCAGGTATCTCATACACAATATAAGATACCAGATCTCTGTCTCCAGCCGAGCAACAGTTCTGCAACGTGATCAATGGATTCAATTATGGCGCCACGGCAGGACTTTTAACCTCTGTTGCTAGTGATTCATGGTTACTGCCACACCTAGCCACTCTCCAAAAATTCCTGTTCTATAAATAAGGAGAGGCACGAGGGAAAGGATTCCCATTTTTACAGCTCTGCTGGGTCCCAGCAGGTTTCCTCGCAAGGTTAGTTGATAATACATCCCTGCCACCCAATGTATTATTAATGCTCGCTGCTCTCCAAGGTGTCAGTGATAAATAGGGAGCATAAGTCGGTGACTAGTGGGGAATGTATTTTTTAGTCATGCCTGAAATTTTCAATTCATTCTGCTTGTTGAGTATTTTATTGAAGCCGTAGCAAAGGGGATTTTTTTTTGTTCTAAAGATTCTGAATTCTTAAGGTAAGGTAAGGTAAGGTTCCTGCTTGACCATGTCCATTTACACGTTTTGCCCTGCCCCAAGGGCTTAATCATAGAGAACACCTCTACAATTAAGCTCTGAGGCATGGCAAAATGTGTCAGCATGTGTCATATGCTGTGCTGTCGATGTGTGGCATCCCTATATTGTAGGGCTACCTTATAAGCGTGATACTAAAGGTGCAAGAAAACTGGCCTAGGGCTACAGGAGCTATAAGGATTCTTACACACAGTACTGATGTATAGTGCTTTGAAAAAGTATTCATACCCCTTAAAATTTTCCACATTTTGTCATGTTACATAAAACATAAATGTATTTTATTGGGATTTTATGTGATAGACCAACACAAAGTGGAAGAAAATGATAAATGGTACACAACTGCAAACCTACCAAGACATGGCCGTCCACCTAAACTGACAGGCTGGACAAGGAGAGCATTAATCAGAGAAGCAGCCAAGAGGCCCATGGTAACTCTGGAGGAGCTGCAGAGATCCACAGCTCAGGTGAGAGAATCTGTCCACAGGACAACTATTAGTGGTGCTCTCCACAAATCTGGTCTTTATGGAAGAGTAGTAAGAAGAAAGACATTGTGGAAAGAAAGCCATAAGAAGTCCTGTTTGCAGTTTAAGAGAAGCCATGTGGGGGACACAGCAAACATGTGGAAGAAGGTGCTCTGGTCAGATGAGACCAAAATTTATCTTTGAAGCAATTGAAGCAAAATGCTATGTGTGGCGGAAAACCAACACTGCACATCACCCTGAACACACCATCCCCACCGTGAAACATGGTGGTGGCAGCATCATGTTGTGGGGATGCTTTTCATCAGCAGGGACAGGTAAGCTGGTCAGAGTTGATGGGAAGATGGATGGAGCCAAATACAATGCAATCTTAGAAGAAAACTTAATAGAGTCTGCAAAAGACTTGAGTCTGGGGCGGATGTTCACCTTCCAGCAGGGCAACGACCCTAAACATACAGCCAGAGCTACAATGGAATTGTTTAGATCGAAGCATATTCATGTGCATATATATATATATATATATATATATATATATTTATATATATATATATATATATATATACATACACACACACATTATATTGTCAAAAGTATTGGGGCGCCTGCCTATACACGCACATGAATTTTAATGGTATCCCAGTCTTATGCCCCGTACACACGGACGGACATTGATCGAACATTCCGACAACTAAAATCCTAGGATTTTTTTCCAACGGATGTTGGCTCAAAGTTGTCTTGCATACACACGGTCACACAAAGTTGTCGGAAAATCCGATCGTCCTGAAAGTTGTGATGTAAAACACGTACGTCGGGACTATAAACGGGGCAGTAGCCAATAGCTTTCATCTCTTTATTTATTCTGAGCATGCGTGGCACTTTGTGTGTCGGATTTGTGTACACACGATCGGAATTTCCGACAACGGATTTTGTTGTCGGAAAATTTTATATCCTGCTCTCAAACTTTGTGTGTCGGAAAATCCGATGGAAAATGTGTGATGGAGCCTACACACGGTCGGAATTTCCAACAACAAGGTCCTATCACACATTTTCCGTTGGAAAATCCGACCGTGTGTACGGGGCATTAGTCTGTAGGGTTCAATATTGAGTTGGCCCACCCTTTGCAGCTATAACAGCTTCAACTCTTCTGAGAAGGCTGTCCACAAGGTTAAGGAGTGATGTGTTTAGCAGTGATGTTGGACGAGAAGGCCTGGCTCGCAGTCCCCACTCAAATTCATCCCAAAGGTGTTCTATTGGGTTGAGGTCAGGACTGTTTGCAGGCCACTCAAGTTTCTCCACCCCAAACTTGCTCATCCATGTCTTTATTGACTTTGCTTTGTGCACTGGTCCAAATCATTTGGTGGAGGGGGGATTATGGTGTGGGGTTGTTTTTCAGGGGTTGAGCTTGGCCTCTTAGTTACAGGGAAGGGAACTTTTAGGGCGTCAGCATACCAAGACATTTTGGACAATTTCATGCTCCCAACTTTGTGGGAACAGTTTGGGGATGGCCCCTTCCTGTTCCAACATGACTGTACACCAGAGCACAAAGCAAGGTGCATTAATTCACATTATAATAGTAACTAAAACATATAAAATTAAGTGTAAATCTAAAAAATTTAAATTCCAAAGCGCTATAATGAAGTAAATCTCCCAACTAAAAAGTTGTTGCATTTGAAGTTAGTTTGTATTGCAATTATCTACGACTAAGGCTATTGCCGAAATGCATCAGCTTTATTGTTTTATTGTCTCTCTGATGTACCAATAAACGACACTTCAAGGATTACAGTTTTGCCGGCTCTCCTTATTACTGTTGCAATTATCTGTAGAGGGGTTTCCACCATCCCTGCTATGTTTCATTTGCTATGTCTTGTTTTCAGTTTGATGTGTATTATATGTGACATTACATATCACAGAGACCGGTATTGTGGTAATATTGAAGTTTATTGAGATTTCCATACATTAGATGGTTCCACCATTATTGTTAAGTTATTGATTAGTAAGCACTTTTTTTTTGTGGTGTGGGAACACATAACAGTGCTTAGCGGCAGGCTTTTTACTGACACTTTTTTATTTTATCTCCAGTAGTTTATTGTAAATAGTAGTGTGGTGATTACCTATTATATCAAAGATTGGCATGTGGCATTAATAAACATTGACGGATTTCAGTTGTGCCCCACCAGGCCACCCCCCCCCCATGGACAATGTGCCTGGCTGCGGAGTTCATCTCCCCATCCCTGAGCTCAGTGCACTGATGGGCACTGATTGGCAGCACTGATGGGCACTGATAGGTGGCACTGATGGGCACTGTTTGGCATCACTGATTGGCACTGATAGGTGGCACAGATTGGCAGCAATGATGGGCACTAATTGATGCCTTCGATTGACACTGCTGGGTGGTAATGATTGGCATCACTGATGGGCACTGATAGGCAGTACAGATTGTTAGCACTGATTGGCACTAATTGGCAGCACTGATTGGTGGCACTGTTAGGCAGCAACGATTGCCACTGATTGGCAGCACTGATTGGCAGCAATGATGGGCACTGATTTGTAGCACTGATTTGTAGCACTGATAGGTGGCACTGATGGGCACTGATTGGCATGACTGATTGGCACTTATAGATGGCACTGATTGGCAGCATTAATGGGCACTGATTGGCACTGATGGGCACTAATAGGCTGCACTGATTAGCAGCACTGATTGGCAGCGTTGATAGACACTAATTGGTGGCACTGCTAGGTGCCACTGATAGGCAGCACTGACTGGCAGAACTGATAGGCGGCACTGATAGACAGCACTGGTGGGCACCGTTTGTCAGCACTGGTAGGTGGCACTGATGGGCTCTGATTAGCAGCACTTATGGGCACTGATAGGCAGCACTGATGGGCACTGATTGGCAGCACTGATGGACACTGATTGCCACTGATTGGCAACCCCCGATGGGCACTGATTGGCAGCATTGATTGGCACTGATAGGCAGCATTGATTGGCATTGATTGGCAGCATTGATTGGCACTGACTGGCAGCATTGATTGGCACTAATAAGCAGCATTGGTTGGCACAGATTGGCACTGAATGGCAGCACTGGTTGGCACTGATAGGCAGCACTGATTGGCACCGAAAGGCAGCACTGATTGGCATTGATTGGCAGCATTGATTGGCACTGATTGGCAGCACTGATTGCCACTGATAGGCAGCATTGGTTGGCACTGATTGGCAGCATTGATTGGCACTGATAGGCAGCATTGATTGGCACTGATTGGCACTGATTGGCATGGCAACATTGGTTGGCACTGATAGGCAGCATTGGTTGGCACTTGGCACTGGTTGGCACTGATAGGCAGCATTGGTTGGCACTTGGCACTGGTTGGCACTGATAGGCAGCATTGGTTGGCACTGGTTGGCAGCATTGGTTGGCACTGATTGGCAGCATTGGTTGGCACTGATAGGCAGCATTGGTTGGCATTGGTTCACACTGATTGGCAGCATTGGTTGGCACTGGCAGGGGAGAGGAGGAGTTTCACATGCAGCAGACAGACTTGCCAGAGCCGCTCTGTGTGTAAAACTGTCAGCTAATGTAACTACATGCAGGGAGAGAGAGGAGCTGTCACAACTCAGCTGCGATGTCGGGGATGGCCGGGACCAAGCAGCTATCAACACCAGCCAATGATTGGGCAGCTTAGGAAAGGAGGCAGAGCCACATAAAGGTAGCGACCCGACCAGACCCCATACCATTGGCTGGTATTTGATAGCCATTCAGTGCCGCCCACCCCCGACATCACTGCTGAATTTTGACAGCTGGTCTCTCTCTCTGCAAGCAGCAACATTATATGACAGTTTACACATTTAGCGGCTCTGATAAACCTCATGATCTGCTGCCTGTGAAATTATTTCACAGGCAGCTGGGGCTACACACTCTTGGTTGCAACATTTCGGGGCAAATCTCGGGAGACAGCACAGGTGATTAGGGTGTGCCCAGGCACATCTGGCACCCCCTGTGCGCACGCCTATGTTCATGTTTTAGAATGGCCTAGTGCAGACCTAAATCCAATTGAGAATCTGTGGCAAGAAAATAGCTGTTCACAAACGCTCTCCATCCAGTCTGACAGAGCTTGAGCTATTTTGCAAAGAAGAATGGGCAAAAATGTCACTCTGTAGATGTGCAAAGAAATTGCAGAGAAAGGTGGTTCTACAAAGTATTGACTCAGGGGGGCTAAATACAAATACATGCCACACTTTTCACATATTTATTTGTAAAAAATGTTTAAAACCATTTATCATTTTTCCTTCCACTTCACAATTATGTGCCACTTTGTGTTGGTCTATCACATAAAAAATCCCAATCAAATACATTTACGTTTTTGGTTGTAACATAACAAAATGTGGAAAATGTCAAAGGGTATGAATACTTTTTCAAGGCACTGTATGACCGCCAAATCTTCTTGGACGAAAGTTACCGTGCAAAAAATGAAAGTATGGTCCATATAGTGCGTGCTTTTACACGTGTATATGCGTGCTAATTTTTTTATAATATCTTAATACTCTTATACACTGGTAAAATACTGATCAGTAATGCAGGTTTTTGAATTTTTTCATTTACTAATCTAAATGAGGCACTAGTTCATTGATATCTACGCACCTGTGTGTACAGCCCTATTGAAAGCAATGGGCTGCAATAAGATCAGTAAAAAAAAAATATCGTGTTTTCAGCTCCTGTGTGCAAGAACGTTAAATTTGCCCCAGCTCACTTATCATTTATAATACTCATCATAAGAAATGCTTTGCTGGTAAATGTTAGAACTGATGTATGTCAGTGAATGTGCAGTCAGTAGTGCAATAGTGCATAGTGAAAGTGTAATGAATGCACAATGAATGTTCAGCTAATCTGGTAAAACCTTGTTACATAGTTAGTCTGCTTGAAAAAAGACACAAGTGCATCCAGTTCTACCGCAGAGAAAAAAAAAACATGCACAAATCGCAAACCTCCATACACATAATCCTATATCCACAGTTATTTCCAATTGACAGCTTTCCATTGATGTAATAGGATTTGCTAGTGCCAGCTCTCTGCTCCCAAAAAGTCAATTCTTTATGGGAGTATCATTTTATATATTCATATGAGCAGTCCCAGTGTTGTAATAATTGGAATATTGGACCTCCAGCACCACTGCAGACCTGCAAGACCCTTAACAAGTACATCATTAAAAAAATGAGATGCTGTAACCCTAAAAACCTACAATGTTGTATATGGAGGAACTTTTACCCCAGGGCTCTACACATTCTTCTGGGAAAAGTAGTGAGACAACTGCATGAGCAGGAAGTGAGAATCGGGAAGGAAAATGCTAGCTGGATGCAGGCCGAAAAAGTTTTAAGTAGAGTAATAATGCTGCATTGATAAGCAGAACAAATAATATTGATTTGAGATCTTGGGAGGCAGGAAAATACTTAGTGATATCAAACCCCAAACTTTGTTTTAGAAATTTCAGCAGCCTAAAGTGTCATTAAACCCAGACTATGAAAAACTTTAATTACCTGCTATATAACATAGTTTTCATACTCACAAAGCTACTAAAGTATTTGTTTTGTGTAGAGTGAAACATCCCTGGTTGATCCTGCCTTCCCCTGCCCCCCCCCCCCATCTTCTCTGTGTCCCCACTGCAGCCTGAGATTGTGTAGACCAACTGTTGCCCTCTATGGAGCATGCTCAATTTCCGTTCCCTTCTTCATTTCCTACTTTTTCTTATCTGTGCAGCCCACATGACTATTGACTGACACATGTGGGCCTATACACACTGGTAAGTGACACTCCTCTCCCTCATTCCTCCTTCATATCTTCCCATTGCTAAACACTGTGGGGGTGGGATATAGTATTCTGGTTGATTACATTCACTAACAAACTTACAAAACACTTTGTTTTAATATGAATCAGTATTAAATATATCTAATGTAATTGCCAATACCTGTAAAGTAGAAAAAGAGCCTTGGATGCTGATGCTGTCTGCACAAAATGAAAGCTAGTGTCAATCAACTTTGACTCCGCCTACACCTCAGCTCCTCCTCCAAGGTAATGAAATGGTAGAGCAGTGTCAATCGTTTTTCTTGGAGGAACAGAGATGTGTCTTCTGTGTGTAGTCCCAGTCCGCATGTTGAGGCAGCACCCCCACATTATTTTTGGGAATTAAGGGGCACACATGCATGCAGACGCAGAGAATCATGGGACATGTAGTCCTGAGAAGTGACTAGTAACGGCTTGTGAGTGCATGCTTCCTCACCCGGAATTTCAGGGAAGCGGCACATAGGAAGGGGCTTCCCTGATTTGGCAGAAATCATTAATAATTATCTTGTCCTGACTTTCTTTTTGGATGGGTTGCTGTTTTTGAGGCTTTAGTACTACTTTAAGATAGAATTCTATTTATACTGATACAACATTTGTTACTAGAAACAAACGTTGTATCATTAAATATATCATTTTATTTTATCCTGCTCCCCAGATCTATAACCTATGTTTTTTGCACCGTTTATCCATATTATTTGAGTGGGATAGTAGGCTTATATACCTACTTAAATTCTAAGTCCACGTTTTTTTCAAAATTCCTGCTTCCCTATGTACCAATATACCATTAATGTACTTTTCTGGCAGAAAACAAAAAAACTTTCTATGTATTTTAGGACAGGCATACCTCCAGCCTGTTCCATAGAAAAGTGACTTCATGACTTCCTGGTATGTAGATTTAGGACATGAAAACTGTTAAGACACAGGAAGTAATTCACCAGCTGACCTCAGTAGCACACACCCTGCACCTGCCCTTCCCCTCCAGGAGATTGCTCCCACCCACCTCTGTACTGACATGCAGGCAGTAGTACTGAAAACAGAAATGTGTCCCTGGAAGTCTGTAAAGCTTACTATACACTATACAATCTGATTATTTAGATCTATGTAGAGCAAGGGCCTACCTGATTGGATACAAGGTGACTGGATACTGTAGCTAGGTGTGTCCTCCATTATATAGTTTTGGTAAATCTAAAGGAGATCAATGCAATCAGCTTGTATACTGTATGGTCACCTTTATACTGTACATCTAAAATGAACTAGTCGCACTTTCAATGCCATCAATTGTTAATGGCACCCCAAACGCGAAAGCAAACACACATTTTGCCACGTGAAAAAATGAGCATCAAATGCAGCAAAATGTACAGTAATTGGTTTAACCACTTGCTGACCGCCATATAGCCAAAAGACAGTTACAACACGGTCATCTAGTTCTGGGACGCCGTCATATGACAGCGTGCCATGATTGTGCCCATCCTGCTCCCGCTGCGCGCTCTGTGACCGCAGTTTTCAGAGGACACTGCTGATCACATATTGAGGTAAAGAGCCAATCAGCAGCTCTTTACCACGTGATCAGCTGTGTTCGAACACCCGGAAGTGCCCACCTGTGCTGCCAATCAGTGCCCATCAGTGCCACCTCATCAGTGTCACCTATTGGTGCCAATCAGTGGCATCTATCAGTGCAGCCTCATCAGTGCCCACCAGTGCCGCTTCATCAGTGCCCATCAGTGCCTTGTAGTGCCGCCTCATTAGTGCCATCAGTGCAGCCTTATCGGTGCCTATCGCTGCCGCCTTATCAGCGCACATCAATGAAGGAGAAAAATTACCTGTTTGCTAAATTTTATAACAAACTTTGAAAAAGTTTTGTTTTATTCTCAAACTTTTCGTTTTTTTTTTTTTTTTATTTAGCAAAAAAAAAAAACAATCCAGTGGTGATTAAATACCGCCAAAAGAAAGCTCTATCAGTGTGAAAATAAAATGATAAAAATTCTGTTTGGGTACAGTGTTGCATAACCACGCAATTGTCATTCAAAGTGCGACAGTGCTGAAAATTGGCCTGGGCAGGAAGGGGGTAGTAAAAGTGCCCAGTAGGCAAGTGGTTATAAGACTTTAAAAAAATGTATCTAAAGTGTCCCTATAGTGATTTGTTCGGCAATTTATTCTGAACTAATCAAGCTGCCTATGGAGTCTTGTGTGTATTTATTCTACAAAGGAATAACTAGAAAGATAAGAAATATATATATCTTTAATTATTGTTAGGTATGCTGTGAATGGGAACACATAAACAAATAGTGGGGGGGTTCTGAATTGTGTCTGCAAAGCCCAGTTGTAATATTTCCTGAATGACATTTAGAAGCTCTTTTACTCTGTTGCTCGGAGTTTCTTTTCACCAGTGGAAAGAGTCTGAGTCAGGATTTTCCCCAGGAGACCGGCAGGGGGAAAGAGTGCAAAAAGTACCTTTTGATGTTTCCAGCAGAGCGGAAGTCGTTGTTTTTCCTCCCATGTTGTAAGTAGTATATCTGACTCCAAATTGACTGAGCGGCCAACTAAATTATAATGTTTTAGCAAAGCCGTGCATTCCTGCTGCTGGAGAACTCGGAGAAAAAAAAAAAAAACAACAAGGCAATGTCATGAGAAATATGTTACATTTGTTGGTTTTCTTTACCTCGCTGGGCTGGCGGCCTGTCACTCCGCTGTCTTTACTGCCTGTGAACTCGTTATAGGAGTGTTTCATAAAGATGTCATATCCTTACAAGAAGGAAAAAGAGAAAAAAAAAAGAGACAGAAAACTTGTTAAATTATTTCTTTTTTAAAGTATTAATAAACCCAGGAGCCTGCATTCACTATATCTCCCACAGTACACAGAACATGGGCATGCAGTTATTTCCGTAAATATAAACTGCCAAATGCGTTTTCTCATCAGCAGTATATAGCAGTCTTGTGGCTTCTATCAGTTCCTGGTAAAGCTTGTAGGAGGAGTTTTCATACTGCACTGAGGATCCCTGACTCTCTGTCTGGACAGTACTGATTGGCCCTGATCACATGCACTCTCCCAAGAAAAAAAAAACCTCTCTAGCAATACACACCAAAGTGAGCATGTGCAGCCTGACTCCATAGACTCTGTTTTATCTGGACTTGTTCTGGAGTCAGTGGAAGAAGAGGAGGATCTCTGCATACAGGATTACACAGTCTTTTTACACAATGCAGATGATAACATATAACAAGCAGGCTTTACTGCATATACAGACTGATTTTACTGTTGTGGGTTTAGTAACACTTTAAAGTGTAGTTATAGTGGAATTATGGGCAAAATCCAAAATTACATATATGATGCAGTCTGTTGATTTTTTTAATTTTTTTGGAGCGCCCTATTTAACATCATTTTATTAACTGTTGATCCTGACAATAAATCTTTCTTTAACCACTTCAGCCCCAGAAGATTTGGCTGCTGAATGACCGGGCCACTTTCTGTGATACGGCACTGCGTCGCTTTAACTGACAATTGCGTGGCTGTGCGACGTTGCACCCAAACAAAAAGACATCCTTTTTTTTTCCCCACAAATAGAGCTTTCTTTTGGTGGTATTTGATCGTCTCTGCGGTTTTTATTTAAAGGTGGCAGTTAGAGGGTTGAGACAAACCATTTACCACTAATAGGAGTGCTTACAATGGTTGTTTTTTATTCATTGATGTAAAACCTTTATCCCAAAAGGAAAAAACAACAGTTGTAACTGCTTAAAAAGTTTATGTTATACTTAACTGCTCTGTGTAATGGTTTTGCACAGAGCAGCCCCGATCCTGCTCTTCTTGGGTCCCCCCGCTGGCGCCCCCACCCCCTCCACTCCCGATGAGTGCCAATCAGAGCAAGCAGCTTAATTTGGTCCACAGCACTCATGTATGAGTGTCCATTGACACACAGAGCATGGCTTGGCCCCGCCCCCTGCTTCCACCTCACTGGCTGTGATTGACAGCAACGGGAGCCAGTAGATCCTACTGCTGTGTCTGAGCTAATGAGGAGGGAGAGAGCGGAGAGCCACTGCTCTTGTGCACATGGCTGGATCAAGATCAGGCTCAGGTATAAGGTGGTGGTGGTGGGGGGGGATGCAGGGAGCTGCATGCAGAAGGTTTTTTACTTTACTGCATAGAATGCTTTAAAGGTAATAAACCTTCTGCCTTTAGAACCACTTCAATTAGTTAGTTGTCTAGGAGTTGTCTAGGATTTTTGGCAATGCAGGCAAATTTAAGCAAGCCTAGCTGGAATCTAGGCCTGTTTGTTTTTGGTTTGTGTGGGCTGGGAGTGGCTCAGAGTAGCAGCTGATGATTCACAGGCAGCATCACTAGGACCTCCCTCTTCTTTCTAGAGCCTTCTGGAAGGTACTAAAAAGAGAGGAGGAAAGGAGAGGTGGAGCTGCCTGGGGTGTGTTAAGGATCCCTGACCAATCCCCAACTTGGATTGGCAGGGGGCAGGCATCCTTAAATACATAGTCAGCCGAGCTGGGGAAGAGCTGTTGGGTGGAAGAACTGAGGATGGAGTACTAGGCTGTCAGGGTCTTTGAGGGAGCTCCCTAGTCTGGGGGGGGGGGGTGACCTTGGGCCTGGGACTCAGATATAGGATTTCAATAACTCATGAAGGATCTAAACAGGAGGCACAGGAGGAGTCAGAGAGGACAGCAAGAGCTAGTATGGCCGGGAAAGTCTTCAGGAGGGAACCACCAGTTGCAGCCAGGAGGGCTGGTAAGTGACACAGGATACATGCACAGTCAGGGGGCTGACTGCTGCACTCCGAAACTCTGATTGCTTTTACTGTGCTGATGCTGCGGCTAAACAGCAGGGACACTGTCTGGGCATTTTGCCAGGATGCTCTGGGGGGGTTTGAACACCCCTGAGCCCCCCTTATATACGCCCCTGAGTGTGCAGCTAAAGTAGGGACAGCTCAGATAGTTTCACTGTAGTGTAGTGAGACTGTGTCATTCATACATACATTAGTGTAGAGTAGGGACAGCTCATATAGTTTCAGTGTAGCGTAGTGAGACCGTGTCAGTAATCTTTACATTAGTGTATAGCCAGAGTAGGGACAGTTCACATAGCGTCAGTGTAGTGAAGGTTGAACATTGTCTATTTGATTGTGTCACTGCCAGTTTAACGTATTTACTTCTGTGTGTGTGTTACTGCCAGTTTAACGCCATTTACTTCTGTGTGCGTTACTGCCAGTTTAACGGCATTTACTTTTGTGTGCGTTACTGCCAGTTTAACGCCATATAGTTTGTCGTGTGTTACTGTCAGTTTAACACCATATAGTTCTGTGTGCGTTACTGCCAGTTTAACGCCTATAGTTCTGTGTGCGTTACTGCCAGTTTAACGGCATTTACTTCTATGTGTGTTTCTGCCAGTTTAACGGCATATCATATTGTGTGCGTTTCTGCCAGTTTAACACCATATCGTTTTGTGTGCGTTACTGCCAGTATAACACCATATAGTTCTGGGTGTGTACTGCAAGTTTAACGCCATATAGTTCTGTGTGCATTACTGCCAGTTTAACGCCATTTACTTCTGTGTGCTTTACTGCCAGTTTAACGCCATTTACTTCTGTGTGCTTTACTGCCAGTTTAACGCCATATTGTTTTGTATGCGTTACTGCCAGTTTAACTCCATATAGTTTTGCGTGCGTTACTGCCAGTTTAATGTCATATAGTTCTGTGTGCGTTACTGCCAGTTTAACGCCATATAGTTCTGTGCGCGTTACTGCCAGTTTAACGCCATTTACTTCTATGTGCGTTACTGCCAGTTTAACGCCATATCATTTTGGGTGCGTTACTGCCAGTTTAACCCCATATATTTCTGTGTGCATCACTGTACGTTTGGTGCATTATATTGCAGTGTATTATAGTGTATCCATGGAGTGTGTCTGTGTAGTGTGAGTACTCAAATTAAAGTGCACCAAACACCTCTTTACAATGATTAAAGTGCATCTACGTACAGATTTCCACTTCTTTACATTTGCTTATAAGCACCACCCCCTCCCTCCCAATAATGTCTGGGGGGACAATAAGGAGAGACAGACGTTCCCTTGGCACTGTAAAGGGGCCAGCAACAAATGTGTCCACAGGCAAAGGTGGACATGGTGGTCAGTCCTCGGGCAGGACATCATTTCCTCTGTTTAGTGAGTTTGCCCATGCTATCCAGCCACAGCATGCAGAGAAGGTGGTGGACTGCTTACTAAACCTTCCTAATCCTCATTATCCTCTGTCACGCAAGCAGAGACAAGTTTGCAGTCCCCTGCAGTTGCCAGAGTGGATAAACCTGTCTCCTTGTCCACATATATTCCTGCCATAGCCCCGACATCAGCCATTGAGGAGTCAGCTGAGTTATTTGACCACAGCGTCGGCCACTTGTTCCTTGATGATGCCCAGCCATTATTGGATTCAGATGTTGGTTATGAGGTTGAGGATGACAGGAACATGAGCCTAGAGAGAGGGAGGAACACTAATAGACAAATTGGCATTCATGTTCCCCAAGCCGCAGCGTATTGCCAAGTTGTCTCCAGTGATAACGATGAAGATGGAGGAGATGGAGATGATGTTGATGAGGTCACTGATGCGACTTGGGTGCCAGATAGAGCAGAGGAGGAAACTGAAGGTGAAGCGGCACAACCCCAAGGAGGCCGACATCAAGAAAGAGTAGAGAGCAGCCACCCTATTCCATCACATTCTGCAGCTGTTATCCCCCAGCCCACTCCCCACTGTTTGGGCCTTTTTCAGCACATTTTGAAATCTGCAAACTGTATCTCAGGCACATCAAACGTGGCAAAAACACCAACCATATGCACATCATTGCATTTTTTTTTTGCCTTCATCAAGAGCACCTCTATAGGGTTATGGTGGGAAGGTGCCCCCGACACCCAAAGAGTATTTTTTCTGCACCCTTTTCTTCTGTTCAAAGTCAAAGTGACACCAGAATGTATCCAAAAAATCTCTAATCTTGTTCCCAGTGCACTACATTGTGGCCTCATCATAAACACTGGCTCCCCAGCTGATAAAGGCAAATAAAGGCAGCTTGCAGGGAAAATGTCAAAAATGTTTTTTTTGGCTTTATAAATGCAATTATTGCTGCAGCAGATTCTAGACATGGTACATATCAGCCACTTTACAGGTAGACTAAGGGGACCACCCCATGCACTATATTGGAAGGAATTTTTCATTATTAGGCTTTCACCTTAAAAATAAAAAAAACACTGCTCATTTAAAAAAGACATTTTTCACAAACTTTTTTTTATTGATACATGTCCCCCAGGGCAGGACCCAGACCTCTATAACCATTGTATGCCCAATTACTTGAATATAAGCCTTCAAAATGGGCACTTTGGATTTTTGACGTTCGGGTCCCATTGACTTTAATTAACTTTTGCAGTGTTCGAAAGTTCTAGTGTGAACCGAACAGGGGTCCGTTCAGCCCATCACTACTTCATAGATACAGTGGATGAGTGAGTATAGCCACACCAGAACAGGAAATGTGTTACAAGATGGATCACTAAGTGGAAATGAAGGAAAAAAGCTGAGGGATGTGACTTAGCACCAACGTGCATCAAAACCCATCTTAACAATTAAGAGCTTTGGTTAACATCTACTGCTTAGACTTCTGGTAACAGCTTTCTAAGTGCTCTTTTGCACTGGTGGTGATGCTTACCGCAGTGGATTGCTTGTCAGAGAGTGGTATAGCAGCAGCTGGCAGACTTTTAAGGGGCACTAGTGATGCTTCCTGATGCCTGTTTATTCCTTTTTTAAAGTGGAAGTCCATGCTAAAACTAAAATCCATAGACACCCACGATCTAACAATAACCTATCTAGCCCTGTAAAGAAAAAATGAGTATACATACCTTTTTTGAAGCCGATCCAACCCGATCTGATCCGATCTCCAGCGGCGGAAGCTCTGCAGCAGACACGACCGACAACAGCTGTGAAATGAATGGGAAGTGACGTCACCCATAGAGTTACTATGGGGCTTCCATTGTCCTCCATCTCCTCTGCACCCGCCTACACAGTGAAGCTGCAGCTGACAGCTCAGCGTGGGATCCGGTCGGATCAGCTTCAGAAAAGGTATGTAAACTCATTTTTTCTTTACAGGGCTAGATAGTTTTGTGTTAGATTGTGGGTGTCTATAGATGCGGGGATTTTAGTTTTAGCATGGACTTCTACCTTAATATGCCTTTTTTTAATTGCTGAATTCTACTTTACAGCTCCATGCAGGTAGTGTTCTGGTTGGGATTCAAACGGATGACCCTATTGCTGCAAAGAAGCTTGTGTATAGAAATATACATTTATTCATGTATTAATTAACTCAAAAGTAAAGTCTGCTTTTTCAGTTGTGCCTACAGGTAAGCACCGTTTAGGAGATATTCACATCTGTATCAGCCAGTGCGCACTGCACTGTGAATGGATGACACTCTCCAGTGTGCCGTCCATTCAGAACTCTGTGCGGCGGCTGTGACTCTGGAGTGACATCATTGCGGCTCAGCTGTTCAAATGGCTGGAGCCTGCAAACCCAGAAGGAAGACCGGGTGAAGATGGAAGACCTGTAAGCATTGATAACATGCCACTAGAGCAATCCATTTCACAGGTATGTGATGCATACTAGCACATTATGCCATTAACGTGGTTTTAAAGCCTTAAGGTTTTTCACCTTAATCAATTCTGTGCATTAAGGTGAAAAACTAGTTGTGCTTCAAAATCCCCCCCCCCCCTCCCCTTATTCTTACCTGAGCCTGATCTGATCCAGCGATGTGCATGAGAGCAGCAGCTGTTGTCACTGTCTCCCTCCTCCTTAGGCAGATTGATAGCAGTGGGAGCCATTGGCTGTATGTGTTGTATGTTACCGCGTTCTTGACGGTCGAAAGTTCAGAGAACTTTTGTGTGACCGTGTGTATGCAAGGCAAGCTTGAGTGGAATTCCGTCGGAAAAACCATCCAAGTTTTTTCCGACGGAAAATCCGCTCATGTGTACGCGGCATTAATCTCAGCAGCTATGATGCAGGGATTCTACATTCCCACATAGGCAGAAAACCGCATATTTGAATAACACAATCATTAAAATATAGAACAAGTTTGTAAAAAATGTGTCACATCAGAAATTGCTTTGAAAAAGTTACAATCTCAAAAGGTTTAATGCGAGAACCGTACTGTACATAAGCCAATTCTACAGAAACGAGGCAGGATTATTATTGTATTATTAGAAACGTAAACTCTGAGCCGCTCCTACGCTGTCCATCAAAGCAGATCAATAATCTCTCCAAGCATTGCACAGACCCAGCCAAAAGCCAGAGAGGATTGAAGTCCTCGGAAAGAAGTCAAGGTTGTAACACGAGTCTATCATTCTGTGTCACCGACATGAAATTAAGTGTTTGAGGCTCGATTGATGACTGACATTAAACTCAACGTCTTTGGGCAAGAAGAATGGTCAACTTTTCAAAATAGTCTTGCTCCTTTTTTTTTTTCTTCTCTCTCACCACCGTATTAACTTTTTGGAAGAGAACTTCAGTTTGAAGTAAATGACAAAAAATGAAATGGCCAAGGTGGAAGTTGATTGGTTTCTATGCAGAGCTGCATCAGATTTCTGCCCCGTACACACGGTTGGACTTTGTTCGGACATTCCGATAACAAAATCCTAGGATTTTTTCCGACGGATGTTGGCTCAAACTTGTCTTGCATACACACGGTCACACAAAGTGGTCGGAAAATCCGATCATTCTGAACGCGGTGACGTAAAACACGTACGTCGGGACTATAAACGGGGCAGTGGCCAATAGCTTTCATCTCTTTATTTATTCTGAGAATGCGTGGCACGTTGGGCGTCGGATTTGTGTACACACGATCGGAATTTCCGATAACGGATTTTGTTGTCGGAAATTTTTATAGCCTGCTCTCAAACTTTGTGTGTCGGAAAATCCGATGAAAAATGTGTGATGGAGCCTACACATGGTCAAAATTTCCGACAACAAGGTCCTATCACACATTTTCTGTCGGAAAATCCGACCGTGTGTACGGGGCATTAAAGTGTTAGCTTACCTCTACAGAAGATAAAATGTAGAGATGAACTAATAGTATGCACCTTCCCCACCCTCCTGGTTTGGGTAGGAGACGCGCACACATCAGCCGCCCCTGGCTGTGATTCGTGACTGCCATTACTAGTATAAAAAAAATTATAAAAATTCAAGCATGTATCCCACAGTTTGTAGATGCTATAACTTTCACACAAACCAAGTAGAATACATTTTGATCTACACTTATGAAGAAATTTGATCTTTTATATTTTTTATTGGATTAATGAACAATGTTTTTTTTTTTTTTTAAATTCTATTGCAATAAATAAAAAATGCAGTGGCGATCAAATACCACCAAAAGAAAAATCTATTTGTGGGAAAAAAAATGATATACGGTAAATTTTGTTTGGGTACAGTGTTGCATGACTGCACAATTGCCCGTTAAAGTAGCTTAGTGCAGAATACCAAAAAATGACCTGGTCATGAAGGGGGTAAAGTCTTCCAGATTTTAAGTGGTTAAAGAAGAACTAAAGGCAAAACTTTTTTCCATTCTGGATTGATAAGGGGAGGGTTATAACCTCTGGCAGTTTTGAACGATTTCCCCTCAATTCCTGTTCTGGAACCACCCCCAAATCTAGGATTTTCTTACACTTTTACTCTCAGTGATAATGGTCACCAGGACAAACAGAGGGAATGAATCTTCCTTTCGGGGGCACAGACAGAAATAACAAAAGTTTTGACTTTAGCTCTACTTTACCATGATCATAGTTACACCTCCCCAGCTATGCTAACTCGTAGTTTGCTAGTAAAGAATTGCTTAGACACATCTCTGGCTCTCCTGGTTCTAGATATAGCTGGGTTAGGTGTCTGCAGTCATAATCCAGGAGCTGTGTGCAGGCAAAGCTATTAACTGGCTTGCTTAGTACCACAGGCAGCCCACCCATTAAGGGCGCAAGGGCGCCGCCCCCTCTATCTACGCCACCCCTTATATGGTTAATGGATAGATTCATGCAAAGCATAATTCTATCCATGGCTGCCGCGGACACCCCCTATTCATTATTATTATTATTATTCAGGATTTATATAGCGCCAACAGTTTACGCAGCGCTTTACAATATAAAAGGGAGACAATACAGTTATAATACAATACAATACAATAGGATTAAGAGGGCCCTGCTCAGAAGAGCTTACAATCTATTCATGCGTTACACCCCTTTCAGGATGCCGGGCGCATGAATTACAGCGGCGGAGGTGTTTTTTTGAAGCACCTGATTCGAACCAGAGTCTCTAATAGGCTTCAAAATAGGGTGGGCTCGGAGGGCAGAGCATTACGCTCGGAGCCCACCCAGGTGTGTTAGAAAAGCGAAAATTCATTTTCTTTTATAACACTGAATCGCCTCTCCGTCAATCAGGAATCGCGGGTCTATTACCCCTTTCCCGATTGGCTGAAAGGGCAGGAGATCCTATTGGATGCCTAGGAGGAGGGGATAAGACGCACGGCAGAAGCCGCCGTGATCTCAGAAGAGAAGAGGACACAGGAGACGCTGCCAGATGACCGCTGCAGCCTGATCCCCCTGCCCGATGTGCCCACCGATCCCCGCCGCTGTGTACCTGCCGATCCCCACCACTATGTGCCCACCGATCCCTGATGTGCCCGCTGATCCCCAATGTGCCCGCTGATCCCCGCCACCAATTGAGTAAGTGCTGGCAGACAGCTGGGGGGGGGTTGAGATGCCGCGGGGGGGAGGTGGTTGTTTGCCGCCCCCCCCAAACAAAAAACCACCAGATGCCACTGCTTAGTACAGCCAGTTAGTGAATCTTAATGCACATAGTTCCTGGATTATAACAGATACACAAGATATAGTTACACTATATGGTCAAACGTTTGTGGTCACCTAACCATCACATTTATGAGCTTGTTGGATATTCAATTCCAAAACCTTGAGCATTATTAGGAGTTTTACACTCCCTTACCCTATCTAAAAATGAAGAAAAAGTTTTGCCTCTAGTTCTACTTTAATCAAAGTTGAAAATACTACAGTAAACATAAGGACATTTCTGGGAATGCCACATTCCATACAACAAAGTGTTGCATTTCAAACGCAATCTAAGAGCAGACTTCTGGGAATGACACTGGGCCAATTACAGGATCAGGGGGAAAGGGGTTCTGGAAATTCCTGCCTCCAAGAGAAATAATGTTGATGTGGTTGCTAAAGGGAACATCATATATTTCTGGATAATATCGAAATGGAACAGGCAGCAGACTGAAACGAAATGCATATGATAGTGTTACTAAATTTCAGATATCCTGTGTGGCATTTATATGTTTTAATATCAATTGTTAATGAAATAAGAGTTTTGCCCCAGTTTGGGGATTTTGCACAGTTGATGGCTAATTGGATATTTTCTTTATTCTTTTTAATGTATTTCGTACAGCACTATGGAAATTCACATTGTGGGTAATCTCTTACTGTCTTATATAAATAAATACATAAGTAGATTAGACATATAAGGTACATGGGTCCCAGGCGTGTACAACGTCTAATGGTCAGCCTGCCATACAAGGTTATGCCTGCGGGCGACAGAAGAAAGAAATTTGATGTCTTATTTGCTTTATCACAGTGAAATAGAGAAGGAGCAGAAAAGAGGTCAAGTGTAATTTTTTTGTTCCAATTTTAATATAGCTTGAAAAACTAATTTAATAAAAAAATGATATCTAAATTCAAAATATTACTTGAGGATTCTGTTCAAATCTGCACTAGATTACTGACCCTCTTTCTACACGCCTGCTCTCAAGGCAAGAGAATGTCTTTCTTCATTTACTATAACGTCACCGGCAAGGAGAACTCAACTTTCCTGTTCCACTAATTAATTTTCATATTGAACCTTCCAAAGACCGCTAATGATGTAATGAAGTCATTGCTCTTCTGCCAAGGCTTGCTGAGAAAGTTTCAATTATTCCATAAAAACTGATTCCACTACTGCTTGGGCCATGTCATTTTAGACCATTTAACGATGAAGGCATCAGATTATTCCTGATCTTTTTGATTTTATTGGCTTCCTTTAATAACAGAGTTTAAAGAACATCATGTAACTGATTGTAGCCAATTGGAATTTTGCTTTTTTTTTATGCAATGTGTGACTGGTTCTCTAGGCAGGAGCTCAGCACTGTCCTATACGACAGAGAGCCCACTAGTTGGGTAACTTTACACATGCAAGATATGAGGCTTAAATGCTGTATTGCTCTAGGCCAGAAGTTCCTAACCTCAGTCCTCAAGTACCCCCAACAGGTCATGTTTTCAGGATTTCCTTCACCATGCACAGGGCCTTTAAATCAATGTTAATGGCTTGGTGTTTATGACAAGTATTTTATCTAAGAGAAATTCCCAAAACATTGCCCATTTGCCCATTTGGGGTACTTGAGAACTGAGGTTGGGAGCTACTGCTCTAGACTTAACATTCAAACCTATATTACTCCACCAAAGCTGACCTGTCCAACAAGTTACACCTGTTCTTTTATAACTAGCTCCCCTTCCCCAACTATCATACCCCCATTCACCTTACACTGTATGTAGCCTTTCCTTAAGGGTGTCAACACTGCTAGCTATGGACAAAACACTTTGTCTCCTGCCTCATGATCGACAGATGTATAAGCCAGAGGGGTTTATTTACTAAAGGCAAATACATAGCTCCCAACTGCCCCTGATTTGGAGGGACTGTCCCTGATTTGGAACAATGTCCCTCTGTCCCTCATTCCTCCTCATTGTCCCCTCATTTTGGTCTGATCTATATAGTTGTAAATAAAATGCACTATTTATCCATCAAAAAGTGTTTCCCAGAGCTAAACCTTTCATCCAAATTCTAAATTGCTGCATTTGTAAATCTCAAAAGCCAATATAAAGGAATAGTAATGGTAAAAATAAAGCCCTTCTGGATTTAATTAACCTTTTTTTTGGTTAATTCTCCTTTAAGGGGGTGTGGCAGGGGGCGTGTCCTATGCCTACATATGTATACTAGTAGGTGTCCCTCATTCCCATCCCAAAATGTTGGGAGGTATGCAAATAGACTGTGCACTTTGCAAGTGTGTAATTGCTCCAATGCTTAGCAAATGAGGTAAAGCTTGACTTTGCAAAGAACACCCAATCACATGCAAGAAAAAAAAGAAAACAGCATTTTTTGCTTGCACACCATTGGATGATGGAAGTCAGCAGAGCTCCCTCTCATTTACTAAGCTCTGGAGCAACTGCACCTGCAGACTGCAAAATCTGTTTGCCCTTCGTAAACCAAACCCAGAGGGTAGGAAAATACAGTATACCTATCGCCCCCGGAGAGATCAGGGGCTGACTGGCAACTTTTGGCCCAGGAAGCAAGTACAACCCAGAGGTCCAAGGTGCAGCGACTCAGCCCCCCTCCCGCTCTCCCAGTTCCCTGCTTCCTCTCAACCCCCATCCAAGGCTGAAGCTCCGCTTCAGGTACTTTCTGCTCACCGGGAGGGCCGGGCTGGACAGCACCTACTGCATTGACTCTGGGTTCCCGGACTTGCCAGACAGGGGGCTGCAGGGGGGAGCAGGGGCGGCTTGGTCGGGGCTGGTGAGGGGCGGTCTGCGCTCTGTCCTTATCCTGCACTCAGTAGGACACCGACAGGGACTTTTTACTCCTTTTCACCAGGAAGCCTTTAGGCATGTCCAAGGCCAGGGCGAGGATTTTTGTGTACATGGGCGGAGGTGAATTTTACTGCCCCCCCCCCTACTATACTCCCGCCACCCCCCTCTCCTTCCCTCCACAATGCAACCTCCACCCTATAAGGCCGGGCACAGTGGAAGTTTTAGTTTGCCTCACCTGCCAGCTTCCGGTAGCCAGTGAGGATAGGCGGGAAATACATAGCCATGCTGTGGGGTTAAGCATTCCCTGCTTCCCCTTACTGGCTATGGGCAGCTGGCAGAGGCAAACTAAAACTTCCACACTGAGCCTGGTAGGAGAGAGGGAGCAGTGTTAGGGAACGGAAGACAGGTGTTCTAAAAGTCTAAAGCCTCAGCAAGTGCAAAGTTGCCAACATCTCAAAAAAGTTCCAGGAACCCTGTTTTTGCTGTGCATTCAACAAGCCATTGACTATTGAAGGTATGTGCAGGAAATGAGTGCAAAGAGTATTGAGGGTATGTGCAGGAAATTAGTGCGGAGAGTATTTGGGGTAAGTGCAGGAAATGAGTGTGAAGAGTATTTGGGGTATGTGCGGGAAATGAGTGTGAAGAGTATTTGGGGTATGTGCAGGAAATTAGTGCGGAGAGTATTTGGGGTATGTGCGGGAAAAGAGTTTGAAGAGTATTTGGGGTATGTGCGGGAAATTAGTACGGAGAGTATTGGCGATATGTGCAGGAAATGAGTGCGGAGAGTATTTGGGGTATGTGCAGGAAATGAGTGCGGAGAGTATTTGGGGTATGTGCAGGAAATTAGTGCGGAGAGTATTTGGGGTAAGTGCAGGAAATGAGTGCAGGAAGTATTTGGGGTTAGTGCAGGAAATGAGTGCGGAGAGTATTTGGGGTATGTGCAGGAAATTAGTGCGAAGAATATTGAGGGTATGTGCAGGAAATGAGTGCGGAGAGTATTTGGGGTATGTGCGGGAAATTAGTGCGGAGAGTATTTGGGGTATGTGCGGGAAAGGAGTGCGGAGAGTATTTGGGGTATGTGCGGGAAATGAGTGCGGAGAGTATTTGGGGTATGTGCGGGAAATGAGTGCGGAGAGTATTTGGGGTATGTGCGGGAAAGGAGTGCGGAGAGTATTTGGGGTATGTGCGGGAAATGAGTGCGGAGAGTATTTGGGGTATGTGCGGGAAATGAGTGCGGAGAGTATTTGAGGTATGTGCGGGAAATGAGTGCGGAGAGTATTTGAGGTATGTGCGGGAAATGAGTGCGGAGAGTATTTGGGGTATGTGCGGGAAAGGAGTGCGGAGAGTATGACAGTGGGTATGTGCAATAGAGGAGTGTGTAATGGGCCAGGGAGATGTGTCCAGGTGGTATGAAAGTACATAGTGTAAAACGCTTGGCTCTCAGTTTGATTTTTTATTACAAAATCCCCCTTGGGATTGGAAAAAAAACAGACAGTCAGGAGGTCGCATTACTGCCTCCTGAATGTCTGCCAACCACTGCTATACTTCCTACTGAAAATTGATCCACTGTGGGTTGCTTTTCAGAGGGTGGCAAGAAATGCTGCCTTTCTGAAAGAGATTAATCTGTGACTGCAGAAGCCACTGGGCAGTGCCATGTATAAAACAATTGAAGCAGGCTGCAGACTGAGCCGGCCCCAACCACCTCTTCCGCAATAAAAAGCCTACCTGTTTGCAATTTTTTAACATTCTTTATTAATTGCAACTTTAACACGTGTTAAAGTGTTAGCCGGAGTTTGGCTTTAATTTGTTAGTACGCTGGTAAGCATACATCTATTAAGGTGGAGGATTTCTCACTGGGTGCTGGGTGTTTAACCTTTATGATCACCAATTCAATCTGCCTTGGCTCCAAGGACTGTTTTTCTTCTGAACATTTTCACTTCATTTTTGGTCATTTTTGTTATTCGATACTCATTACTTGTTTTTATTATTATAATTTTTTGTCATATTTTTTTTTTATAATTATTTCATTTACATTTTATTTTCACTAGAATATTTACATTTTGGATCACTTGATAGATTGAATTCTTCACCATTTACACATTCATATATACAGTCATTATATATGTTATTTTTTTAGCGCAGTCTTTTTTGATTATTTTTGTTAGTGAAGTGGATCTAAAATTTCTAGTGTATTTAACATTACTCTGATTGACAATTCTGCTGTCCAATGGTGTCTCCTCCATGCAGAGTGAAGACACCCTAAGACAGGAAGGTGTTGATTTACTAAAGGTAAACAGACTGTGCACTTTGCTACAGAGCTTAGTAAATTTTCACTTTGCAAAAAATAGCCAATCACATGCAAGGAAAATAAAAAAAAAAAAACATAATTTTTGCTTGCACATGATTGGATGATGGAAGTCAGCAGAACGTCTGCTCATTTACTAAGCTCTGGAGAGACTGCTCTTGCAGAGGGCAACTGCACCTTGCAAAGTGTTTGGTCTATTTGCCTTTAGTAAATCAACCCCAGACTGTGCACTTTGTAAAGTGCAGAGCTTAGTAAATGAGGCAAAGCTTCACTTTGTAAAGAATACCCAATCACGTGCAAGGAAATTAGAAAAAAAAAAAACAGCACTTTTGCTTGCACATGATTGGATGATGGAAGTCAGCAAAGTTTCTGGAGCAACTGCATTTTGCATTAGTGCACAGAAAAAAAAGCCTAAAAAAAAAGAAAACAAATGCAGCCACCACATTTAAGGTTTGCTAAACTACAATATTTTATTTTTGGGTTTAATACTCACTGCTTTAATCAGTAATAGGAAATTTTTTTTTTAAATAAATCAGCTGTGGGGAGACCACGGGCAATGCCGGTGACTTGTCCTTTTACTCCTGCGGGACACTTTTTTTTTAACACATCTTCCTGCCTCCCTTTTTGTATTTTACCATCCGCTGAAATCCACTTCACCACTACAAGCTACGTAAAGGGAAAGCCTATCTACCTAAAGGGAAATCATTGCTTGCTGTGTCTGAGAACAACAAGCGCTCCTCCGTCTGCCCCTTTATTCCTCCAGGTACGGCGATTTATTTATTTTGGTAATTGCTCCAGCTGTAACTGATTGCTCGGAATCCGCCGGTCCAAACAAACACCGCACGATATTTCCATTGTTTTCATGTTTACGGCAGGAGCTTTTCCTTTCTGTTACAATAACTGCTGATTTCAGGCAGTTTATCCCCTAGCTGCATTTCAGTTTACACTCAAGAGCCAAAACAGCAGGGGAACCAATGGAGCAGTGAAGCAGAGTGGTTTTAACAGGAAAATGTGTTACAAGGAGTTCCTCCCCTGGTCCTCTGTAGTCCTTCTGGCATCTCACATTATAAGCCTTTATCCTCTCAAGTGTGGAGTACATAGAACGCTGCAGAGTGCTCGCTCTTCCCAGGCACACCCAACGGTAAACATTGGTGAAGGGGCTGGGGAGGCATTGTGTAACGCACCACACACTGCAATAGGCATGCCAACATCGCAATGTGCATGCAGGGAAATCAGACCCTACACTAGGAAATGTCAGCGATACCCCGTCACCTAGTGCAGATCTCAGACCTTTTTTTTTTAAGCTCAACTCTAGGTTGAACCCTCATTTGCACTTAAAGTGATTGTAATGGTTCTTTTTTTTAAATTGTTTTTTTGTTTAAAAAAACAAACATGTTATACTTACCTCCTCTGTGCAAGAGTTTTGTACAGAGTGGCCCTGATCCTCCTCTTCTGGGGTCCATCAGTGGCGCTCCTGGCCCCGCAACGAGTGCCCCCACAGAAATCCACATTCCAAGGGGGCACCTGTGCGGGCGCGTTCCCGAATCCTGCTGCTGCGTCCATTGACACAGACAGCAGGCCTCGGCCCCGCCCCCGGCTTCCATGTCACTGGATTTCATTGACAGCAGAGGGAGCCAATCGCTTCTGCATAGCCCCCAACTGTCCCTGATTTGGAACAAAGTCCCTCTGTCCCTCTTTCCTCCTCATTTGTCCCTCATTTTGGTCTGATCTATATAGTTGAATATAAAATGCACTATTTGTCTATCAAAAAGTGTTTGCCAGTGCTAAACCTTTCATCCAATTTCTAAGGTAACCTTTCACACTGGGGCGGTCTGCAGGCGCTATTGTGCTAAAAATAGCGCCTGCAAACCGACCTGAAAGTGCCGCTGCTCTGTCTCCAATGTGAAACCCCCGAGGGCTTTCACACTGGAGTGGTGCGCTGGCAGGACGGTAAAAAAAGTCCTGCTAGCAGCATCTTTGGAGCGGTGAAGGAGAGCTGTGTATACCACTCCTGCTCATTGAAATCAATGGGACAGTGCAGTTTTACCGCCGGCAAATCACCTCTGCACAGGCTCTTTGCGGTGGTTTTTAACTCCTTCTCGGCCGCTAACAAAAACCGCCCCGCTAGCGGCCGAATACCGACGGTAAAGCGCCGCTAACAATAGCGGCGTTTTACCGCCAACGCCACCCCCGCCCCAGTGTGAAAGGGGCCTAAATTGCTGCATTTCTAAATGTCAAAAGCCAACATAAAGGAATAGAAGTGGTAAAAAAGCGCTTGTGGGTTTATCTAATTATTTTTTTTTTAAATAATTCTGCTTTAAGGGGCGTGGCAGGGGGGCTGTCCTATGCCTAGATACTTTTGCTAATAGATGACCCTCATTCCCATCTCAGTAAGTTGGGAGGTATGCTCTTGCTGCTATCAATCTATCCAATGAAGACCTGAGGTAGCGGCTGGAGCTGCTCTGCTCGTTCTCGTCACTGGAAAGATCGAGTTCAGGTAAGTAAAAGGAGGGCTCTGGGCAGCATCTGCACCACGAAAGGTTTTTCACCTTAATGCATAGAATGCATTAAAGTGGAGTTGCACCCAAAAGTGGAACTTTCGCTCGTTGTACTCCTCCCCCCCTCCGGTGCCACATTCGGCACCTTTCGGGGGGGGGGGGGGCTGTCTTTCACAGGTATCCTGTTCCCACTTCCAGGAGCCTCAGCCACAGGTATTGACGTCACCACCCGGGCTCCCTCCTCCTTCCGTCGGGCCAGTAGGAGAGAGGAGCGGAGCGCATGCACAGTAGGGTTCCTGGCGTGAAGCCGCAAAGGGTTGCTGCCGGGTTCCCTTACTCGCAATGGAGGCGGCATGCACCCAACAGCTGATGGAAACATCAGCTGCGGTGCCGACATCGCTGGACTCCAGGACAGGTAAGTGTCCGATTATTAAAAGTCAGCAGCTGCAATATGTGTAACTGCTGGCTTTTAATGTTTGCAGCGGTGGGCGGACCTCCGCTTTAAGGTGAAAAACCCTGACACTTTACAACCCCTTTAAAGGTGAACTCCAGGGATAAATAATTCTTATTTAAATTCAAGAGTCATGTGTATTCTTCCTTGAATCTTGTTGTGCCTTATGTATTTATTACAAATCTATGCAGTAATCCAGAGACTTTACCTCTGTGTAGGAGCTTCCTGTAATAAAGACCGGTCACTTCTGCTCTCTCTCCTTGTGCAGGGTGACTGGTCTTGTCTCCGCCCCCTTCTGTAGGCAGCCTGTAGTAGGTGGAGCTGCTGGGCCCCTCCCACAGCTCTGGTCTATGCACAGGCTATGGACAGCACAGTAATGATGTCACTACACCGCCAATTCCAAAAAAGTTGGGACGCTGTGTAAAATCTACATAAAAACAGAATGCAATGATTTGCAAATCTCATAAACCCATATTTTATTCACAATAGGAAATAGAGAATAGTAGGGTTGCACCAATGCCACTTTTTTAAAGTGGTTGTAAACTCTGTTACACCACTTGTACCTACAGGTAAGCCTATAATAAGGCTTACCTGTAGGTACTGTAAATATCTCCTAAACTTGCAAACACTATATGCGCTGCTACTGACAGCTTTGTTTAAAAAATTATACCCCATGTAGCTTTAGTGGTGCTTCAGAGCATCTTCAAAGCCTCCATAGAAGTCTATGGCAAAGCTCGCTTGAAGCCCCACTGAAGCTCCACCGAAGCCACATGGAAGCCCCACCAAAGCCCCGCCAAAGGCTCATCGAAGCTCCACCTAAGCCTCATCAAAGCTCCACCAAAGCACCAAACAAAAGCAAGGTGTAAACAGGACTGTAAGCTAACCATTCGGCGTTCAGAGAGCTTTAACAAAGCGTGTCCAAAGCCATGTTTTGAAGCAAGTGTAAACTAGCCCTTAGTGGTACTTCAAAGTGTCTTCAAAGCCTCCATAGAACTCTATGTCAAAGCTCGCTTGAAACACCTGCAGCTTTTGAGAGGCTTTAAGTCAGCTTTGGCTTTGCTTTGTTTTGGAGAAATTGCAGGTATGAGATATCCACACACACAAGGCACCTGCCACGCGTCCACAAAGCTTCAAAAGAGCATCATGGAAGCATCCCAGACGCTCCACTGAGGCATCACCAAAGCTTCATCGAAGGACCACCGATGCTTCTTCGAATCACCACTGAAGCATCAAAAACACATCATAAAAGCATGTTGAAGTGGTAGTCGCTTTAACCACTTAGAGACCGGAAGATTTTCCTGCTTAATGACCAGGCCATTTTTTGCGATACGCCACTGCGTCGCTTTAACTGACTATTACGCCGTCGTGCGACGCTGTACCCAAACAAAACTGACGTCCTTTTTTACCACAAATAGAGCTTTCTTTTGATGGTATTTGAACACCTCTGCGGTTTTAATTTTTTGCTCAATAAATAAAAAAAAAACGACAATTTTGAAAAAAAATATATAATTTTTACTTTTTGCTATAATAAATATCTCCAAAAATGTCTTTAAAAAACACATTTCTTCATCAGTTTTTGCCAATGTATATTCTTCTACATATTTTTGGTAAAAAAAAAAAAAAATAAGCGTATATTGATTGGTTAGCGCAAAAGTTATAACATCTACAAACTACGGGAAAGATTTATAGTATTTTTATTATTATTTTTTTTTATTAGTAATGGCGGTGATCTGCGATTTTTAGCGGTACTGCAACATTGTGGCGGACAGATCGGACACATTTTTAGGACCATTGACATTTATACAATGATCAGTGCAATAAAAATGCACTGATTACTGTGTAAATGTCACTAGTAGGGAAGGGGTTAACACTAGGGGACGATCAAGGGGTTAAATGTGTTCCCTAGTTAGTGTTTCTTACTGTAGGGGGATGGGACTGACTGGAGGAGGAGACAGATCGCTGTTCCTAATTACTAGGAACAATCTGTCTCCTCTCCCCTGATAGGACAGGGATTTGCCTGTTTACGCACACAAATCCCCGTCCTGGATCCTGTGCCCGCGATCGCGGGTGGCCAGCGTCGATCGTGCCCGCCGCCCATGGGCATCGGGTCCCCTCCGATGGCTCTTAAAGGGGAAGATGTACCCATACGTCGAGTTGCGGGAATTTGCCACTTTGCCAACGTATATCGGCGTGAGCCGGTCCTCAAGTGGTTAATGTGTGTTGAAACCAAAGCAAGTGTAAATGAACCCTTAAAGGGATACACAGATTTTTCTGTTATCCACTGCCATAGTCTCCTTTTATAAGCAACAGCAGCACCTGGAAGATGGAGATCTGCTAGAGTCTTCTCCTTTCTTTCACAGATTAGTTGTGGTATCAGATTTCACCAGCAGATGGCGCTAAGGATTGAAGTCAAAACTGCAACTTCTGATGTTGTGATACTACACCGAGAGGTATAAAGAGGAGAGTAAACTTTTAACAGGAAATTGATTTTAAAAAGTTTTATATATATATATACATACAATGGGGAAATAATTATTTGATCCCCTGCAGATTTTGTAAGTTTGCCCACTTTCAAAATAATGAACGGTCTATAATTGTTATCATAGGTGTATTTTCAATAAATATCAACCAAAAAGCCAGAAAAAAAAAACACATAATACAAATGTAGTAAATTGAGTTGCAGTTCAGTGAGTAAAATAAGTATTTGATCCCCTACCAACCAACAATAATTCTGGTTCCCACAGACTGGCTACAGTCTGTGCTCATGTGGTACACAGATTAGTCCTGTCAATTTAAGAAGGTGGTCCTAAAGACAACTCGTTATGTGTATAAAAGACATCTGTCCACAAAAGCTCTTTCTTCTTTTCAAACCCACCATCATGGGAAAGACCAAAGAGTTGTCAAAGAACATCAGGGATAAGATTGTAGACCTGCACAAGGATGGAATTACAAGACCATCAGCAAGAAGCTTTGTGAGGAGACAACTGTTGGAGCAATTATTGGCAAATGGAAGAAATACAAAATAACCATCACTTGCCCTTGGTCTGGAGCTCCATGCATGTTTTTGCCTCATGGGGTAAGGATGATCATGAGAAAAGGGAGGGATCAGCCCAGAACTACACGAGAGGAGCTTGTGAATGATCTCAAGGTACTTGGGACCAGAAGCGGCTACAGACCAATTTTTTTTGGGGGGGGGGGGGGGGGATGTGGCACACATTTGTGGGTGTGGCCAAAAGTGGGTGTGGACAATTGTGGAGGTGGTCAAATGTGGGTGTTTTTTCATGGTCCATCCCATTGTATAAACAAAATAGGGCCTTGGAGCACACTAAAGAGATTGTTGGAGTAAAATAAGCTCAAATGAGACCAACAATGATACACCCAAGCAAGTGTCAGGGTTAGCAATAACCCCAGCAAGCGTAAAGGCCAGAACATCATAAATAACCACAGGCATGGAATAAAAAAAAAAAAAATACCCAGCCTTCCACAATAATTAGCCCCATGCAAAGAACAATAATTAACCACCAGCACAGCACAACACTTAACCATCAGCATGGCAAAATAATATGTTAGTATGCAGTGGGGCAGTGAGCAGTATGTGGTAGGTGCAGTGAGCAGTATGCAGTGGGGGCAGTGAGCAGTATGTAGTGGGGCAGTATCTACGGGGCAGTATGCAGTGGGGGCAGTGAGCAGTATGTAGTGGGGCAGTATCTACGGGGCAGTATGCAGTGGAGGCAGTATGCAATGGAGGGAAAGTATGTATGGGGCAGCAAGCAGTGAGGGGGAAGTATGCAGTGGGTGGAAGTATGCAGTGAGGGCAGTACGTAGTGGGGGCAGCATCGAGTGGTGGCAGCATGTAGAGGGGGCAGCATGTAGAGGGGGCAGTATGTAGTGGGTACAACATTGCAATTGGTTTTATGTATAATTTATTTTATAGTAGCTGCTAACACAAATGGTTTTAGATTATAAGCTATAGTTTTGACATTTATTACCTTAGAGGAGTGTTTATCCTTGGCGCTGAGCGGTGCTATTGGGCCGTATTTATGCACTTTGTGTTATATACATATATATAGCTATATATCTATATCTATAGATATATATCTGTATTTATATATATACACACATTTTAGGTTTATTACCACTTTAATCATTTATTCCAGCTGCCCTATGCCATGTTGTGAATATGACTCCCGCTATCCCATTATACTTTATACCTGGTAAAGTCCTCGTAGGGTACATGTCTGTTTTTCTTTTTATTACAACTTTGTTGAAAATTCAATCTTGATAAATATCCCTAATCAGCCATAGAACCAAATATTTCACTGTGTCAGCCAAACCTTTTTACCTTGGCTGGGATTCCTTCAACTTACAATAGCAAAGATAATGACATTTTCCACTATGTTAACCATTAGCAGGGTGAAATGAGAGGGGAAAAAAGCATCTGTCTTTCCTCGATCTTGTGTTTCTTCCAAGCCAAGTAAAGGTAGGGAGCCTTGGAAAGGAAGGAGCACAAACTGACTTCCAACCTACTGGTTTGATAACCTGGTAGACTGTAGTGGAAGAATCTGACTTTGTGCAGAGTTTACATAGCTAGTATTTAATCTGCTTGTGGGGTGGCTGGGCAGGGGGGTTTTCCTCCTTGTTGGGCACCAAGTAAGGGTGACATGAGAAGCCTACCCTGGGGCGGGTTCTTCTGGGCTATGCTAGGCACCTTAACAGGATAAATTGACTAAACATGGGGTGCCTTTATCTCCATGCCTTTTTCATCAATGCCCTGGGACAAGGCTGAGGCTGCCATGGGGTAATACTCGACCTTAAGGTAGGCCTCTACTTTAGAGATGAACGTACACCATGTACACCACAACTGTTCTCCAGTTAACTCTTGGGTCCCCGTGTAAGTGTACACTGTCTCTGTAATTTGCATTTGGGAGGGACATGCTGAGCCCTGTCCACATCCACCCGTCCAGCATGTTACTGCTACCTCAATCCCAGTAACAGGAGGAGGGACCTGCCGTGAACATAGCATGGAATCCATGCGTGCGCCTCACTTATCTTAACTCTACCGTACTTGGGCACAGGCTGGGGAACCGAGGCGGCACAAGTCTGCTCCCACTGTTAAGAGAGATGAACCTCTCAAAGAGAGAGTGGCGACAATGACTCCCTCCTGCAAGAGGCTATCCCACCTATCTCATGCACATAGGGCCAGTACAAACATAAGGTGGCCTAGGCGCCTGCATAGGGCGGGGGGGGGGGGGGCAGTAAAATCTGAATCCCCAGCCACTTGGCTAGCTGTTCTGTAGACGTGTTTTTAAACACACTCCCGGCCGCTATACCGGCACATATGCGAACAGACCTGGAAGAAAGCCATGACGTACAGGTACATGATTGTGCCTTTTATGAGCTGATCTGCCACAGTAAATGTCCTGCTGCAACCGGCTAACAATATTATTATTATTATATTATTTATTTATTATTATTATTATTATTATTAATAGTATCAACAATAATTATATAAATAATAATAATACCAATATTATTAATTTTAGACGTGCAGTTGGAGGCAGCTAAAATAGTGCATTTGAGGTGTGTTATTTCCCGCCCCCAGCCACCCCCCCTTAAGCCGCAATAGGCAGCAGGCGGGGGTGTTTACATGACGCGGTCACAATGCTTTGCTTCGCTTTGATCTGTGAGCAGAGCCGCAAATGCCCCACAACCATGTGCAATGCAGCACAAATGGGGTTAAAACAAGCAGTCATCGCATGTCAATAGCCTTTGAAGCGTGAACTGAACATGGATCGTGTTTCAGAGGAAAGATTAAGATTAAGACACACATATAAATCTGCCCTAGCAATATTGTTTTTGTTATTAATATTATTATTTGCAATATTAATAATACTAATAGGAAGAAGAATAGCAAAAATAATAATATTGTTAATATTATTATTATTATTATTATTATTATTATTATTATTATTATTATTATTATTTTTATAATTTTTTTATTATTATTGTTGTTGCCATCAATATTTTTAATATCTTATTCCATGTACATTTATGTATAAATCAAAAATGCCTTGCGTCAATGCTTTTTTGATGAGGATCGTGCTTCAGAGGAAAGGTAGATTTAGACGCACACCTAAATTTGTCCTAACAAAATTCTTTTTGTTTTTGATATTATCATTATTATTATTTGCAATATTAATAATAAGAAGAAGAATGGCAATAATAATAGCAATATTATTATCAATAATATTCTTTTTGTAATTCACATTATCATTTTTAATATTTGAATACAATTCACATTTATATATTATTCAAACATGCCATGCTTCATTGCTTTATTTGATGTACATCACGCTCTATATTGTTACAGTAAACACACAGTTCCACCCCGTCATGAATAGAATGCATTCATCCATGGGAAATTCCTTGCCAACATCTAATCGTCCTCTGGAAAACCGATTATTATTTACACCTGAAAGCCTTTTGTTTGCTTTTATCGCAAGGTAAATGTGCTGAGATTACAGGTACTTGAAGTTAATTAGCTGTATTACCTGTCATTCCGCTGTACACCAGCTAACCGCTGCCTGTATACAAAGAGCTAATTGTGGGGCATACCTCAGCAAGGTAAAGCGATAGTCGACTCAGCGGCCGAGCCACGTGCCATTCTCATCTCTGGCGAAGAGAAAAAAGAACAGCATAGTGAGAAGGTAATTACTACAAGTCAACAGTGTTTACTTTGTAAAGAGCTTGTCAGATGTTGTGGAGTAAAGTAATTATATGATTAGAGAGGGAAAGTACCAACTTCGCACATAGAGAAATCACACGACAGGTAAAGCAAAAGTCTAATAAATATTATATATATATACAGTATCTCACAAAAGTGAGTACACCCCTCATATTTTTGTAAATATTTTATTCTATTTTTTCATGTGACAACACTGAAGAAATTACACTTTATTACAATATAAAGTAGTGAGTGTACAGCTTGTATAACAGTGTAAATTTGCTGTCCCCTCAATATTACTCAACATACAGCCATTAATGTCTAAACCACTGGCAACAAAAGTGAGTACACCCCTAAGTGAAAATGTCCAAATTTGGCCCAATTAGCCCTTTTCCCTCCCCGGTGTCATGTGACTCGTTAGTGTTACAAAGTCTTAGGTGTGAATGGGGAGCAGGTGTGTTAAATTTGGTCTTATCGCTCTCACTCTCATACTGGTCACTAAAAGTTCAACATGGCACCACATGGCAAAGAACTCCCTGAGGATCTGAAAAAAAGAATTGTTGCTCTATATAAAGATGGCCTAGGCTATAAGAAGATTGACAAGACCCTTAAACTGAGCTGCAGCATGGTGGCCAAGACCCTACAGCGGTATAACAGGACAGGTTCCACTCAGAACAGACCTCGCCATGGTCCACCAAAGAAGATGCGTGCACGTGTTCAGCATCATATCCAGAGGTTGTCTTTGGGAAATAGACGTATGAGTGCTGCCAGCATTGCTGCATAGGTTGAAGGGGTGGGGGGTCAGCCTGTCAGTGCTCAGATCATACGCCGCACACTGCATCAAATTTGGTCTTCATGGCTGTCATCCCAGAAGGAAGCCTCTTCTAAAGATGCACAAGAAAGCCCGCAAACAGTTTCAAAAACAAGCAGACTAAGGACATGGATTACTGGAACCATGTCCTGTGGTCTGATGAGATCAAGATAAACTTATTTGGTTCAGATGGTGTAAAGCGCGTGTGGCAGCAACCAGGTGAGGAGTACAAAGACAAGTGTGTCTTGCCTACAGTCAAGCATGGTGGTGGGAGTGTCATGGTCTGGGGCTGGATGAGTGCTGCCAGGACTGGGGAGCTACAGTTCATTGAGGGAACCATGAATGCCAACATGTACTATGACATACTGAAGAAGAGCATGATCCCCTCCCTTCAGAGACTGGGCCGCAGGGCAGTATTCCAACATGATAACGACCCCAAATACACCCCCAAGACGACCACTGCCTTGCTAGAGAAGCTGAGGGTAAAGGTGATGGACTGGCTAAGCATGTCTTCAGACCTAAACCCTATTAAGCATCTGTGGGGCATCCTCAAATGGAAGGTGGAGGAGCACAAGGTTTCTAACATCCACCAGCTTCATGATTTCGTCATGGAGGAGTGGAAGAGGACTCCAGTGGCAATCTTTGAAGCTTTGGTGAACTCCATGCCCAAGAGGGTTAAGGCAGTTCTGGAAAATAATGGTGGCCACACAAAATATTGACACTTTGGGCCCAATGTGGACATTTCCACTTAGGGGTGTACTCACTTTTGTTGCCAGCGGTTTAGACTAATGGCTGTGTGTTGAGTTATTTTGAGGAGACAGAAAATTTACACTGTTATACAAACTGTACGCTCACTACTTTACATTGTAGCAAAGTGTCATTTCTTCAGTGCTGTCACATGAAAAGATAGAATTAAATATTTACAAAAATGTGAGGGGTGTACTCACTTTTGTGAGATACTGTATAAATAGTGCATCCGGAAAGTATTTACAGCGCTTCACTTTTTCCACATTTTGTTAGGTTACAGCCTTATTCCTACACATGACACTCGGAAATGAAAAAGGAAAAAAGCACTCAGTTTGCCACATCCGTAAACATTGGAAAAAAGGGGGGGATACTATATAGTAACCAAAAAATCGGACTTTGTAGGCATGGAAACAATAGGGAAAGTAACACAACTACTGTAGTTCAAAAATATTTATTGAAAAAAATACATCAATTCATGGACAGTGTACATAAACAAACAAGATAAAAACACAAATCACTTAAAGTGGAGGGCCACCCTGAAAAAAAAAAATGCACCAAAAATCCTAAAAAAAATTAAAAAAAAACATTTGAAAAAAATTAAACTTACCTGAACCCTTGTTGCTCGGCAGTCTTCCTAATCTGCCTGTTCCTATTCCGCGGCGTGTTCTGCTCCTAGCTGAGTGGCCCCATTGCCTTCTGGGAACTGTGTGTGTTCCCAGAAAACCACGGGGCCATTCACAGATCGCCGTGCCGCAGGAAACTGGCAGTGAAGCCGCAAGGCTCCACTGCCTGTTTCCCTTACCTAGGATGGCGGTGCCGGGACCTGAGAGCCGAGGGACGGGTCGGCCTCGAGCGGCCGACATTGCGGGCACCCGAGATCAGGTAAGTCTACTTATTTAAAGTCAGCAGCTACAGTGTTTGTAGCTGCTGACTTTAAAAAAAATTTTAAGCTGGCCGGAATCCCGCTTTAATACAATTTGTACATTGAGCCCTTATGCGTCATGCGTCTACGCGTTTCGCCGTAAGGCTTCTTCAGGACACAGACAAGGTTCAAAATTGTAACACAGAAAGGACAAAAATGAATTTCACTATCTTCAAGAGAGTGACCCCCGGGTGCTGCACACGGCTGTCTCCCAGGGGCACACTGATCCAATATAAAGTAAAAGTAATATGTGCCAGCTCCGCTACATACCACTGTTGCTATTCCAAACATTATCAAGCTCTCTCCCTTGTTACAGTCTGGAGCTCTTTATATCCATCTATTTAGTAGATTACTCCTACTTTTGGATATTTGAGGCACAGCTGCCCCTGACAGAGCTACATATATAAAATGACACATTTGTTATAAGCACTCCATACTTTTGGAAACTTCCCGGCTGCTATGAATTTGTACATGAGGCTCACTCCCTTGAAGATAGTGAGATTCGTTTTTGTCCTTTCTGTGTTACAATTTTGAACCTTGTCTGTGTCCTGAAGAAGCCTCACGGCGAAACGTGTAGACGCATGACGCATAAGGGCTCAATGTACAAATTGTATTAAGTGATTCGTGTTTTTATCTCATTTGTTTATGAACACTGTCCATGAATTGATGTATTTTTTTCAATAAATATTTTTGAACTACAGTAGTTGTGTTACTTTCCCCATTGTTTCCATGCCTACAAAGTCCGATTTTTTGGTTACTATATAGTATCCCCCTTTTTTACATATGACACTCCTGCTGGACACTAACAGCATCCCATGTCGGGCACCCCAAAAATCACAGCTGCCAGCCACCTGTGACCTCACTCACACACAGAGCACTTATGATATGTATGCCGTCCGGCATATGATGCCACCTACTGATCCCCTGTCATCATCATTATCCTCATCACCCCTGTTCCTGGCATTCCACCACCCTACCTCCTGCCATCATACTTCTTATCATCCCCCTGTACCCCACTGCCAGCTTCCTACCACCCCACCCCCTGTCATCTTCATCCCCCCTGCACCCCTCTGCCAGCTTCCTACCACCCAACCTCCGTCATTATCATCTCCCTGCTCATCACAATCCCCCTGTCTCTGGTATCCTACCACCCCACCCCCATTTCATCTTCACTCCCCCTGTACCCCACCTCTAACCCAACCCCTATTGTCATCATCCTTATCTTTGTCCCCCCTGTACCCCACTGCCAGCTTCCTACCACCTCACCCCCTGTCATCTTCATCCCCCCCGTAACCCTCTGCCAGCTTCCTACCGCCCTACCCCCTGTCATCATCATCCCCCTCCTCATCACAAGCCCCCTGTCCCTGGTATCCTACCACCCCACCCCCATGTCACCTTCATTTCCCCCTGTACCCCACCTCTGGCATCCTATCACCCCACCCCGTCATATTCACCCCCCTGTACCCCTCTTTTAGCTTCCTTCCATCCCACCCCCTGTACCCCTCTGCCAGCTTCCTACTACCCCACCTACTATAATCATCATCATCCCCATACCCCACCTCTGACATCATACCACCCTGCCCCCTGTGATCAACATCCCCATCATCCCCCTGTACCCCACCTCTAGCACCCAACCATCCTATCCCGATCATCATCCTCATTTTTTTCACTCCCCCTGTTCCCCACTGCCAGCTTCCTATTACCCCATCATCCACTGTCATCATCATCCCCTCTGCTGACATCTTACCACCCCACCCCCTGTCATAATCATCCCCCTGTACCCCACCTTTGGCATTCTACCACCCTGCCTCCTGTCATTATCATCCCCATCCCTCCTGTACCCCACCTCTGTCATCCTATCACCCTACCCCCTATCATTATAGTGGAGATATGATCAGTTGCAGTTGCATCACACACCAAAATACTGCTCTGCCACCCAGTGAGCAGTAATAATGTGCAGTAACCTCTAGCAACCAAGCAGTGAGTGATAATGATAAGCAGTGACCTATAGCAACCAATCAGTGAGCAGTAATAATGTTTAGTAACCTCTAGCAACCAATCAATGAATGGTAATACTATGCAGTAACCTCTAGCAAACAATCAGTGAGTGCTAATGGTGTGCGGTAACCTCTAGCAACCAATGGGTAAGCGGTAATGATATGCAGTATCCTCCAGCAACTAATCAGTGAGCAGTAATGATGTGCAGTATCCTCTAGCAACCAATCATTGAGTGGTAATATTGTGCAGTAACCTCTAGCAACCAATCAGTGAGCAGTAATGATGTGCAGTAACCTCTGGCAACCAGTGAGCCTGAAGCAATCAGTGAGTGTGAATCAGATCTTTATGTTTACATTCTTAAAGTTTTTTTTTTGAGAATTCTATGTGCTTGTTTGTTTTTTGGGATGTTGGGGTGGATAGCGAAATTGCTGGGGTGGGGGGGGGGCAGGAAATATTTTACCCAGGGTCCAATCAATAATAAAGATGGCCCTGGGTGTCCTCAGGTTGGCAGGGTGAGTGGGTTGGCACACACTGGGGTAAAACCATGGAGGTTCCAGCCAGCTGTAACACCCCCCCCCCACAAGGAGGACATCTCATGAGCTGCAGGCAATAGCAGGCTCTACCACCGTCCTAGCCTTCACCCAAAGCCGCCATCACATTGCATGGCAGGAGTTGCAGTTCTCCACACCAGTCACTAGACTTGGCCCTCCAGTGCCTGCACTCTGCAGAGACTACACCTCCCAGAATGCACTGCAGGGTGCTCAAAGTGAATGTGTCAGCTTTTCCTGCTTGTAGTACTTGACAGGGGGAATCATCTGTCTGCAACCTGTCTGTGGCAGGATCATCTGTGGCTGTGGCTCTAGTGCTTGGTGGCTGCTGCAGCAATGTGGTGTTACCGTGTTAGCAAGGTGAGAGTTTACTTGTCATTACCACAATAAGATCATCTCTTGTATCATGTCTGTACCGCCACTAACCATCTCTTGTATCATGTCTGCAGCCTCTGATCATCTCTTGTATCATGTCTGCAGCCTTGGATCATCTCTTGTATCATGTCTGCGGTTTCGGACCATCTCTTGTATCATGTCTGCAGTCTCTGACCATCGCCTGCATCATGTCTGCAGTCTTTACTGTGGTAATTTCTATCGCTTGAATTTTTTTTCCGTTATGGGAGTGAGTGGAGCCTCATGTCTAAGGTTTGCCTAAGGCCTCACAAAGCATAGAGCTGCCTCTGAAAGGTGGACAGAGTAGGAGATAGCCAAATGGGTTGGGGTAGAGAGTTCAAGAGGATGGGGGATTCTCCGGAGAAGTCCTGGAGGCAAGCATGGGAGGAGGAGACAAAGGAACTAGAAAGCAGGATGTGTGAGGAGGAGTGGAGAGAACAGATTGGGCGATATTTTGAGATGAGGTTGATGATGTAGCTTATTACTTTTGCACGCTTTTAGTATTTTGAATTTCATCTATTGGGTGAATGGAAGCCAGTGGAGGGAATTACATTTTTGATCTTGGGTATAGATACGCTTCAATATTTACATCTCTCTCCCTCCTCCAGCTTTACCATTCTTCACTCTCATGAGCCAAAAAATCCAAAAAATGCTAAGTCCAACACTTCTGACAGCTTAAGATCCCTGGTCTCCATCTGCACCCAATGATACAATCCTACAACCCACTTTAGGACACTGTAGCGTCATAGTGGCCAGCAGATTGAACCTCAGACATAATGAGAAATCTGGCATCTGACCCACCCAACTCAAGGCTCAGCTCCCCCTCCTCTCCAAGAGGCCTCCCACTCTATACGTTTTGCTTTATTTGTTTTTATACTTATCTTTTTAGATATATTCAGTCTAGTTAAGTGACTCTCTACTTACACCTCTTCCCTGGCCTGGAGTGGTCCTCTGGTGGTGACCGAATGAAGGGCGCGGTGGTGATGCCCACGTATACAATGGCACCAATTCACTCCCAGCATGTCCTTATTCATTCAAACCTGAAGAATGAGGGCATATTTTGGCCAAAAAAGAAATACTGTGTGGGAGAGCTCCAGATTGAGGGCATGTATTGAATTCTAACCTGCTTTTTTATTTTGTGCCTTGCCTGGGGGCCCATTTTATTTAAAGAAATGCCTGGGTCGAACTTTACGTCTTATCTTTACAAGCTGGCTGCATATGTGGAAGTTCAGCCAAAAGCTAACTAAGGCTAAACCTACTCCCACTCCCAATTTAAGACTATTCTATCTAACCCTGTAAAGAAAAGATCATAATAGGCTTCATAATACTTACCTATTATGAAGCCTCTCTGGTCCAGTCACAGGATCTCTTCAGCAGCAGATTCTGTTTAGAAGAGAGATCACCGGCAACAGCTGCAAATGCCTGGGAGATGTTGTCAACCATAGGCTTACTATAGGGTAGGCATCCATTGTCAGCTGTCCCTCCTTTACACTGAAGCCGCCACTGACAGCTAATCATGGGACCAGACCGGAGTGGCTTCAGAATAGGTAAATATACAGATTCTTTCTTTATAGGGTTAGATAGAATAGTCTTAGAGTGGCTGTGGGAGTAGGTCTAGCCATAGTTAGCTTTTGATTGAACTTCCAGTTTAAGTTTTTATTCTTGCAATAAAGTTGTAACAAGCATAATACAGTTGTGTTTTACATACCCTGGTAGAATTTATAATTTCTTGGCCATTTTTCAGAGAATAGGAATGATAACACAAACTTTTCTTTCACTTATGGTTAGTGTTTGGCTGAAGCCATTTATTATCAATCAGCTGTGTTTACTATTTTTAATTCATAATGGCAACAGAAACTACCCAAATGACCCTGATCAAAAGTTAACATACCCCGGTTCTTAATATCGTGTATTGCCCCTTTAACATCAATGACAGCTTGAAGTCTTTTGTTGTATTTGTGGATAAGGCTCTTTATCTTCTCAGATGGTAAAGCTGCCCATTCCTCTTGGCAAAAAGCCTCCTGTTCCTGTAAATTCTTGGGCTATCTTGCATGAACTGCACGTTTGAGATCTCCCCAGAGTGGCTCAATGATATTGAGGTCAGGAGACTGAGGTGGCCACTCCAGAACCTTTGCTTTATTCTGCTGTAGCCAATGACAAGATCGACTTGGCCTTGTGTTTTGGGTCATTGTCATGTTGGAATGTCAAAGTACGTCCCATGCGCAGCTTCCTGGCTGGTGAATGCAAATGTTCCTCCAGTATTTTTTGATAACATACTGCATTCATCTTTCCAACAATTTGGGCCAAATTTCCTGTGCCTTTGTAGCGCACACATCCCCAAAACATCAGCGATCCACCTCCGTACTATTCATCATAGGTCTTGTTGACTCCTCTCACAATGTAGTGTTTATGGTTGTGGCCAAAAGGCTCAATTTTGATCTCATTACTCTTTGTGATGAGATCAAAATTACTTTGTGCCAGAAGATTTGAGGCTTGTCTCTGTGCTGTTTGGCATATTGTAAGCGGGATACTTTGTGGCATTTACAAAGTAATGGCTTTCTTCTGGCAACTCGACCATGCAGCCCATCTTTCTTCAAGTGCCTTCTTATTGTGCATCTTGAAACAGCCACACCACGTTTTCGGAGAGTCCTGTATTTCACCTGAAGTTATTTGTGGGCTTTTCTTTACATCACGAACAATTTTCCTGGCAGTTGTGGCCGAAATTTTGGTTGGTCTACCTGACCGTGATTTGGTTTCAACAAAACCCCTCATTTTCCACTTCTTGTTTAGAGTTTGAACACTGCTGATTGGCATTCTCAGTTCCTTGGATATCTTTTTATATCCCTTTCCTGTTTTATACAGTTCCACTACCTTTTCCCGCAGATCCTTTGACAATTCTTTTGCTTTCCCCATGACTCAGAATCCAGAAACGTCAGTGCAGCACTGGATGAAAGATGCATGGGTCTGTCAGGAGTCCAGAAACGCATTGAGCTTTTATACACACACACTAATTACAAGCAAACAGATCACAGGTGAGCATGGTTACCTTTAATAGTCATTCAAACCCCTTTGTGTCAACTTATGTGCACGTTATTAAGTCAAAATCACCAGGGTATGTAAACTTTTGATCAGGGTCATTTGGGTAGTTTCTGTTGCCATTTAAAAAGAGTAAACACAATTGACTGATAATAAATGGCTTCAGCCAAACACTAACCATGAGTGAAAGAAATGTGTTTGTGTTATGATTCATATTCTCTGAAAAATGGTCAAGACATCATAAATTCTGCCAGGGTATGTAAACTTATGAGCACAACTGTATATATCTAAATAGAATACATCAGCACTTGTGATATACTGTAAATATTTTTTACATGCATAGGTGAACTTTTACTGAATTTGCTAACCGCCCTTACATATGTGGCTACCAGGTACTGAAGCAACAGGAAGCAAATGTTACTTATCCATCTCCTAAGGAGCAACTTCCTGAACAAAGAGCCGTGTTCAACCACAAACACCTGGCTACTGAAATCCGAATGTCCTGGATGATTAGTTTTTGTTTGTAAGCTGTTCAACCGAGCTCTGTATGGACTATGTACATTGTGTGTTTATACATCCAGACCTCTTCTGCTCCTATATATATCTCCATTTTATCAACAGAAGTACACCTGTTTCCTGGTACTTGGAGAACAGACAAAAACAAGCAAGCATCCCTAAACTGATTTTATGGAACTAACTGTGTTCTCTTTATGACTTTTGGACAAACTCTGTCTTAAATAATACATTCACTACATCTGGTCGTTCATCAGTTTCAAGAGGAAAATAGCAGCACTGAAATCAACTGTGTGAAAAAAAACATGTGCAAACTCTAAGCTATAATGGTAACATTTAACCACAACTAATTTTTCTTACAGACTTTTATATATTATACAGGTTGATCATATCCCACCTTAAACCTGTAAAGGTTTAAAAAACTCAGCTCAACTAATTGTTCCCCATAGTTAGGGTCCTCATGCTCTTTATTCATTTAGTTGTCCTTCTCTTCTTGTAAGCTGGTACCCAAAGCTGAACTACAATACATAGATGCCTGAGGGCAGTTAAACCATGATCACCCTTTAGCTTCTCTAGGTAGGTTCAGTTGTAAAATATAATCTGTAATGTATGGAGAAACGGGGAAAGGTTTTCAACTGAATAAAATATGTTTCAACTCATGACCAAATCCAGCTACAAACTCGGTGGTTAAAAAAATTTATCTTCGAACTCTGGCAGCCAAAAAAACGACAACGCTAGCGTGGAAGTCCCCGATCATTCATTTTGCACTGGTCAAACACAAAACATCCTGGATCATGCTTCACAAAAAATTAGCAAGCATTCTTCAAGATAAACAAACCAGGTTTGAAAGGGTCTAGAATCCCTGGTTCAGATACCTCCAAACTCCTGAATGACCTGTGTGGCCCTGAGAGTCAGGTGTCTGGGGGATCCATTTATTTTTTCCTCTCTTTTCCCCTTTCTTTTCTCATTCTTTTGTCTTCTTTGTTTTTCCATCCCCTTATGTTCTTAAAAGTGCTTTACTGGGTGCAGTCTCTTGGATCACTATACTTTCTGTCCGATTCAATTCAACTGTGATGCTAAAGTGCCTCCAGCTCTGGTAAATGGAGTACTGTGATCCTCCACGGTATTTTATCCCCCTCCTCCTTTTAGTGAGGATATCACGACATTATGTTGTAAGAGGTGATTGGGCAATTTTTGCCTTTACTTTCTTTACAGTACTTTACTGACAGATACCTTTATGTCTGATTTTGTTGTGTTATGGATCCTCATCTATATACTGTCTATATTTTCTCTGAGTCGGCTATGCTTTCCTCAAGATATTGTCCATGACTGCAAAAAGATACTTATAAACAAGAGTCAATACTCTATCCTTTATCTTTAACCTACAAAGAAAGGCAAACAATACAACATTCAAGTACATTGGTAAATGGTTACTGACACGTCTCAAAACTGACAATAATGAAACCCTCTGTAACTCTTAATTTCACATTCCTACAAAAATACAATGGCCGCAACGCATAGGAGGGCCGCCGCGGTGGGCTCTAACATATTACTACATACAAACAATGAGAAGACTAAAACATGAGACAAACATTTAGATACAAATGTGAAGGAGATACAGTATTTCATAGTTTCCATGCTACTTAAAAAAAACAAACAAAACTAAATTAAAAACCCGACAGAATGCTTCCTTCACTCTTAACAATAGAAAAAAATACAATAGGAAGAACACAAGAGCAGCTCCAAACTTTGCATGGGCCATCCACACAAAGTTGAAAAACAGGCGGGAGAAGTTTAACCACACAAACATGTACTACACATCCAACTCACTCATCATTACATATTTCTGAAGCCACAACTGAGCTACTTCCAAGGTCTTTTTAGTCTGGAGCCTCGTACCACCTCCAGACATCAAAAGTACCTTCCAAAGGAATACACCTTGCTGTACCCTCTGACCATGAATGCCAACTTCTAGGGGGTCTAATGGCCTTAGCCCCATAACCAGATTTCATGTACTATGCAGCTGTCTGAATAGGGTGCCTGGTTCCCACCCCTGCATGGAAGACCCATTGCCTATAAGATTCAAATCGCTTTTTTGCAGACTCTGCGTCCAGAGATCCATTGGGATTTTACCTTCGGAGCAGTTATTGTTTGTGCCTTTATCACTATAACCAGCTCCCGGAATTCTGATTATTAAACACGGCCTGACCAGGCTGCTAGAAACTACTCCTCACATTTACATGCTATACAATTGATTATCGGCAGCCCTATAAACGTGTTTGCCAAACTACAAACTACAAAGCACAATGAAAACAATCCACTACACAAAACAATATTATGGCTTCTAACTGTACAACAACAATGGGGATGCCTCCTACTGTCTACTCACAGAATGTTTACTTGCTACCCAAAACTGAATTACAGTATACAACTCTGCAAAACAACTGGAAATAAATCTAAAAACCAAAGTGATTTCCATCTTCCTTCCAAACACAACTCCCTTTGTGTCCACATGGTTCTTTCAAAAGACCCCAAGCCCCTCCCACCAATTTCCTGTATATACCAACCTTCCTGCAGAGACTTTCCTGTTGCATACATCACATTCTGCAGAGAACTTCCTGTTGCATACATCACATCCTTACTGTTCTCTGGTCAGCTCTAAAAACCTATCCAACTGGTTTATTTACATATCAATGGAAGGGGGTCTAACTTCATATTATGGCTATCATGACACAAAAAAATAGCCACGGCAACACATACCACCTCTTGACTTTATAGCAACTAAAGCCAAAAACTGAAATTCCTGCAAAAAAGATGACTTAATTTCACAAAATGCTGAAATTCAGCCCAAAAGCAGAATAATTTCCCTTAGAATCAAAATTCAGTAGAAACAAAATGGTAGAAACTTGTAACAATTGAAATTTGGTCTACGGCAAAATGAGCGTTGACATTTAGACTACAACAAAACGGCCGGTGAAAATCAGTCTGTGGCAAAATGGTGGATGAAATTTGGTCTACGCCAAAATGGCGGATGAAATTTAGACTACAACAAAATGGCAGCATTAACAAATGAAATTCAGTCGCTGATCCTGCCAAAGTCAACACAAACCAAAATTTCTTTACTAGAAAATCACAATTTCTCCCCACAAAAACTGACTACACAATTGAGACACCAAATGAACACTTAACCGTATACAGACTAAACCCACTATATCAATTAAGGCCAATAGAGGACTAAAATATAGGTTATTTAACGGAACAATATATTCAAAAATGCCAAAGTTACATAAAACACAAAATAACACGACTTAAAAACATACACTCCTGTTTCCAAATACAAACCATACTTAGCTATGAAAGTTGAAGGTCAACAGATACACAGGGCAATCAGCAATACAAACAGCAATGGTTGCATGCTTGATCTTTTCATAGCTCAAAACAAAAGAGCTCCCCCATGCTATTGACTCTATATTCCTACATATCCCAGAGACCACTAACAGGGAGCATCCCTCTCAACCACCAAACAGGTCTCTTTGTGAGTGATGTCTCAGCAATACATGGCTGCCCTTCCCCCCCACAGCCACATGATCATTTGCCTATGCGGCAGCCATTTTAAAATGACTTCAAAGTTTACTAAAACATCTGTGGGTGAGAGGTATTATTACACATGTATGGGGACATGTGTCATGAATCAGTTAAACAATATACAAAACTGATGCAATCTACTTGTTGGTCCCATACATAGGTAATAATCACAATTCATACATTTCTACTTCTCATAGAGCCTAGCTTTCCTCATATACAGTGGGGACGGAAAGTATTTAGACCCCCCTACATTTTTTACTCTTTGTTATATTGCAGCCATTTGCTAAAATCATTTAAGTTCATTTTTTTCCTCATTAATGTACACACAGCACCCCATATTGACAGAAAAACACAGAATTGTTGACATTTTTGCATATTTATTAAAAAAGAAAAACTGAAATATCACATGGTCCTAAGTATTCAGACCCTTTGCTGTGACACTCATATATTTAACTCAGGTGCTGTCCATTTCTTCTGATCATCCTTGAGATGGTTCTACACCTTCATTTGAGTCCAGTTTTGTTTGATTATACTGATTGGACTTGATTAGGAAAGCCACACACCTGTCTATATAAGACCTTACAGCTCACAGTGCATGTCAGAGCAAATGAGAATCATGAGGTCAAAGGAACTGCCTGAAGAGCTCAGAGACAGAATTGTGGCAAGGCACAGATCTGGCCATGGTTACAAAAAAATTTCTGCTGCACTTAAGGTTCCTAAGAGCACAGTGGCCTCCATAATCCTTAAATGGAAGACGTTTGGGATGACCAGAACCCTTCCTAGAGCTGGCTGTCTGGCCAAATTGAGCTATTGGGGGAGAAGAGCCTTGGTGAGAGACATAGGCATGCGCACAGGGTGTGCCGGGTGTGCCCAGGCACACCCTAATCACCCCGTGCACATTAGTATTATCGCTCTGTGTAGCAGCGGAAACAGGGGAAAGATCTCCCTCTTACCGGCTCTGCCATAAGAGAAGTGTTTATGCTCTTCTCTTTCACTGTGCCGGCAGGGAGATCAATGTGCCTGAGTCATGTATATGTAGACACCCACACACGCATGTGTGTTTGAGCTTAAGAGTGCACACCCTAATGCAATAGGCTGCGCACACCTATGGTGAGAGAGGTAAAGAAGAACCCAAAGATCACTGTGGCTGAACTCCAGAGATGCAGTCGGGAGATGGGAGAAAGTTGTACAAAGTCAACCATCACTGCAGCCCTCCACCAGTCGGGGCTTTATGGCAGAGTGGCCCGACAGAAGCCTCTCCTTAGTGTAAGACACATGAAAGCCTGCATGGAGTTTGCTAAAAAACACCTGAAGGACTCCAAGATGGCAAGAAATAAGTTTCTCTGGTCTGATGAGACCAAGATAGAACTTTTTGGCCTTAATTCTAAGCAGTATGTGTGGAGAAAAACAGGCACTGCTCATCGCCTTTCCAATACAGTCCCAACAGTGAAGCATGGTGGTGGCAACATCATGCTGTGGGGGTGTTTTTCAGCTGCAGGGACAGGACGACTGGTTGCAATCGAGGGAAAGATGAATGCGGCCAAGTACAGGGATATCCTGGACGAAAACCTTCTCCAGAATGCTCAGGACCTCAGACTGGGCCGAAGGTTTACCTTCCAACAAGACAATGACCCTAAGCACACAGCTAAAATAACAAAGGAGTGGCTTCACAACATCTCAGTGACTGTTCTTGAATGGCCCAGCCAGAGCCCTGAGTTAAACCCAATTGAGCATCTCTGGAGAGACCTAAAATGGCTGTCCACCAACATTTACCATCCAACCTGACAGAACTGGAGAGGATCTGCAAGGAGGAATGGCAGAGGATCCCCAAATCCAGGTGTGAAAAACTTGTTGCATCTTTCCCAAAAAGACTCATGGCTGTATTAGATCAAAAGGGTGCTTCTACTAAATACTGAGCAAAGGGTCTGAATACTTAGGACCATGTGATATTTCAGTTTTTCTTTTTTAATAAATCTGCAAAAATGTCAACAATTCTGTGTTTTTCTGTCAATATGGGGTGCTGTCTGTACATTAATGAGGAAAAAAAATGAATTTAAATGATTTTAGCAAATGGCTGCAATATAACAAAGAGTGAAAAATTTCAGGAGGTCTGAATACTTTCCGTCCCCACTGTACATCACAAACATATTACACAATATACAGTTACTTATACGAACATATTACACAATACTGTATACAGTTACTTACACAAACATTTTAGGTTGTATTAAATGGGTCCTATAGAGGACTGAAATATAGGTTAGTATCCCAAACAATAGACCTACATTGATAAAACTTATAAACATACAATTAAAATCCCGCCATTGTACCAAAAGGGAAAAAAATGGTTCTTTTGCAAAGCAGAACTTACCCAACACAGCGGACAGAGAAAACAAAACCCCTGGCCTAAGGACAACAAAGGTTTTCAAAAACTGAAATAAAATTGGTCTTTCCAATGGCCGGCTGTTTTTGTTGTCCCTGACCATGGATTCGCTCCCTCCTCACCGCCCACTGTGTAGGTGGTTCTGTTGGCTCCTTAAACCCTGGCTCGCCATGCTGACGTGGAAATCCCACTATACGCTATACGTAATCAATTTCCCTTGCGCTAAAAAGCACACTTTTCAGCTCTTTTGGATAAGGCATCTCGAGTGCACTCTTACTTCCCAAGTGAAACAGACATAGCTGCTGTAATCACATAGCTCCATAGACAGTCCTGCATGACAATGGGAGCGAAGTTTATTTATGGTACTTTGAATAGGGGTAACAAAGGAGGCTTGGTGGCTTCACAATCAGCCAATCAAGCATAGGCATTCTTTCAAACAGGAGGAGTTATACAAATCTCAACCAATGAACATTGACTAGGGGAGTGTATGGGCGTGTCTGTGCAGGGAAGTGTGCACAGCTTCCCGCCCCTTGTACCCGTTAACCTCTGCTCTATAGCTAGACAAAGAAGCTCACATGTAGTGACTTTGGCATAAGAAATCTTGAACACTGTCCCAACCAAACGCATACACACACACTCCTGTTTTTACCAATGGCACGAATCCTTATTCTGCATTGTTCAGAGAACAATACAGCCTTATTTACACATAGATTATTCCACCAATCCTATAGATGAGGAACTATCTGCAGGGGCATGTCATGGTCCCTCCATGAGCTGATCAGACACATAAAAAGACATGAGCATATATCCCTCCATAAAAGGCAGATAGGCATCAAACCGATAATGTCTTCGCAGAGTGAGCACATGCTCACACCCTCACCCTCTGTAAGGAAACCATTGGAGAACGTCTAGTGCACACTTGCGCGTGTGCGGCGGATGGCGTGCCCGCGCAAAAGTGCGTCCCTAGTGCCAATTGGCGCCAGATGGCCTATTTAAAGGGTGCCCTTACCACTGATCAATGCTGACTGGCCTTCAGCTGTTCTTCTGATACCTTGAATCCTGTGATTATCCTGTTGATACCTGTTGCTTAACCCGACTTCCCATTTGACCCTGCTTCTGGACTCTGCTATACTTGATTACTGGTTCCTGATCCCAGATTCCCATTTGACCTTGCTTCTGCCTGATGCCTTGGTACCTCACTGCCCCTCTGCTACCAAACTCGGCTATCCTTGAGACCTCGCTCCTGTGTCCTGTTTGGCTCCACATTGCCATCTGAGTGCCTGCGACTATGGTCCTGCGACCAGCTGCAACTTCCGGGTCTTCATCTGCAGGCACTCGTGTTCCTCCTGTCCCTCGGCTCCTTCTGTTCCACTCTCAGCAGGACCTGGGCTGGAGATACAAGAGAGGCCGACCTTGTAATTTCAGTCTCCCTTCAGGTACGTGACACCCTCACACCCTCGCTGGTGGACATATCCTCACTCTGTGAACACTTTTCCACATCTACAGGAAGCTTTTCACTACCAATGGGTCTTCACTGAGTCTGCCCCGGCTCACTGTTTAGAGCAAGCCACAGTAGAACTAATACTGAAAAACACAGTGACAATACATATTGAATACATAGGTTCATACATAGTTACATAGTTACATAGTAGGTGAGGTTGAAAAAAGACACAAGTCCATCAAGTCCAACCTACGTTTGTGATTATATGTCAGTATTACATTGTATATCCCTGTATGTTGCGGTCGTTCAGGTGTTTATCTAATAGTTTCTTGAAACTACCAATGCCCCCCGCTGAGACCACGGCCTGTGCAAGGGAATTCCACATCCTTGCCGCTCTTACAGTAAAGAACTCTCTACGTAATTTAAGGTTAAACCTCTTTTCTTCTAATTTTAATGAGTGGCCACGAGTCTTGTTAAACTCCCTTCTGCGAAAAAGTTTTATCCCTATTCTGGGGTCACCAGTATGGTATTTGTATACCATACATCTTAATAAAATTTCCACAACAGTGTTACTTTTATATATGTACTGTATCTTTGCTTTTTAATTGAAATTGTCTCAATAAAAAAGTATTGGAAAAACAAATGATCTTCTTAAACACTTCCAAATAGTAAAGTTGTTCTGAAAATTAATATTTGTGTCATTCTCAGAACTTTTGGCCGTACTTTTGGTGCGTTTTGGCTCAATTTCTGCCCATTCAAATTAATGGGCGTAAATCACACTGTACCCAGATCACATGTGAATCACACAGGAATGCACAGAGCTTTCCTGTACAATTCATGGTGTGAGCTGATCCTCAAAGAGGAACATGACTGCCCATTTAAAGATGAAGTCTGTGCCACCTCAGCTACATTCCCAGCTGTTTTCTGGCAACCAAGGATGCTACGCAGTCTGTAGGAAGGAGCAGGAAGGGAATGCTGACCAGTTAATATGCCATGTGCTAATAATGCATAATCTATTTTACTGATAAAAATACAGGTGCATCTAAAAAAAATAGAATATCATCAAAAAGTTAATTTATTTCAGTAATTCAATTCAAAAAGTGAAACTCATATATTTGATATAGATTAATTACACACAGAGTGACATATTTCAAGCATTTCTTTCTAATTTTGATGATTATGGCTTACAGCTAGTGAAAAACCAAAAATTCAGTGTCTCAGAAAATTTGAATATTGAGAAAATGTCAATATTGTAGACTCATGGTGTCACACTCTAATCAGCTAATTTACTTAAAACACCTGTAAAGGTTTCCTGAGCCTTTAAATGGTATCTCAGTCTAGTTCAGTAGGTTACACAATAATAGGTAAGACTTCTGACAGCTGTCCAGAAGACAGTCATTGACACCCTCAACAAGGAGGGTAAGTCACAAAATGTCATTGCTAAAGAAGCTGCCTGTTCACAGAGTGTTGTATCCCAGCATATTAATGGAAAGGTGAGTGGAATGAAAAAGTGAGGAAGAAAAAAGAAGCACAAGCAACAGGGATAACCGCAGCCTTGAGAGGACTGTGAAGCAAAGTCCATTCAAGAATTTGGGGGAGATCCACAAGGAGTGGACCACGGCTGGTGTCAGTGCTTCAAGAGCCACTTGAAGATACAAGATACAGATACAATTGCTGCATTCCTTGTGTCAAGCCACTCCTGAACCAGAGACAACATCAGAAGCATCTTACCTGGGCTAAGGAAAAAAAAGACTGGACTGTTGCTCAGTAGTCCAAGGTCCTCTTTTCGGATGAAAGTAAATTTTGCATTTCATTTGGACATCAAGGACCCAGAGTCTAGAGGAAGAGTGGAGAGGCACAGAATCCAAGTTGCATGAGGTCCAGTGTGAAGTTTCCACAGTTAGTGATGATTTGGGGAGCCATGTCATCTGCTGGTGCTGGTCCACTGTGCTTTATCAAGTCCAAAGTCAGGGCATCCCTCCACCAAGAAAATTCTAGAACACTACATGCTTCCCTCTGCTGACCAACTTCATTAAGATGCTGATTTAATTTTCCAGCAGGATTTGGCATCTGCCCAAACTGCCAAAAGTACCAATACTTGGTTTAATGATCATGGTATCACTGTGCTTGATTTGCCAGCAAACTCACCTGACCTAAACCCCATAGAGAATATGTGGGGTAGGATGAGAGACACCAGACCCGTCAAAGAAACCTGGGCTTCCATAACACCTCAGCAGTGTCACAGGCTGATGCCACGTCATATTGATGCAATAATCCACGCAAAAGGAACCCCGACCAAGTATTGAGTGCATACTATACTGTACATGGACACACTTTTCAGTAAGCCAACATTTCTGAATTAAAAATCCTTTCTTTATTGGTCTTATGTAATATTCTAATCTTTTGAGATACCGAATTCTGGGTTTTCACTAGCTGTAAGCCATAAACATCAAAATTAAAAGAAAGAAATGCTTGAAATATATCACTCTGTGTGTAACGCATCTATATAAAATATATGAGTTTCACTTTTTGAATTGAATTACTGAAATACATGACCTTTTTGATGATAATCTAATTTTTTTGAAATGCACCTTTATACAGTATATCTGAATTTTCTGTACAATGATGTTGCTAATAAATTAAATTACATTTTTTTTCACATGATTGTTGATTTTTTTTATTATACAGGATTTAGGGGGAGGAAGTACAGTTACAAAACAATTTAATGTTGAACTAAAGGAAAAGCTTTTTATTATTTAATTTTGGGTAGAGTACGGGAAGGTTATAACCCCTGTCAGTTTTTTTTTACATCTGTATCCCTTTGTAGAAATTTTCTTTCCCTTCCAATCCTTATGCCAGAAAAGAAGTGAGAGGAAATCCCTCTAAATTGAGGGAATACCTGGTTGTCACCAGAACTGGTGTCACCACTGGAAGATTTCCCCACTATTGTTGTTTTTGAGACAACCTAAAATTTGGGTTTTCATTAGCTTTTACTTTTGTTGATAATAGGAAACAGGACAAATGGAGAAGATGAATCTCCTAAAGGAGGCAAAGGGCCTTGACTTTACTTATACTTTAAGGGTGAGGGTGAACCTGCTCGTAAGAGCTTACATTTAAAATTAAAAAGATTTTGAACAGCTGGTCAGCACAGTGAAACTCCATGTTTTTAAATGTAAAATAGGTATCTTCTCATAGAGTAAAATATTGGGGGCTCTGAAATGGCAAGAACTAGAAGAGAGAATGATTTGGGGGTGCTTATTTCAGACTATTGCAAAGTGAGAAAACAGTGTGACCAGACAGCGGGGAAAGTAAATAGATTTTTGAGGTACATAATTAGTGGAATGCCAGGCAGCAAGGATGTCCTGATTCCTCTAAAGGAGCTTTAGTTAGACCTCATTTAGAATAAAAATACCCAAATGTTAAAAAAATGGCAGACTTGATGGTCCAACGAGTCCTTTTCTGCCATCATTCTTTTATGTTTCTATTAGGGATAGGTTCAGGCTTGTTCAGATACTAGTCCAAACCACCTGAGCTATCCCACCAAGAAGCTCTCACTGCAGACCGCCAATCATAAGCAGCCAAGACCTTCATAGCTCTGTATGTAGGCAGGTGTAGACTGACCTTCCTACACTGGTAAAAAAACACTGGCTCACTGCATTTGGTGTGCATTTTGTGTGTAGCTAGGTGAAAGACATGAACCCCCTCAGACAAGAAGACTATACCTAGTGTAGGGAGAGGATCCAGAGGAGGAGGGACAGCATATGCTTACTAGTGCAGCTGCGGAGGACCCTTTCCACTAAAAGTCCTTCGCTGCTCATTGCCTACCAGTTGCCTCCTGTGCCAGGTGCTGCCGGTATTTGAGCATCGCTTCCTGCAAGTGCTGTAAAATCTTCTGTGAGTGTTGCCGCCAGTTATAAGTGCTGCATAGACTCTGTTTTTGCCTGTTGAAATGTTCTTAACAATACATTTTCTGCATCTCCAACCACTGCCTGTGACATATCTTCCCCTGGGGGTGCTTACCACCTGGCCTTCCTCAAGCCTACATGCGGCCATGCATATAGAAGGAAAGTGTAAACATGGCTATGGGGGGGTGGGGGTGGAATGCCTTGGCTTCTCATGATTAATGGTCTACATTGACAGCATCTTGGAGGGATGATTCAGTCGGGTTCAAACTAGTACCTGGACACTCCTGATCTCTAATTTCTGTGTATCAATCAATAGGCTAATGCAATGGTCTCCAAACTGCAGCCCAAGGGCCAGATGTGGCTCTTTGCTTGCCTTTATCTGGCCCTTGGGGCACCATTCCACCAACTGACACCAATGATGGGGCACCATTCCCCCTATTGGCACCATCAATGGGGTACTAATCTCCCCATTGTTATCAACAATGGGGCACTGATGCCGGGGCATTTTCTACTCCCACTGGTCACAGTTCGGCCCCTCTAAAGCCTGAAGGACAGTAAATTGGCCCTTTGCTTGAAATGTTTGGAGACCCCTGGGCTAATGCAATAACTTGTTACATCATGTTTATTATGATCTCTCAAATAAACTTTTTATAAAAGAAAATGTTCTTTTAATTTGCTTTTTTTTAAATACTTTGTAATTTAAGTCAACTTACTGTTTAAATAAAATCTTACAAATTTCAATGTGCAATGTGTTAGGGGGAAAAAGTAAAACTATCACAGCTTGGTTACTCCATACTAGTGGAGAGCTTTTGTTAGAAGAAAAATATACCTGTTTTGGCTGCTCTCAATTCTTAACCTGAATTATGTATATTATATGTACACATTTGTCCTGAAATATAGATCTATGACTTAATCGCTGCCTATTTCCCGATCTGTCCTTCACAAGTTACGATGCTCCTGATCACAGCCCAGGATGTATGAATTTGTCAGTATCCGGAAGAACAAATGCCCTGATTAATGCCCATTTTTAGTTGTATGAATAATATGAATAGTAATAAGGGTACCATTACAGATGAGAGCAGCAGATGCACTTCGCTGTAAGTTTTCTCTTTGTATTTCTGGAAACAGTTTAATCGGCCACCCTGGGCCAGGGATCCATCACGATTCTATGGAGCCCAGTTTTAGAATAGAAACATATTCTTCCTTTATGGTCTACTTTCTTTAGACACTGTAAGATGAGGCTCTGTAGACCAATATAGGACACACTATTTCCCAAACGCCACATCTTCTTCCAACTTCATACTGGTAGGTTATATTATTTTTTTTCTCTAATACAATTAAAAATGTTCACTTTGATTAGGTGTGTGTCCTTGAAAGTATTAATTAGGACTTTTTAATCTGTGTTTTCTTCTAAGGGAAAAAGAGGCAACACAAGGTGCAAAGATGGCCATGGACATTGAAGGGTGGTCGAAAGTGCACCCATTAAAGCGAACAGCATTAGAAACTTTTTTTTTATTAAAGAAATGGGAGAGGGAGAGCAGATATACCCTTCAGGTTTGATTTATCTCAGAAAAACAGAAAACGGCAGAAAACATTGGATCATTGTGATAGGGATGGCTGGTGCCGTCTAATGGAAACAGTAGACAATGCGATTTAATAACACTTGATCAGGCAATGATCACCATATGTCATCCTAAACCTGGAGGTTATGCAAATGGCCAAATGCACAGTTGAAACTCAAATGTATGAATGGTTTTAACAGCCGAAGGATTTTTCTTGCTTAGCCAGGATTGTGATTTACACACCCCTGTAATGATGCACAGCCAGCTCGGTGACCTTACTTCTCTTCATTATAGTTAAAGTGGTTGTAAAGGCAAAAGGGTTTTTTTTATCTCAATGCATTCTGTGCATTAAGATAAAAAACCTTCTGTATGCAGCAGCCCCCCTAATACTTACCTGAGCCCCATCTTGATCCAGAAATGTGCACGAGTGCTTCGGCCATCGAGGACTCTCCATCTTGATTGACTGAGACACAGCAGCGGTGCCATTGGCTCCCGCTGCTGTCAATCAATGTCTGTTAGTTAATGAGAGTGAGGGGCAGGGCCAAATCACAGCTCCCTTTCTGAGTGGATACACAGAGCTACGGCTCGGGTGCCCCCATAGCAAGCTGCTTGCTGTAGGGGCACTTGACAGAAGGGGGGGGGGCAGGAGCGCCAGCGAGGGACCCGAGAAGAGGAGGATCTGGGCTGATCTGTGAAAAAACATTGCACAGAGCAGGTAAGTATAACATGTTTGTTATTTAAAAAAATTAATAAATGAGACTTTAGTATCACTTTAAAGTAGAATTTCAAACAAAACCTAATTAGTCTTAAAAATGATCCCTTCCCCTTCTAAAACCTTTGCTAACTAATCTGTGTAGATGTAAACACTGTACCTACCTATGTTCAGCCTGCTCAGGCCTGGTCACATGTTAGCCAACAGCGGCTGTAGGGGAGAGGAGAGAGTACTTGACAATGGCTCGACGTCCGTGAAGTGGTTAACTCACCCATAGGTTCCCATGTCCCATCTCCGTCCTCTCCCCTGCAGTCACCTATGGCTGGCACAGGGGAGCCAGATCACATGACTGAACAGGAGTGGCCAGAAAATAGATAAGTATACACATCTTTCTTAGTCCGGTTAGTCAGCATAGGTGTTAGTGGGGGGCATTTTTAAGACCATTTCGTTTTTTCCTGGAATTCTACTTTAAACAATTGAAGCTTCACTTAAATGTTTATTTTTGGTTCTGTTCCCGCAGGAACAAAGGTCATGAAAAATACTTTATCCCACCTTCCTATGTGCGGACTAATGCCTAGTACACACAGGCCAAATGTCGGGAGACATCCGCCGGTTCAGTAAAAACTGCCTGACATTTGGCCCGTGTGTATGTCAGCCGGTCCGACAGAAGCCGGCCGAGCATGCTGGAAAATCAGCAACCGACCGGCTCCTGATAAACGCTTTCAGCCAATGGCTGAGAGCGCTGATCGGAGTGTTCTGGCGGGGAGGTCGCCCCTCAGAACACAACAGCTCAGTGGGGGGAGATCGCTGTACTAACATTGGATCATTAGGAGCTCTCACAGGAGCTGTCAGTTTATTATTAGTACCAGGCTTTGGGCTGACTGTGAGGTTGGACAGGGCACCCCTCCTCCCTTCATTGCCATTCAACATCGGAGATAGCAAGGAGATGGACCAAGAAGTGCCCAAGATGTTCCAGGCAAATGGGCAAGTGCTTGAAGGTTTAAATGGAGCAAAGTGCAGCCTGTCAAACCAACTGTCTCTTTGCTAGTTGCGTTGTTGGAGCGGTGCCCTGTCCGACCTTACAGCTAGCCTTACAGCACCTAGGAATATAGGACAAAGTACTGCATGTACTGTACTTTGTTCCCTTGGGAATAAAACACATTAACCTCTTGCCGACCAGCCGCCGTCATTATACTGCGGCAGGTCGGCACGATCCCGCGAATCATCGTAGCTATACGACAGCTTGCGGGATCGGGATAGCAGGCGCGCGCGCCCACTGCACAGCGGGGGTGCCGATGCTCGTGGCCGATGGTCGCAATGACCGCAGGCCACGAGCGATCGCGAGCACGAGGGACAGGACACGGAAGTGTGTGTGTAAACACACAAATCCGTGTCATGTTCTGAGAGGAGTGACAGATCATGTGTTTTCCCTTATTAGCTAGGAACCACGATCTGTCACTTCCTCTAGTCAGTCCCCTCCCCCTTTAGTTAGAATCACCTCCCAGGGAACACAGTTAACCCCTTTATCGCCCCCTAGTGTTAACCTCTTCACTGCCAGTGACTTTTTACAGTAATCAATGCATTTTTATAGCACTGATCGCTGTATAAATGCCAATGGTCCCAAAAATGTGTCAAAATTGTTCAATGTGTCCGCCATAATGTCGCAGTCACGATAAAAATCGCAGATCGCCCCCATTACTAGTAAAAAAAAAAATTATAATAATAAAAATGCTATAAATCTATCCCCTATTTTGTAGACGCTATAACTTTTGCGCAAACCAATCAATATATGCTTATTGAGATTTTTTTACCAAAAATATGTAGAATAATACATATCGGCTTAAACTAAGAAAAAATTAGCTTTTTTTAAAGAAAAAATGGGGATATTTATTATAGCAAAAAGTACAAAATATTGTGTTTTTTTCAAAATTGTCGCTCTTTTTCCGTTTATAGCACAAAAAATAAAAACCGCAGAGATGATCAAATACCACCAAAAGAAAGCTCTATTTGTGGGGGAAAAAAAGGACATCAATTTTGTTTGGGCACAGTGACGCACGACTGCGCAATTGTCAGTTAAACAAAGCAGAGCCGCATCGCAAAAAATGGCCTGGTCATTCAGCAGCCAAATCTTGGGCTGAAGTGGTTAATATTGATTGAAAATTAGACTTCTCCTTTAATGCATACCAATGTGCTTTATAAATGTGCCAGAGTTTTTCCTTTTTTTTGCAGTGATTCAATTGTGCTTAGACTGCTTTTTAAATCGGCTTCTAAGTCTATGGAGGAGTGAGGGAGATAAAATAGACATACCTCAACAGCACCAACCCTGTCTCAGAGGCAGTGGCTTTGTAAGGGTTCTAAAAAAGCCCTGGGCTCTTGGAAATGTTGTGGGGATTGCACTATAACTATAATATCATGAAAAGTGGATGAGGCTGTTTTTTGTCCTCCATAATATCTATTTTCTCTCCCTTCTCTTTTTATTTTGCCGTCTTACACCTTTTTCTCCTTTACCTCGGTGCACCCCCTTACTATAGAGCAAGGATATGCAATTAGTGGACCTCCAGCTGTTGTAGAACTACAACTCCCATGAGGCATAGCAAGACTCTGACAGCCACAAGCATGACACCCAAAGGTAGAGGCATGATGGGAGGACTTGTAGTCTTGCAACAGCTGGAGGTCCGCTAGTTGCATATCCCTGCTATAGAGCCATGGGTTCTATGGCCCAGTAAGAAGTACAGGCAAACAGAGAAATGCCAGATTCTCTAAGGCCCCGTTCACAACTCCATGTTGTAGCACACAGGATGGAGTACACATTGAAATAAAAAACAACGGATGTATCATAGGAACGTATTACCTAATGAGGCCATTAACATCTATGCACTGTGTTGCAATGCGTTTTGAAGAATGAGGTTTGGCATTTTTTACATGCATTTTCATGCACCGTTAGGGTTATAGAGGTCTATGTATAGTGCATTTTAATGCTTTTTTATGTGTTGCCTGCCCCTGGAAGTAGACCCTTCCCACAACGATGTTGTCACTACAGTGAATTAATCTTCATTGGCCTAACCAATAAAAGGCATTGCACTGCAACATATAATGAAAATTTGTAAAGGGAAAAAAAAAACACCCTTATTAAAAACTATAGAAAAATAAATCCAGTAAATCAAGAAAGAGCAGCGACTCTCATGTGTGATATCACAAAAGGGTCAGTAAGTATAAAAACAGAGTCGCGCTTGGACATTTAGTAAAACATACTATTCATAAGCATGTCAGTATAATATTGATAAATACACTCGCAAATATATTGATAAATACACTTTTGAAAATCCTCATTAGACAGCATATTTTCACAAGTAGGGTGAGCATCTAATTCAACACAGTCTTGTGAGGTAAAGGGAGGCAGGTGCAGGATTAAGATGGTGCGTAATTAAATTGCTTAAAAAGTGGAGAATCTCCCTTACATGTACGCTTCCGGGACTTGGTATGTCGCAATGACGTCAGGACAGACGACGTGCTGACATCATCGCGACATACGAAGTCCCAGAAGCGGGAGAGCGTTTTTAAACTATCTGTATTATATACATGTAAGGGAGATGTTCTCCCCTTTTTAAGCAATTTAATTACGAATAATTGTGTTGGATCTTGTGACACTATGTGGAGCATCTTTTTCCGAGTGGGATATCCATAAGCTTATGAAAACGAGGGGCACAGGAAAGAGCATGTACAGGAGTCCGATGTACCGAGTAGCCCAAAGGCCCTGGCAGGGTAAAACAGCCACAGGTGTCCTGCAGGTCAGATCTATCTGGTAAGCAGACATTCTTCCTTTGGTGATGGTCACATGCTGTGTTGGTATAATATGGGACTTGGATTAACTGGAATATCCTGTTAACTGTGATTTGAGAACCTTAACCTCCCTGGCGGTATGATTATTTCTGATTTTAGGTGCTGAAAGCGGTACAATTATTTTGCACAGAAATTTGGCGTTTTATATTGTAGGCCTGTAATTCTTAGGAATAATTCCCTTAAATCTGTCCAAACCAGAGTCTAGTAGACATCCCGGGTATGATAAAGTTTGAAAAACGAAATAAAAAATTATAATATAATAAATAACTATAAATAATTATAACAAATAATAATATAATAATAATAAAAATTATATAATAATATAATCAAATCAAAAACACTGAAATTTGCTCAGTTGCAGAATTTTAGCTTTTGTTACTTTTAGTGTTTGATGACGGATCTCCCCACAAATCACTATCGCTCAATTCTGCGAGTGATTCTAATTTATTATCGCTTTTTTCTAGCTGCTCTAAAACCACTTTTGATGTAAAGGGACAGTTTTGGTTGCTATGGGCAATCTCCAGTTTCCTGGCAGAAAGAACAGTTTTATATATATAAAACTGCATGCAGGACACTGGGCAAACCACTAGGGACAAAGGGGATGTGTAGTTTTTTTGATACAGTACTGTAATCTGTAAGATTACAGTATGCTGTATCTATACTGTGTGTTTTACTTTTGAATTTACCGCCGAACTCCATCCCCGTGCGTCGCACCGCTCGCAGGGAACGGAGCTCGGCACTGTGAATCGAGCGAGACACAGCGGCTCGCCGATCACAGCGGGGAGACATCGCAGGATCCAGGGGACAAGGTAAGTATGCTCTTCCTGGATCCTGCGATGCAAGCCCGAGTCTGGCTCGGGGATACCGCTTTTGGTATAAAAAATCCAACCCGAGCCAGACTCGGGAATACCGCCAGGGGGGTTAATGTGTGAGGCTTCTCTACTGTATCTTTGCACCATCTTAATCCTGCACCTGCCTCCCTTTACCTCACAAGACTGTGTTGAATTGGATGCTCACCCACCTTGTGAAAATATACTGTCTAATGAGGATTTTCAAAAGTGTATTTATCAATATATTTGCAAGTGTATTTATCAATATTATACTGACATGCTTATGAATAGTATGTTTTACTAAATGTTCAAGCGCGACTCTTTTTTTATACTTATATCATAAAAATGCTTGTCAACATGCTACAATAGATAGATGATATTTTATTTTTTTTTCATAAATACCTTTAATTCATTATCTTCTGAAGCACTTCTGGCTCCAGTGTCCATGCTTCCTATGCACACCTGGGATATCGGCGTCATGTATCCCAGGAGCCCATGGGAGTCGCCTAATACCGAAATCTCGCACTATTTCCCGACCAGAAATGGAGTTTGGTGAGTTAAGAGTTTGGAGGAAAGGGCGCAGTGCGGTGGCATTACTGCGCAGGCACGAGATTGGGAGGTGCATGCTGGGTAGCCAGCTGCACCAAATCCCGGAAATAGATACAAGAGGGCTTTAGATGCCCACAGACCCTTACTGCTTTCAAGATCAAGGTAGTTTTACTCTATTTCAGTGGTTCTAAAATCCTGTCCTCAGGACCCACTAACAAGCCAGATTTTAAGTATTACCTTGGGGAGATGCAGACTAGAATACTGCAATCACTGAGCAAATTATATCACCTGTGATGTATTTCAGTTATTTTGCAAACCTGGCCTATAAGTGGGTCCTGAGGACAGAAGTTGAGAACCACTGCTCTATTTAAACCTAAATTTAAAGGAGTAAATTAATAATAATATCTAAAAGTTTTGAGGGATTGTAAAAGGAAATTTTTTTTCCTAAAGGATTTGTAAGAATGGATGTACAAAATGCAAAAAATCTCAGAACCTGTCAGGAAAGGTTCCACCCGCTGATGATACTGTCTGACATTTGGCGTGCAGTACTGTGGTCCACCAGCAGGTGTTTCCTGGCAGTCTGGAACTGCCAGGGGAGCCTTCCCCTGTTGGAGGTATTATGTGATCCTCGGTCCGCAGTACTGGTGTCCACCAGCGGGTGGTTCCTGGCAGTGTGGGGCCAATATCATCTCCTGCAATCAGGCATCACCTATATAAGCAGTATAAGTACCCGGCAGACACACTGATGCCTTTCCTTGGTATCTTTCCTTGCGCCCTGACCCTGAACCTGTGAAGCTCTGTATCTGCATCTGTACCTGTACCTGATCCTGTTCCTGTCTGTTACCTGAACCCTGGACCCTTAGCCTTGTACCTGTACCCGTCCCTCCTGTGATCCATCCATCCTCTCCCTGTCCTGTTTGTCTTCCTTTTCCCCAGCTGCTGACCTCCCGTTGACGACCCTGGCCTGTCCCTGTTAATGATTCTGGTATTCTCCTTTACTTGTATGTATTTGTCTGTCATTATTTGTGGGTTTCTATTGGTGGTTGGTTGGTTGCACATTGTAGTATATTGGAGGTGGTTGTATTTATTCACTTATCTTAATAAATCATATATTTTCACCTTACCTGCCTTTGTTCCTCTTTTGCCGCCCACACAGCTCTGGTCACACCTAATACTTGACAGAGCCAAAGTTTAGGTTGCTACCATCCAGAGCATGCTTACCGTTCTCTCAATGTTAGCAAGGATTGCTGTAAAGTAGGACCCGGGGCACTTACCAAAAGTTCCAGGACACAAACCAAGAGTTTTGTGGTCTACCTACACCTCTTCTTGAAAGAAACAATAGCAGTTGCCTAACAAATTACAACACAGATAAGTTTGAATGTCCCTTAGGTTGGTTGGCCAGTGGTCTTAGCTTCAGTCTGCTTGTACTCACATAGAACTTGAGATAAATCATTCAAGCCCTACCAGAGGTCCTGTAAAAGTTTTGATGAATCTGGCTTCTTAGGATTAAATAAAAAAAAAACTCAAGACACACTAAATGGACTTTGTGAGTTTGGCTGAATGGCAGTGATTCCTGGACAGTGTTATCAGAGCACTGATTGATTTCACTTGTTGCCTCGAGTTGTTCTTTAATAAGGTAAAACCATTTCTTTCTGTCATCATCATAAAATTCAGATCTGTCATTACAAAATGATATTTTGGAGCACATCACATGCCTGGGGGGAGGGGAACATATTTATCTGTAGGAAATCAATCTTTACTCTTGCCTGCATTTTCTTAGGATGATGGTTATTAAAATGGTCAAGAAGTGAATAAATTGCTTCTTTGTAACAGTAGAATAAGCACACAAAAAAGAAGATCAATATTTTGTACTAAAATGTTGCTCTTTACTATATCTGTGTATAATAATGCATTTGTTCTCTTAGTTTCTGTCTCTGCCTAAACTAATGTTAAAGTGTATTTCCACCTTTTGGATAAATAAAAAATAATAATAACCAAATTGAATCTTGGGATATTTATATATTGTCAAATATACTTAGTGGATTTTTGGCTTCATCTTCTCTTCTGTGCCTCCCATTTGGATCTGTTTTTAAATTAATTTTAGAAACTTATAGGCAAAGGGTGGTTGTATTTTCTTCAGAACAGTGAGAAAATATAACTAGACAGGTTATGGTGAGGTGGACTTTTAGGAACCAAATGACCTCCACGAAATGTCTTAAAGACCTATGTTGAGCTGCAGTAAAGTATACATGAACACAGTATTACCATAATGCATGTTACATGCAGACATGAGCGTTTCATTATGATTCAGTTTGTAAAAATAACATTTTCGAAGATTCTGATGCATACAAATCTCTGAATGGAAATAGTAACCATACTGTCATCAGTGCAGTACAGCGTTATCATATAACTGGTGTGGCGGTGATCAGGGAAACTGACTTCCATTTCTCTTCTTTTTTCTCACATTTTTTCTTTTTTTTTTACAATTTTTTTTCTAACACACTGTGACAAGAGCAATACAGTGTTATCATATTAACACTGTACTAGTCTGGGGAAGTGATCAGGATTATTATTAATATATATATATATTTTTTTACACATTATAATTGCTTATACCAGTGAATTTCAATGGTATAAGCCAGGGTTTTTCAACCAGGGGGTTCCGCAATGAGTCCCCAGGGGTTCCGCGGCCAAATTACACACAGCACAGTACTGACCAATCATTAAAGATTTCCACTGTTAACTTCTGTGTACAAAGGAGCAGGAGAGATCACATCCAGAATCCTCCCGCCTCTCTCCTCCTCCATGCTGTTCTCTGTACGTTTGCCGGCAAAACTGAAAGCTATGCAAGCCACCACGTCCTACCAACCCATGATGTCATCGGTTACTAAGGGCAGGCCGGGTGGCTTGCACAGCTTTCAGTTTTGCCGGCAAACATACAGAGAACAACATAGAGGAGGAGAGAGCTGGGAGGATGCCGGATGTGATCTCCCTACTCCTTTGTACACAGAAGTTAATAGTGGAAATCTATAATGATCGGTCAGTACCAGGTTGTGTGTGATTTAGTTGTGGCAAGGGCAAAGGGGGGGCTTCAGGAGGAGGGGATTTGTGCTAGGAGGGGGAATTTTGGAGAGCGGTTTGTGCTAGAAGGGGAGATTTGTGCTGGGGGATTTAAGATTGGAGGCGATTTGTGCTAGGAGAGGGGATTTGTATAGGAGGGGAGATTTAATGAGGTGTTGTGTGCTAGCAGGGGGCTTTGGGGGAATTTAAACCCTACTGATCACTTAAATCTGCCTTGAAAACTGCATTTTAGGGCTTTTTTTACACCAGTTGCAGTGTGATAACATGTGTGAAATTACACATTTTCCCACACAACACAAAAATCTACTGCATTTTGCAGTTGTGTGCAGGTGCCTTTAATTCCTAATGATATCCACACGTAGCCACCAATTGTATGTGTGTTTAAGCCCACTAAAACGCGTGGTACCGCAGTACCATGCATTTTGGTGGGGCTCAATTAAAAAATCATGCCAGCACCTTTTTCCGTGTCTCACAAGCATAGAGCAGCCTAATAAAAAATGCAACATGTGGGAACACGCAAAAAAAAACGTACGCCGGTTGCATCTCCTTGTGTGCACGAGCCCTTTAGACTGTTGTGCTCCAGGATTGTGCGCAGTTCTAAAAGGTGCATTGAATGAAAAATTGTTGAAAAACACTGGTATAAGGAACCATTTTTACTGAACGAAATGGGTTCATTCAGTGTCTTTTGTTGTGATTAGCTGTGATTGGCCAAAGCTAATCATATGGTACAGATGGGCTGTCATTGGCCCTGGTCTGTACCATGTGATAACTATGACCAATCACAGCTAGCCACACAATTGTATACAATGGATGGCATGAAAGGCAGCCATATAATGCTTACAACTGTTATATGATCTGCTGTGATTGGTCACAGTGATCACATGGTACTGGCATTGGTACCTGTCAAAACTAGGTCTAAATAAGAAAAATAAACCTCCAAAAGTGGGAGAGGAGGAGAGGGTCAGGTGAGGTTTCACTTTAAAATTTATAATTTCCTGAGGGAGTGGTTGTTATGTGAATAATTCTGTATTCTACTCTTAACATAGAGCAGCACTGGGATGCAGCCAGGGACAAGGACATGTCAGGACAGCTGATTAAAAACTGTGACTGTCCTGGCAAATCCGGGACAGTTTGCAACTATGGGTGATTAGGGTGTGCCCAGGCAGACCCCGTGCGCATGCCAATGAGTATATGTGTTCCTTCTTCACACCTGCTACATGCTCCATGCCCCCGGGACCAAAAGGGGTGTATCAAGGATAAAAAAAAAAATATTTTAATACCTGGTCTCATTGCAGAAAAATGAACAGTTCTTAAAGAGTAACTCCCCTTATGTTGAGAAAAAACATTCCCCTCTGGGTGATCGATGTACATTGCAAGGATTTTAACAAACTTTGTTGCAGATTCCTACCTTTTGTTATTCTGAAGGAATAGCTGTTTGTTTGTCTTTGTCCATGTGCTCAATGAATCTGTATGGGAGTGATTTTATCATTATCAATCAGCTGCTGCACCTGCAGGGCTCTAATAAGGAAACTTGCAGGGTCTGCAAGTAAAGCGCTGCGTAAATTGACTGCACTATATAAGTGCCTGACATAAATAAATAAATAAGTATATGCTATATTGTTATTTTTTTATTTGTTTTGTTTTTTTTTTCCATGGAGTTGCTATTACGCTATGACTTGTAAAGAAATCGTATATGCTATATATATATATATATTTTTAATTTGCTGTTATTTTTTTCCATGCAGTTGCCATTACAATAAGACTTGTGTAGCAATCATATATGCTATATAGTTTTTTTTTTTATTTGTTCATTTTTTTTCTATGGAGTTGTCATTACAATATGACTTGTGGAGCAATTGTATATGCTATATATATTTTTTTCTATTTGTTATTTTTTCCCCATGGAGTTGCCATTACAATATGACTTGTGAATCAATCGTATATGCTATATATATATTTTTTTTTATTTGTTAATTTTTTTCCCATGGAGTTGCCATTATAGTATGACTTGTGAAGCAATCGTATATGCTATATAATTTATTTTTTTATTTGTACATTTTTTCCTATGGAGTTGTCATTATAATATGACTTGTGGAGCAATTGTGTATGCTATATATATTTTTTTTCTATTTGTTATTTTTTTCCCATGCAGTTTAAATTACAATATGACTTGTGAATCAATTGTATATGATATATTATTTTGTTTTTTTTTATTTGTTAATTTTTTTCCCATGGAGTTGCCATTATAGTATGACTTGTGAAGCAATCGTATATGCTATGTAATTTATTTTTTTATTTGTAAATTTTTTCCTATGGAGTTGTCATTATAATATGACTTGTGGAGCAATTGTATATGCTATACAGTATATATTTTTTTCTATATGTTATTTTTTTTTTTCCATGGAGTTGCCATTACAAGTTGACTTGTGAATCAGTCGTATATGCTATATATATATATATATATATATATATATATATATATATATATATATATATATATATATATATATATATATATATATATATATATATATATATTTATTTTTTTTATTTTTTATTTGTTCATTTTTTCCCATGGAGTTGCCATTATAGTAGGACTTGTGAAGCAATCATATATGCTATATAATTTATTTTTTTATTTGTACATTTTTTCATATGGATTTGTCATTACAATATGACTTGTGGAGCAATTGTATATGCTATATATATATTTTTTTTCTATTTGTTATTTTTTTTTTCCCATGGAGTTGCCATTACAATATGACCCCAGTAGAGACACCCTTTAATTATACCAACCTATTCCGCTGTACTTGTTAACATCAATGATTCCACTAAGAGTCCCAATGATGGGAAGTTGAACATGTTGCTTTAAGCTGTTCCATGAACCAAAAATCCACTTCTAGCCCCAAACCAAGCAAGATAACAATCTTCTCCATTTAAACCGTGACAATGAGATAAATGTGTACGGGAGGTTTTGTTTTGATAGCTGACGTGACACCTGGGGAAAGTCTAAAGCTTGTTTTTTTGTTGTTGAGATGTCGTTTTTGTTGCTAAGAATACATATACACACATGGATTCCTTGCAGTACATGACTCAAAGATTGATTTTTTTGGATAAACAAATGGTTTAAAGCTATTGCTTGCCTGGAGCAAAAACATCATATTCTGCATTTCAAAGTGGAAGTACATATCTTTATAGCGATAGTTCCGAATTCCCCAGAAGGCATCACACAGATAAATCATTCTTTTAAAAGTATTTTGCTCACCTTTGTAGAAGAGGAACTTGGGGTTTATTGAGTGTAGGAACGCTTCATTCCCATAGTAACCGGTGCTACAGCGATATTGATCAGCGACGTCCAAGGCACGGCGGACTGACAGGAATACATAATGACAGTTGCTCTCCTCTGTAGATGTATTTTTCCACGCCGTTCCTGTAGGTAACAACAAACGGCCTACGTTTGTTGTAAGAATGTTTGCCTTGCGTTCATGTGTCTATTGAAATGCCCGGCGGGTTTTTAGCTGGGGACACGGTGTAGAAATCAAACTGTTCTTGGTCTCATCTCGTTAGGAGTTTGAGTGGCAGAGCAGAAAAGTGATCACAGCAGCTTTGTTTTTACAGAGTTAGAAAAAGAGGAGGCGGATAATATGCTGTACAGAGATTATGCGGCTTTTATTATTGGAATTCACACATATGCTACAAACTGCAGCAATTTACCTCTTGAAGCGGACGGGAACTTAAAAAGTGAAGGTTTGCAGTCTTATAGGGAACATCTAGAAATGTTCCCTGTGCCCTAAAAAATCTGCCTTTAATCATAAATTCTTCCTGAAAAATAGCAGTTCACTTCCTGTGCCTAGGCACATCTCCAAACATCTAAGGCCTCTGACTGCTAGTCTCATGAGATTCAGAGTAAGATTTAGTGACGCCAACACTGCACTGCTCACTGTTCTCCTTGCTGGAGAGGAATCTGTACCTGAGGAGCTGTAGTGGAAGGATCTCCCTATTTCCGTTTAATCTATTCCATTAATCTGTGATAATGCCTCTCAACTTTTTGCACCACCTATTAGCAAAAGTATGTAGGCATAGGAAATAATCCCTGCCAAGCCCCCTTAAACAAGAAATATACCGAACAAATTATTATTTATTTATTTATTATTTATTATTTATTTAGTTAATTATTCGTTCTTCTCAATACTTCCTGCTCTCTAGCTCCCTCGTCACCTCCTCCCATGCTCGTCTCCAGGACTTTTCCAAAGCCTCTCCAATCCATTGAATGCCCTACCCCAATCTGTCCGCTTATCTCCTTCCCTATTAGCTTTTAGTCCAGTGGTTCTCAACTCCTGTCCTCAGGGCCCACTAACAGGCCGGATTTGAAGTATTACCTTGGGGGAGATGAAGACTAAAATACTGCAATCACTGAGCAGCAAATGATATCACCTGTGATGTATTTCAGTTATCTTGCAAACCTGGCCTGTTAGTGGGTCCTGAGGACAGGAGTTGAGAACCATTGTTTTAAACGATCCCTGAAAACCCTTCTCTTCAGAGAAGCCTACCCTACCTACACCTAAAAACTGTATTTTTATTTTCTCCATCAGCCCCCCCCCCCCCCCCAAATTATTACCTTTTGTTTCCACTTGACCTTCCCTTCTAGATTGTAAGCTCTAACAAGCAGGGCCGTCTGATCCCTCCTGTATTGATTTGTATTGTAAGTGTACTGTCTGCCCTCATGTTGTAAAGCGCTGTGAAAACTGTTAGCGCTATACAAACCCTATATAGTAATAATAATAAACCCACAAATGCTTTTTTTTTTACCACTACTACTCCTTTATATTGGCTTTTGAAATGTACAAATGCAGCAATTTAGAAATTGGATGAAAGGTTTAGCACTGGAAAAAGACTTTTTGAAAGATAAAAAGTGCACTTTATATATAATTATACAGAAATGTGTGTGACAATTATAAGTATGGGCTGCTGCACTTTTATCACTCCTTGGATATAAGGAGATAATGGAAAAAAATATGAAAATTGAAAAGGTTGCGCTGTCTCATAAACAAAGAAAAAACTCTTATCAAAAAATATAGCAAGCACAGTATAACAACTAGTGATAAATAAAGAGTTCAATAAACAAGTGTCCATGCGTATCAAAAATTATTCCATTAGTATTTCACCAATTGGATGTGCTATCCACCGTTCCCAATGATAATAAAGTATAAGAAGCCAAATGAAAATTTAATTGGCCTCTTACCAAATTCCGAAAAGTTTCGGAATTTATTAAATAAGAGTACAGACCGCAACGGAGAGTGCACGCAAGGGGCTTTGAAGACGTCTACTAATGACGAAACATGTAGGGCGTGGCTACGTTGTAAGCCGTCACGATTGCCCCATGTTATGCACGGGTTATTACGATTTTTATATGCCGGCTTGTTTTTAATTGTATTTTCACCTCACAGAGCGTGCACTCTCCGTTGCGGACTGTACTTTTATTTAATAAATTCCGAAACTTTTTACACTATTGGAGCTCTGCTCTTTTGTTTTTTCCTTTGCCACACTGGGAGCAAGAGAGCTTTCCTTCCCCCCTCTCCAGGCGTTTCACTTGGACCAGCCCGGATCGGAGACAACATTCCTAACAGCTGCTGGGGAGATCTTCTCATTACATAGTCCCTGCAGAGGGCAAAAATCTGCATGCCTGATAGACCCTGCCAAGGAGGGGGTCCAACACGGAGGGTAAGAGTCCACCTTTATCACTTTCTCACTTATTGGAGTCACCGCCAGTGGATTTGCACCATCCTGCACATCTCTCTCCTTTGTCAATCCACTCATAGGGGGATTAGTTGCTGCTGAGCTGTATAGTGGATGGAAGCTTTTTTTCACTGATGAACTTTTTATATTTGAACCCATGGACTGAGTTTGTTTGATTTTCAGATTTTCACGCTATTAATATCATTGTATTTCACATGTACACATTTTTTGTTTCTTCTTTTTATTTGAGTTTTTATGTTTTGCACTTATATATTTTTACCACTCATGGAGTCATTTACTTGCTCTCAGTAGATTGTGGTTTTCACTACTACCCACATGTATTCACATCTATGTGTGTATTTTCATATAATTAGATTCATAGCAGTGCAGCCATTGGCTCCCACTGCTGTCCATCAAATCCAATGATGCGAGCGCCGGGGGGCGGGGCCAAGTCTTGCATTCGGCCTCTATGGATGCCGAAAGGTGGACTCGGGAGCGCGCCCGCAAGGTAACCCCCTCGGGGAAGCGCTTCTCCTAGGGGGTTATCAGATATGGGGAGGAGCCGCGAGAGCCGCCGGGGGACCCCAGAAGAGCAGGTTCGGGGCCACTCTGTGCAAAACGAGCTGCACAGTGGAGGTAAGTATGACATGTTTGTTATTTTTTTATATATTTTTTTAATTTACCTTTACAAATAAACCCTCGTTTTTACACACTATGCGATGAGCTCTCTTTCTGTGTTCCCTTATCCTGCACACACACCTGAGTGAAGCACAGTGATCATCCTGAGTGAGGCAAGCTGTGCTGGGACGCTGTGGAATATACTTTCAGTGTGGAGCCAGAGTCCAGAGTGAGAAAGGTTGGGACGCTGAGCCTGGAGCTGTCAGATCCATCCATCCATCTTGGAGGTTGAGAGACACACAGAGGTTGTGGCCAGGCATCGAACATTTTCTTACCTCATGCGTTAGATGATCTCTTATAATTTAGAGATCAATGGAAGTTGGTAAGAGGCCAATTTAATTTTAATTTGTATTGTTATACTTTATTATCACTGGGAACAGTGGATTGCACATACAATTATATAGATCAGACCAAAATAAGGAATAAATGAGGAGGAAAGAGGGGCAGAGGGACTTTGTTTCACACCAGGGACAGTCCCTCTAAATCAGGGAAAGTTGGAAGCTATGTGTGATTCCTCCACGTCTCTTGCTGCATCCTGATCATTACTGCACTGGTCATCAGATCACCAGTCATAACTGGGACAGCTCTGACAAAAGGAAGCAAAGCCCTGCTCCTCTGCAAAGATGGCTGTTCCCACACAGAGGCACAGTATAGAACAAGGCGTGGTGAGTCAGTATTTGGAAAAATGATCTGCTGCAGAGAGCCAACAGGCAATATTGGTGATTCTTGACCTATGCCTGCCTTTATTGGGCACGGTTTCCACAGAACAGGACCTAGCTAAAAGAGAAAGTTATTCACAAATCTCATCTGCATTACAAATACCTAAAAACTGGATCTTAAAGTGGTTAAGTCACATATGTAGCGCACCCCGTAAGGAGCCGCAAGTAGAATGGGATTCCCCACCCTGCACAGCCAAGCACACTGAATTTCCACAGCACTCAGAGTCAGAGAACAGTCCATGACTTTTTTTTTTGTTTTATTTGAGGGTAATATACTTGGATGGGGATAGGGGTATTATGGGATGCCCACTTGACTTCAAACAACTTCAGGGATACTTCTTCTTATATACAGTCCTATATACACTCCACTCTTCCTCCAGCACTCATTTGCTTGCAGAATCCCAGCTGTGTCACTCTAAAAAGATCTGTAGCAAAGGCCCACATCAGGCAGGAACTCACAGCCCCTATACTTGTAGCACATTGCAGTGACACAGCTAACACAATTTCAGCACTTCCTCCCATGGTCACTGAGGCCAGCACCACCTTTTCAGGCACTGCCTGCCCGCCTGGCTGCAGCTGCCCCTTTTACTAGCCCTCCTGGCTAACTTCTCCACAGTCCTCCCAGACTAAACACTCACCAGTCCACCTGGATGACTTCTCAGGAGATCTCCCAGACGTGCTGACCTGCTCCCGCTGTCCTCACACTTGCTTCCTTTCCCTTCAGGAAAGGATTCCTCAGTGTGTTGTAGAGGGTCCCTCCAGCACCCAAGCCCCAGGCCCGAGGTCACCCCCAGACTAGGGTGTGCCCTCAAGGGCCACCAACAGCCTCCTCAGCACTCCATCTCCATCTTCCACCCGACTGCCCCTGCTGGCATGACTTATGAGTATTTATGAGGTGACCTGCCTCCTGCCAGCCCATTTTGCTGGGGATTGGCTGGGGACCTCATCAATACTCCAAGCAGCTCCTCCTAGACTCCACCCTCCACTTCTCAAAGCTTCTCCAAGGTTCCAGAAAGCACGGGGAGTCACCGGAGATGCTGCTTGCTGAGTCATCTAGCCTCCCTGTGTCACTCCGCCCTGACCCAGATTCAACCCAGGCCTGGCTCTCAGCCAAGCCTAATTTACTGTATCTGCACTACAGCTTACCAAAAACAATCTACAACTAGCACACTAGAGGGTGCTACACCTATATAAAACACTTGCATCCCCTTTGTTTTATGAAGATAAACATTTTTTTTAAATTATAATCCTAAATACCTTCTTGCACAGTTCCGCTGTGCGGTCAGGTGATCCGGCTCTGCTCTCCTTTTCTGATCTAAGGAGAGCAGTGGGAGGGGCTGAGATTCCTCTCTGAGGTATGCCAGCCAGCAGAGGGAGGTCACATGACTGCACAGTGGCTCTGTGCAAGAAACTATTCAGGATTATACTTGAATAAAATGAACATACTGTGCTTTATATCTTCATAAAAAAGGGGATAAAAGGGCTTTCTATACATTACTTTACAGGAATAGTGGCAGGAGGGGAGGGGTGGGGCTAGGAAGAGATTGGCTTTCACTGCAAAGACTACTGAGCAGGCAGGGAGAGAGGAGGAGAGGGGGATAGGGAGAGCCTGACCACACAGTGGGATGATGGAGGGACATAAACTCACTATGTTATCATGGATCAACAGCCATGATTACTGTGGTCAGTACACATAGTGGTACACAGGAACAGGCAGGTTCAACCAGGTATTTTGCAACATAGAGTTATACAATTTACACTACACAAGCACTGTGCTATAGATCATGGGGCCCTCCAGCTGTTGCGGAACTACAAGACCCAGGTGGCATTGCAAAGGTGATAGTTATAAGTATGACTCCCAAAGGCAGAGGCATGATGGGAATTGTAGTTTGGCAACAGCTGGAGGGCCACAGGTTGAGCACCCCTTCTACAGATCATGCTTTAAAGGAACAAGAGCATTTTTTTGGATTACAATCCCTTTAAGGGCCCTTTTTGAGTGAATGTCCACCCAAACCTGATTTTTCATTTTTTTGGTCAGTACTGAGTACTGAGTCATGGTGGAGCTTTCCTCTTCAAATAAAAATTTGCAAGCAGGAAGTTTTCCTTTATTGCAGAAGAGACATAATACAAAGACATCTTCACCAGAGAGTGGATGAAGCATCACTGAAGCAAGGGTATGTTCCACTTTAAACTGTCTACTTATATTTTTTGTCTCTCAAAAACTTCTGTGGCATTGCCATGATTTAGTTCCCAAGTTTGCAAATATGCCATAGGAAGGGAATCCTATTTTTCGTGTTGGCTTCTCTATCCTCTGGGTGGAGCATGAAGCCATGTTTTAGTAGAAGGGCAAAGACTATTAAGTGGCATGTAGCAGAGACACACTCAATGGAGATGAGATGTCAACACTGATGTCCTCAAAAATATATAGGACCTTTGGTAATTCATCCCATTTCAATCTACCTGAATTGGCAGGTCTTTTGCTAAATAAAGTTGAGTAACCTATTCTTGTCCTTGACACCTAGCACCCAAGACACCTCCCCTCAACAAAATTCCACATATCCGTTTGAATAGATATAATCACTAAATAAAGTATATGATAAAAGCAAATATACTAATAAGTTAATAAGTACAATAAGTAAATAATAAGTAGCTATAAATATGATAATAATAACGAATTCAAAGTAAGCCTGCCCTGGAAGGGCACTTATTGTGCTACCATGTTTCATCCTGGTCAGCATCAGGGAAGCCCGCTTTGAGCAATGACATACAGCCTTCCCTGGAGTTAATGCTTGTGTATGCATTCCTTGAAGGAAATCAGCAATTCTGAGGTTCAAAAAAAATGTAATGCTACCCTTCCTATGGAACAGCTAGATATATAGGTCCTCCTGCTGCTCCCAGTGGTGACCTGTCCTGTACTTGGAACCACAATACAATCACAGACAGACCAGTAACAGACGAACTGGCTTTATTGAAACTAGCAAAATCCCTGGAAAAGAAGATTGGATTAGACAAGTGTAACAAATACAGCATCAATAAGATATCAAATATTGGCACAGACAAGTCAGATAACAGCACAATTGATAGACTCTACAGGGGCATGGCCTATCTTCAAGTCTCAGTTCCTAAATAAGCCACTGGTCAGTAGAAGATTAGCTACTATCTGTCAGTGTTAGGATCCTTTAACTCTGTGAAGTGCTCACTCTCCAGTTAGAGCCTTTGAAATAATCAGAGTAAAGCAAGTGACACAGTCCCCTTTGGTAGAACTCCCCATGGCAGAAAGTGTTAGCAAACAGTAACCAATTAAAAACACAGTGGTGGCGAATAGGCCTCTCAACAACCCAATGCTCTGTAGATGTCCTCCTAGGTGCAATCTGTTCTTCTCCAGACGATATTATGGACAGGGTGGATGCAGACTGAAGATAGGCCACAGTACCTCTGACTTGATCAATGGTTCTCAACTCCAGTCCTGTCCTCAGGGTCCACCAACAGGCCAGGTGTGCAAGATAACTGAAACACATCACAGGTGATATCATTTGCTGCTCAGTAATTGAAGTATTCTAGTCTGCATCTCCCCACGGTAATACTTCAAATCTGGCCTGTTGGTGGGTCCTGAGGACAGGAGTTGAGAACCACTGGAATAGATAAAGGTCCACAACTGGACGATGTCAGTCAAAAGTCAGCCCTGAGTCTTGTTCCTTCCGGCCTCACTCCAGCCTGGTCTCTATCAGGTCTAGTAGGCAGAGCTACTGTCCCAACCAATCAGAAACTTCACGCCCTGTTGCTAGAGGCAGGCATAATCCTTTGTGCCCTGTTGCTAGAGGCAGGCATAATCCCAGGCTCTGGCTAAAGCCAACTAAAAACTACCTTCTGACCTCATCTCTTACTGTGCTGTTCATAACCAGTGATCTGTGGCACACATTCTGCCAGTGGCTTAAGGGGCCACCTGCTGGCACTACATTATGGGTTGATTTACAAAAACTGGAGCGTGCAAAACTGGTGCAGTTCTGCATAGAAACCAATCAGCTTCCAGGTTTTTTTTGTCAAAGCTTAATTGAAAGGCTGAAGTTAGAAGCTGATTGGTGCAGCTGTGCATGGTAGCCAGATTTTTGAAATCCCCAGTTTTAATAAATCAACCCCTATATCTTTTAAAAAAATGCAGTTGTTTATACTGTAATACACAAAATAAATGATGTTGCTTCCAATTGGTGTTAACATCTCATTTGGGTTGGGGTTCTTTTTAAGTATATTGGGGTTGATCAGCTTCTATTTTTTTTTTTTGTCAAAGCTTAATTGAACAAACTGAAGTTATAAGCTGATTGGATATGATGCACAGCTGCACCGGATTTTGCACTCTCCAGTTTTAGTAAATCAACTAGACATGTGCAATTCGTTTCATTCCAAATTTGTTTTTTTTAATAAATTTTATCAAATTTTTTAATTCGGAAATATCCAAATGAACGAAAACCCTTTTAACAAATTTTTCCAAATATTCGTAAATTTGAATATTTGAAAATTCGTAAATTTGAATATTTGGAAATGCAGAAATTCCAAATTCCAAAAACCCAAAAATTCAAAAATCTGAAATAAATATAATAATATTATAATAATAATAATTAACTATTAAATTATAGGTATTGAAATTTCCTTTGAAATTTGTCTGTTAGTGAACATAACGAATACAAATTTATCCAAAGTTACAAATTATCCAAAATAACAAATGCCGTATCTAAACAAATGGAATGTAACAAATTATTAATAACTTGCTAATTTGTTTAATTATTATAACAATAGTAATAATAATAATTTTTTTATTATTATAATAACAATAGTAATAATAATAAAAAACTTTTTATTATTATTTATTATTAATTTGTTCCGTTCCATTTATTTTAGATGCGGCATTCGTTATTTCGGATAATTTGTAACTTCGGATAAATTCATATTCATTCCGTTCACTAACAGCCAAATCTGAAAGGAAATTCCAATACCATTAATTTATTAGTTAGTTATTATTAGTTAGTTAATTTGTTATTTCGAATTTTCCGACAGTCGTTCTTTCCAATTGACGGATTTTCTTTCTTATTTGCGGATTTTTGAATTGTTTGGAATTTTCGAATTTACGAATTTTTGAATTTACAAATTGTGATCATAACGAATGACTCGAAAAATGGCAAAAAACAAAAACAAATTAAACGAAAATGAACAAATTGTTCGGCAGTGCACATCTCTAAAATCAACCCCATTGTGTTGCCAACAATATTCATAAAACCCCATCATGAAGTGAATTTTCAGAAGCATGCAATATGAATTGAGCTGTAAAGGGAACCGTAAAGATAGAACTATGGGAACTGCCTTTGATGATCTACCTAGTGAATCACTGAGTTTCAGAGGTTTCAGACTCTTTGGACTTTACTGACCACCTGCCTGCTCCAGGTCAGTGAGGGTGACTAGAGTTATGTTTAGCAGACAATTCAGTAATGGCACATTCCATATTTATAATCCCTTTAGGGAAACGTAGCTAAAGTCTTTAATATTTTATACGACGCACCTCAGGCAGATCGGCACTGAAGAGGTTAAAATATTTCCCACATAAAAATGAAATATCAACACATTTTTGCCTGTAATCCTTTGAGTCCTTAATGTTTCATCAACCGCTTCAAATACACCATGCTCATTATGTTTTATCCTTATCATAAAATTTGTTAAAATGAAACACCTATTTTTTCTAATGTCCTGGCTCTATTATGCAGGCCTCTACCTGCACTGACAGCGAGATCCCTTTCTCACCTCATATTGCCTCTTGCCTGAGAAAAGAACTCCTGGGGAGTATTTGAAACCTGAAATTTAACAGAAAATCAGTGTAGGCACAGCGTAATGAATGAGAATTCCTATTTCATCTCCATTTTTATTCATCATTGTCACTGCAGAAAGCTTTAATTTATACATGGAATTAACAGCCCAGTAATGTTACCCTGTGAAAACTTTTCACAAATTCATTTTGCCTTTGTAGAGCTCAGCGCTACTTGAAAGTCATACAGAAAAGGTTTCTGCTGAGGTAAGGACGGCCTTTTATCATGTAATTGGGCAAGAGTCTACATGCATCTAAGCTGGACAATTTACATTTCTACCTTTTCATACTTTTTACTTTTGATATGCATTTTATTTTCGTTTTATCTTCTCATTATATTAAATTTACCTTTTTTTTACCCCGTGTGGCGAATCTTCCCTTTGCTGTAATGCTGTGGCCCCACCCACGTTTTGAGAATATGGACGATTGCCGTGCGTGTTTTGTATGAGGAAAAAACACCACCATGTAGAGAGAAGGTTCAATCTAACCTGGCAGTCAATTGTTTGGATTCTCTTAAAAGTTCACTGCCACATCACTGATGTTTGCCTTCTTTATTATCAAAGTTGTGGGTATAAACCCTTTTTAAGCTTGTAAGCCGGGGTTAGTGACAGGAAAAGGCCCAGTATACTGCCGTATAAACTTGCAGCCGTAGGAAATTAAAGTGGTTCTAAAGGCTCGAATATTTTTTTTATTTAAATCACAAACATGTTATACTTACCTGCTTTATGCAATGGTTTTGCACAGAAAAGCCCCAATCCTATTTTTTCTGGGTCACTGCCGGCGATCCTGGTTTCGCCCCTGTGCCGAGTGCCCCCCAATAGCAAGCCACCTGCCGTAGAGTCACTCGAGCAGGCTCTCTCCTGATCTGCGCTCCTGTGTGAATGGACATTGTCCATTCCCACACGGAGTGTGGCTTGGCCCCCACTTTGCTCTCTCTTCATTGGCTCACTGGCTCTGATTGACAGCAGTGGAAACCAATAGCTCCTGCTGCTGTATCTAGCGAGATAGCCAAGAGAGCTGGGCTCAGCCCTTCCTTCTCAGAGCTGGCCACTCAGCTGTCAGCTAATTGCCAACCCCTTTCTCTCCACAGCTACTCAGCTGTTGATGATATCCTGCTCATCAGTCCTGCCTACTTAAGCCATTCAGCCCAGTGGATCTCTGCCTTCGCCTTGGTCAACATCTCTAGAGACGCTCTCCTGTGTTCCTGTTAAAAGACTTGTTTTGCTGACATCCCTTCTGGCTCCAGATCCTGCTTGCTGTTCCACTACATTGATCCCTGGCTTCTGGTGTGGCTGACTATCTGTTCCAGTTACTGAACTTTGGCTATATTTTGACATTTGTTCTTTTTACTTTTATTATTAAACAAGTGTAATTTAACTGTACTTCTGTCTCGGTCTGATTTCATGGTTTCTGACAGGCAGACATCCTATGTTAATGCTGCACTTGTACAAAGTTATTGAGGTTGGGACTTAAAAGGCAAAGTGTGTTTTGGCCAAGAACTATGTTTCTGCTGCAGTAAACAAACCTTAAAGGGTAAATGTGTGGACATTCCCTTATTTCTGGAGGTGGGCTTGGGCTAGGAGAATGTGAGTGACCAAGATGGCAGAGTTTTTCCCATGTTAAAGGTGTGTGCGTACCCTATCTCGTTCCTGTGCAGGATGACCAGCATGGTCGTTGCTAGCAGTGAATTGGGGCTCTGCTTACAAACTTTGCTTTGGATCTGTGTCATGACCTACCCAGGGATAATGATCTGCTTCCCTCCCTCACATACAGTACATACATACATATATACAGTGGGGAAGGAAAGTATTCAGACCCCCTTACATTTTTCACTCTTCGTTATATTGCAGCCATTTGCTAAAATCATTTATCGGTAAGTTCATTTTTTTCCCTCATTAATGTACACACAGCACTCCATATTGACAGAAAAACACCGAATTGTTGACATTTTTGCAGATTTATTTAAAAAAAAAACCTGAAATATCACATGGTCCTAAGTACTCAGACCCTTTGGTCAGTATTTAGTAGAAGCACCCTTTTGATCTAATACAGCCATGAGTCTTTTTGGGAAAGATGCAACAAGTTTTTCACATCTGGATTTGGGGATCCTCTGCCATGCCTCCTTGCAGATCCTCTCCAGTACTGTCAGGTTGGATGGTAAACGTTGGTGGACAGCCATTTTTAGGTCTCTCCAGAGATGTTCAATTGGGTTTAAGTCAGGGCTCTGGCTGGGCCATTCAAGAACAATCACTGAGTTGTTGTGAAGCCACTCCTTCATTATATTAGCTGTGCGCTTAGGGTCATTGTCTTGTTGGAAGGTAAACCTTCGGCCCAGTCTGAGGTCCTGAGCACTCTGGAAAAGGTTTTCGTCCAGGATATCCCTGCACTTGGACGCATTCATCTTTCCCTCAATTGCAACCAGTCGTCCTGTCCCTGCAGCTGAAAAACACCCTCACATCATGATGCTGCCACCACCATGCTTCACTGTTGGGACTGTATTGGACAAGTGATGAGCAGTGCCTGGTTTTCTCCACACACACTGCTTAGAATTAAGGCCAAAAAGTTCTATCTTGGTCTCATCAGACCAGAGAATTTTATTTCTCACCATCTTGGAGTCCTTCAGGTGTTTTTTTACCAAACTCCATGCGGGCTTTCATGTGTCTTGCACTGAGGAGAGGCTTCCGTCGGGCCACTCTGCCATAAAGCCCCGACTGGTGGAGGGCTGCAGTAATGGTTGACTTTCTACAACTTTCTCCCATCTCCCGACTGCATCTCTGGAGCTCAGCCACAGTGACCTTTGGGTTCTTCTTTACCTCTCTCACCAAGGCTCTTCTCCCCCGATAGCTCAGTTTGGCCGGACGGCCAGCTCTAGGAAGGGTTCTGGTTGTCCCAAACGTCTTCCATTTAAGGATTATGGAGACCACTGTGCTCTTAGGAACCTTAAGTGCAGCAGAAATGTTTCTGTAACCTTGGCCAGATCTGTGCCTTGCCACAATTCTGTCTCTGAGCTCTTCAGGCAGTTCCTGACCTCATGATTCTTATTTGCTCTGACATGCACTGTGAGCTGTAAGGTCTTATATAGACAGGTGTGTGGCTTTCCTAATCAAGTCCAATCAGTATAACCAAACACAGCTGGACTAAAATGAAGGTGTAGAACCATCTCAAGGATGATCAGAAGAAATGGACAGCACCTGAGTTAAATATATGAGTGTCACAGCAAAGGGTCTGAATACTTAGGACCATGTCATATTTCAGTTTTTCTTTTTAAATAAATCTGCAAAAATGTCAACAATTCTGTGTTTTTCTGTCAATATGGGGTGCTGTGTGTACATTAATGAGGGAAAAAATTAACGTAAATGATTTTAGCAAATGGCTGCAATATAACAAAGAGTGAACAATTTAAGGGGGTCTGAATACTTTCCGTTCCCACTATATATATATATATATATATATATATATATATATATATATATATACATGCAAACTAGGGTCAATTTAGACAGGAGCCAATTAACCTACCAGCATGTCTTTGGAGCATGGGAGAAAACCAACACAAACACGGGGAGGACATGCAGTCTCTCTGAAGGTAGTGTCCTGGAAAGGACTTGAACTGAAGATGGCAAAGATGCTATTAAATGACTGTGCTTCCCAAATGTGCTCATATAAGGGCTTGTTTAAACCAGAAGCATTTGGTTGAGTTGGGACTACATTGCCCAAAGCAGTCCCAATGCAAGAACAAAGCAATTTGCCTTATGCCCTAAGGGTTCAGTTCTTCACACTTATGTGCTGTATGCTCTAAAAAGAAATAGGACGGGTTTCATTTCCCCCTGCACAGCACAACACAACATACTATAAAACATCACAATGTGCTGCAGTGCATGTTAATAGCAGATGGTGGAAAAAAAGCTCTCTGAAAAAGCATTGCACATTGTGTTAAAAAAGCATTGCAGTGCAGCTCAGTGCATTGCAGCTAAAAAAAAAATCATACTTTTTATGCATGCATTATGATGTAATACAACACTCTGAAAAGCAAAGCAGTTTGCCTTCAGACTGTCAGTCTGTAATTAAAATTGTGAACCGAGCAGGCTGGGAGGATGTCAAGCAAAGAGCCACTCCCCTGACTTATTCACTTGTATGTGTTAATTTCAGTATGAGCTATTGAGGTCCCTGAACAGCAGGTTTTATTGAAGTTGATACACTTTAAATATATTTACCTTAGTCCCTCCTAGGTGAGGGAGGTAGCCCAGCTTCACTGTCCCATCTGGAGGGAAGAAAGACCAGTGAACAGCCATTCGCTAATTTACCCTAGCTAGAATTAACCTGGAAGCGAAATGTAAAACGTCACTTCCAGTTTCTAATGTCACTTTTCCTTTACCTTGCTGCCAGGGACAAAGCAGGGATCCCTGATGAAGTCACGTGATGTGACAATACGCGATGGGATTGGAGCAATAGGCCTAAACTGGAAGTGACGCAAACGGACGAGCTTGTGGCTGGCAGAGTATTACCTGAACGTTAACTAAAAGTGAGTGTATTACCTTCTATGCTATTTCTAATAAACATCCCTTCATACGATATTACACTATCTGGGATCTTTCTTCCATTTTATAACATGCTGAGTGAACCTATTAGAAAGGAGGCTGTATCCATCCCAAGTGTCAGGGCTGGGCTCAGCCCTTCCTTCTCAAAGCTGTTCGCTCAGCTGTCGTCTAATTGCCAGCTCCTATCTCTCCACAGTGACTCACCTGTTGATGATATCCTGCTCGTCAGTCCTGCTTACTTAAGTCGGCCAGTCCAGATGATCTCTGCCTTCGTCTTGGTCACATGTCTAGAGACGCTCTCCTGTGTTCCTGTTAAAGAGTTGCTTGGCTGACATTCCTTCTGGCTCCAGATCCCGCTTTCTGTTCTACTACGCTCCTCTCTGGCTCCCTGATGTTTTGGCTTGTCTGACTATTCATTTCGGTTCCTGAACTCTGGCTATGTTTTGACTACATTTACTCTGTTTACTTTTTTTAATTATTATTAAACAAGTGTGATTTAACTGTACTTCTGTCTCAGTCTGATTCATGGTTTCTGACACCAAGGAGGACTGGAGAGGTGGCTGTATCCATTTTAAAGAGTTACCGGTGTGTGCACTCTCTGTGTCCAGATCTCCCGGTCACTGAGGCATTAGACCCAAGTTATACTGTAGCCTTACAGCAGTAAGGTGAGGGGCTAGTACACACTTAGGTGTCACCTTAGCTTGGATTAGCCAGGCATCTGCCGTTTATCTCACTATTCACGGTGAAGGGAATCATCACCAATTTTCAATCTTGGATGTTTTTTATTCATTCTTTTGTGTTGATGTATCAGTCTCTCCTGGGACTGTCATATGTTAACAAGAAGAAAAGCTTCCCCGTGGGGTTTTTTAGCAGCAATCGAGAGTCACAGAAAAGTTAGTAAAAAATAGATATTTTTTATTATTAAAAAACAATATGACAATACTGTACAAAACATGAGCTCTGGTATACATTGTGCGAGACCAAAGGATTGAGAGGAGGGGGAAAAAAATGGTTGACAATACCAAATAAAGTACAGATTCCAAATCATTTGAAAATTCTCAGCTTTACAGTAATGGAGTTTGGTTGTACTGTCTAATGTACAGGAAAAAAGCCTGGGCTTTTTTTGATAATAAAAAATATCTATTTTTTACTAACTTTTCTGTCACTCTCAATTGCTGCTAAAAAAACCAACGGGGAACCCTTCCTTCTTGTTAAGATTTGCTATTCGGGGTGTGCAGCCTTTTAGACTCTATATATGTGCCATATCATGCTATAGTTGGGACTGTCATATATAATTTGTTTGTTAGCCACCTAAGGAAGGGGTGGTTCTTTGGATGTTTATTTGTTACATCTATTATACCACCATTGTCATGAATCTATTTTAGAATTCACTGGCACTGTTTTGCACTTTGCACTTTATTATGTCACTGTTTTTTATGATATTGTTATATGCACTTTATCACAGAGTATTTTGTTTACTTATTAGTATTCTACACTGTTATTTCAATATTCCATGTTTTTTGCATTTTGCACCTTACTGTATTTTATTCATAATTACTAACAGAGAGCTCACAGCGCAGCATCACTATTACTCATTTATCACACTTTACAGATTGTCACACACACCGGAGTGAGAGCAATAATTCTAGGCCCATAATCCCTTTATTTCTAAACTGATGACCTGTGGGGGCTTTTAAAGCATCACTTATCGAAAATGTAGGGTATTGAAGTGCATTTTGCGGGCACACACAAATTTAAAGCTTGACATGCCGAGTATCTATTTACTCGATGCAACCTCATCTTTTATATTTTGCCAAAAGAATAGGTAATATATTGGGGTTGATTTACTAAAACTGGAGAGTGCAAAATCAGGTGCAGCTGTGCATGGTAGCCAATCAGCTTCTATTCAATTAAGCTTTGACAAAAAATATGGAATCTGATTGTTTTCTATGCAATGCTGCACCAGATTTTGCATTCTCCAGTTTTAGTAAATCTACCCCATTGTGTTTGCGTGTCCTAAAATTAAAGTAGTATTAAAGGTTCAGCTTTAAAAAAATAAAAATCACAAACATGGTATACTTGCCTCCTCTGTGCAGTGTATTTGCACAGAGCAGCCCGGTCCCCCTCTTCTCAGGTCCCCCGTTGGCGCTCCTGGCTCCTCTCCATTTGGCCAGTGCCTCTTGCTATGGGGCACTGGTGACTGGTGCTCGATAATAATTCGGGGGGGGGCAAACCAACGCCAACCCCCCCCCCCCCGGTGGGAGACAAACACCGGTAACAATAATCTAAACACCCCCTCCCCCATGGGAGACGAAAACACCGGGAACCCTAATTAAAAACCCTACCCCCCCTTCCCGCCACGGGATATGGTCAGCCTCCTTACCTCTGTCCTGCCCATCCCCTCCTTGAGCCGGAATGGCGGCTGGTGGGTCCATCGGTCTTCTCTTGCTTCTCCACCGGTCATGCGTCTCCTCCCTCCTCCTCCTCCCCCTTGGCCAATAACATTGCTTCTCCTTTCGGCCAATCGGGAAACGGGTCTCACGAACTGCTTCCTGATTGGCTTGGAGGAGAATCAGTGTGAGAATAGCAAATATTCATATTCTGCGCCCTGAGCCCACCCTTTTGTGAAGCCTATTAGAGCCTCTGGCTCTAATCACGTGCTTCAAACCCCCCCCATTGGAATCCATAGTCTGGCACCCTGTATGTAGATCAGGGGGCCGGACGCATGGAGAGGGGGGTTGGCTAATGGACGGGCCGCCACTGCTATGGGGGCACTGCTGTGTGCTCACTCCCAAGCCCTGCTCTATGAGTCCATAAGATAGAAAGAGCTGTGGCTTCGGCCCCCACCCCTGCTCTCTCCACAATGGCTCACTTGCTGTGATTGACAGAAGTGGGAGCTGATGGCTTCCCCTGCTGTATGAGCCAATGAGGAGAGGGAGTCCCAGGACAGCTGAGGCTCTCATGCACATCGCTGGATCGAGAGGGGGCTCAGGTGGGTATTAGAGGGCTGTGGGGGGAGCAGCACACAGAAGGTTTTTTTACCTTCATGCATAGAATGCATGAACGCAAGAAAAGAAAAACAATCACTCCCAGCACTCAGAGGTCCTCTACAGAGAGAAATGGCTACACAGGCGACACGTCCATACACAGCCCACTGCTTGGAAAATGCAGCCCACCTCAGATGGGGGGATCCAATGTGAAACTACAAAGACAACAAACAGGGAAGGCACAAACACCTAGCTTATTACCCAAAAGAAGTTTTATTCAAATACAATATAACCAATAGAATGCATACTCACAAAAGTGCAGTGTTAAACAACATGTAAGCCAGAAGATGCCATGTGGTGCAAGGTTCAAATGTTCCAACAACCTCCCATATTCTAGCAAACTAGCCCCTTCCTCAGAGCTGAGTGCCCCCCTAGAAACATGTCAGCTTGCTAGTATACAGGAGGTTGATGGAGCATTAGAACCTTGTAGCACATGGTATCTTCTGGCTTACATGCTGATTAACACTGCACTTTTGTGTGTATGCAGTCTATTGGTTATTTTGACTTTGAATAAAACATTTTTTTGGTAATGCACTAGGTGTTTCCCCGTTTGTTGTCTTTATAGAATGTATGAAGGTAAAAAAAAACTTCAGCCTTTGCAACCACTTTATCTTTAGTGCATTTATTACTGAAATTTTGTACTTGATAAATTGTTGCACAAATATCACGTGACATACAACAAAAATTAGATCTACCACTGTTTTATTCTCCAGGGTGATTGCTTTCAGAAAATATATAATTTTGGGGGTTCAATTGATCTTCAGCTCTAAAATTACTTTCAAAAAATGCAAAGAAAGCTCTGACAGCAATAGGGATAAATTCAAGAGCTATTAAAGTGGTTGTAAACCATTACGCACCGCTTGTACCTACAGCTAAGCCTATAAAAAGGCTTACATATAGGTACTGGAAATATCTCCTAAACCTGTACTGTTAACAGGAAAAAAACCCTGGGAATCCATCTCCCCCTCCCTAAAGAGCCTACACTGGCTAACCGTGAAGAAACGGATCACATTCAAGACCCTCTGCCTCACCCACAAATGCGTACAAGGAAACGCCCCACCATATCTCCGCGAGAAAATAAAACACTACACACCGAATCGCAGTCTTCGATCAGCTAACCAAAACCTCCTTACCATTCCCAAATACCGCTACAAAGCAAAGGGAGAACGAAGATTCGCAGTCCAAGGACCTCGACTATGGAACGCTCTTCCTACCAACATCCGCATGGAAGAAAACCACCAGGCCTTCAGAAAAAAACTAAAGACCTTCCTTTTCTGAGAAGCTGACATCAGAGAATGCATCCAGCGCTTTGAGGCGATTCAGTTCGCATTTGCAGCGCTTTATAAATCATTCATTCATTCATTCATTCATTCATTCATTCATCATATATGCTTGTGCCAAAGTCATTGGTGCATGCGCACTGAACTAACGGCCGCTCGTGTTGTTTATTCAGGACCCGTGCCATGACTGGCGTCACCCGCGTGCATGAAGTAACTCTGGGAAAGATGTCTGCCGTGGGAGTGGAGTGTGGGTGGCACTAAAGAAAGGGCATGATCGTGCCATTTCTATAGGGCCCATGCCATGACTCGGCTCCAGCGCGTGCCGTCAACTACGGGCAGTCACAGAGTCGGAGTCCAGGAAGAGAGGTGAATATGGATGCGGCCACCAGCGGGGACATCGTGGACATTGCGGGCTTCATTTGCAGTGCAAAATAGTGGGCTAGTATCCGCTGCATACTAGCCGATTATGCTTTTACTTTGCAGGGGAATAAAGAGGAAGTAAAACCCATCATCATAACAATAGCTAGGTTGTTGTCCATTATTCACTTAGATACAAATTGCATTTATTAATTACAGCTAGGCCCCTGCCTATGATCCATTTAGATTGTGTTTATTTTATTAGTTTGTAATCATAGGTGTCTATATCACCACGAGATGACGCCGCTTCTTGGTTCTCAACGATGCAAGTTTTGCTCTCCCATTAGCTTAATTTCCACCCCTGCTGTATTTTGCAGTTTCTTAATCCGTTGGGAACACAATGTCAATTCTTATATATTTATATTTATTAATATCTAATGGCTTTAATGCAGAATTGTTTTGCTATTTGAAATTTTTATCTAATTTCTATAATATGTAAAATAATATTTTTTTACAGTAAACATAAGTTATTACTTTTGAAAGTCTAGAAGTTATTAGAATTTTTTTGTTATTCACTCTGGTCGTATAGATCTGAGGATATCTTTCACCATTTTATGTATTTTCTTTCTTATCCCCTGCTTGTGGAGCACATTCAATGTTGTAGCCCCGAGTCTCCAGTTCCCAGTTTTTGCGTTCCAGGGGCTGGAGGATCGTCATTTCCGCTGTCTTGGAACGCAGGCAATTTCCGTTTTTTCCGATTCCGTCTCTCTGCATAACTTCCGTACGTCGCACGTCACAACCACGCCCCTGATGACGCACGATAGTGACGAAACATCGGGTGGAGCTTAGGGACGAGCGACACATCGGAGAGGACGGAGGAGCTGCGGCTGTCTCAGTGGTAGGAAGCGCTGATCGCTTTCCTTATTCGCTTTTAACTTATTGCCAAAGTGTGAGTTTTTACTTGTGAGTTGGTGCTTAATAAATTCATTGCTATTTTGGAATGTCTGCGCAATGAGTTCATCTTTTCTCATTCACATGTATATCCAATATCTCGCTGCAAATGTGGAGTATGTCCTTTGGCTTAACTACCTTGGCTAGCAGTTTCTATTGCAATTTTGAGTCCATCATTGGAGTGAGGAGCTCTGGGTAATGAGAAGTAATTTTCCGTGGTGACCATCCAATAACGCTATGCTAATATAACCCACTTGCTGACGGTAAGGGTCATTGTGTTTGGGTGCTGGTGATGGGCTTCTTCTCCCTCTATATGTACAGAGATCTACTATGAATTGATTTTGACTGCTTCAAAAAACTTTTTTGATCTATGGACTCTTTAATTATGTTCTTCCTATAGCGCTACACCTTTATTCCATAAAACCCATCAGTGTTTACTTCCTCTTTAACTGCTTCCCGACCAGCCGCCGCAGTTATACTGCAGCAGGTTGGCTCCCCTGCAATAGCCGTTGTAGCTATACGTCGGCTTGCGGGGTCGGGATAGCAGGCACGCGCATGCGCCCGCTGCACAGTGGGGATGCAGATGCTCATGGCTGACGGACGCGATGACCGCCAGCCACGAGCGATCGTGAGCAGGAGACACAGAACAGGGGCGAGTGTGTGTAAACACACACTTCCCTGTTCTGTTCTGAGAGGAATGACAGATCGTGTGTTCCTATTAGCTAGGAACCACGATCCGTCACTTCCTCCAGTCATTCCCCTCCCCCTTCAGCTAGAATCACCTCCCACGGAACACCGTTAACCCCTTGATCGCCCCCTAGTGTTAACTCATTCACTGCCAGTGACATTTTTACAGTAATCAGTGCATTTTTATAGCATTGATCGCTGTATTAATGCCAATGTGTCAAAATTGTCTGGTGTGTCCGCCATAATGTCGCAGTCATGATAAAAATCGTAGATTGCCACCATTACTAAAAATAATAATAAAAATGTTACTAATCTATCCCCTATTTTGTAGACACTATAACTTTTGCGCAAACCAATCAATATACGCTTATTGCGATTTTTTTTTACCAAAAATATGAAGAATACATTTCGGCCTAAACTGAGAAAAAATGTGCTTTTTTTTATAAAAATGGGGGATATTTATTATAGCAAAAAGTACAAAATAGTGTTTTTTTCAAAACTGTCTCCCTTTTTTTTATAGCGCAAAAAATAAAAACTGCAGGGGTGATCAAATACCACCAAAAGAAAGCTCTATTTGTGGAGAAAAAACTGACATCAATTTTGTTTGGGTGCAACGTCGCACGACCGCACAATTGTCAGTTAAAGCAACGCAGTGCCGAATCGCAAAAAGTGCTCTGGTCAGGAAAGGGGGTAAATTCTTCCGGGGCTGAAGTGGTTAAAGAGGGAGTCCACCCAAACCGCAAAAAAAAAAAAATATTAAAAGCCAGCAGCTACAAATACTGCAGCTGCTGACTTTTAATACATGGCCACTTACCTGTCCCAGGGTCCAGCGATGTCGGCAGAGGACGCCGAGAACCTGCTCGGTTCTCGGCAGCTGCCGCCGCCATCCTGGGTGAGGGAATCAGGAAGTGAAGCATTGCGGCTTCACTTTCCGGTTCCCTACTGAACATGCGCGAGTCACGCTGCGCATCGTAAGTGGTCCCCGCTCTCTCCTGGGAGCTGTGTGTTCCCAGCAGACAGCGCGGAGGGACAGGAAGAGGCATAGACTCCCATGGGAGTCTTTGCTGGAAGTGGGTGCAAATACCTGTCTTAGACAGGTATCTGCACCCCCCTCCCCCCTGAAAGGTGCCAAATGTGACACCGGAGGGGGGGAGGGTTCCGAAAAGCGGAAGTTCCATTTTTGTGTGGAACTCCGCTTTAATGATGGCGCTAGAGGCCTTATATTTTCTGCATTTTTAGGTTTTAAATGCAATTAAAAAAGAAAAGAAGAAAAACATGAGTTTTATTTATTTTTTTTTTATATGTGGCCAAGTTAGTTTCACAAAGTAGTGAAACTAGAGACATGAATATTGTATCCTTAGTAGGAGCTCAGCAATGGCAGCCCTCATTTCTCTCTGTACAGGTTTGCTGTAAACTTAGAGGGCACATTATTGAAATCCAGCCATCCTTTGTGCTTAGTGAAAGCCATCTCTGGTCAGCATCCACAAGCGTGAAGGCTTTGAATTAGAAGTATGGAGTTTTAAAGCTGTTCTATATATTCATAGTATATCAGTGGCTATATAGGCGGTAAATCCATGTAGTTTTAATATCTTTTTTTTTCAATGCGTTTTTTTTTTTTTTCCACATGCACCTCTTGCCCATCTACATCGTTTAGCATTTGTCCTTCCATCTTGCTAAGCAGCTCCCCTATTATGGCATGGTGTGTTGAACATGATAAGCTATTCATTAAAGTATTGCCTACTGTTATTTTCCTGCTCAGTACCAGCTAGCACATGATCTCTCTCTGCATGAAGACGTTGCACCTCTGACCTCTTTTGTGGCTGTTTCTGGCAGCGGCAAAAAACAAGGTTCACTGAGTTTCTGTAAATCTCTGATTCTGTGTACACAAATCCCCGGCATTTATACTATAGAGGAGGTTTTAAACATCTGCCCAAAAGCATGCACGTCTCAGCGGTTGGCACAAAGCGAGCAGTAATTGCCAGGGTGGGTACGTCAGGCTGTAGCAATAGACGCATGGCTCACAAGAATATACAGTATGTGATAAATGTTAGTGTGAGCCTACAAATCTGTACATAATTTTCAAAAAACCCACGGTGGGCTAACGCTGCGCTAGAAAATCCTAAAAATGGAATATAAAATTAATATAAAGTATAGTGAAATACAACAAGCCGCCAGCACTAAAAAGTCTAATACAAAAACTCAAAGTAAATATGCATATAGGTGAGTGCAGTGCTAAACAAACAACAAGAGAAATTATCTTTTCAATTTTGCGAGTGAAAAAAATGTAAATAAGAAAAGTAAGCAGAGTCCCAGTGCAAAAAATTATTTTCCAAATTTGCAAGTGAAAAATAAAAAAAACAAAAAATAAAAAAAATATAAAAAGAGAAAACTAAAGCAAAGTCCCAGTGTAAAAATCAATCCATATATAAAAAGAGCAAACTTCCATCCATATGTGATAACGGTGGCAAGTAATAAAAAATTGTGCAAAATCTTCAAATTGATGTGCATCCAGCTCCACACCCAATTGAGTATGTAGCCTGCTTACCATCTATCCGTGACTGCTAAAAAAGCCGTCTCACCTAGCACAGGGAAATCGGTCTCCACAAGACCATCAAAGATGTTTGGAACTGCTGCTGGAACGATGTCACTCAGAAAACATAAGAAAGTGCTTCCATAGTGCAGTAAATTTATTATAAGTGGGTTACACTCACGAGATATATGACAATTAACTGGTTCCCGACCGCCGCATGTACTTCGACAGAATGGCACGGCTGCGCAAATGGGCTTACCTGTACATCCCTTTGAATTTGCCGCCGTGCCATTGCGTGCGCGCACCTGCCGCGAGCTCCGTGAGTAGGATCGTGGGTCCCGTGGACTTGATGTCCGCGGGGATACCTGTGATCGTCTCGCTGTATAAATGTGAATGGTCCCATAAATGTGTCAAAATTGTCCGACGTGTCCACCATAATGTCGCAGTCACGATAAAAATCGCTGATCGCCGCCATTACTAGTAAAAAAAACTAGTAAAAAAAAAAATTATTAATAAAAATGCCATAAAACTATCCCCTATTTTGTAGACGCTATAACTTTTGCGCCAACCAATCAATAAACGCCTATTGCAATTTTTTTACCAACAATATGTAGAAGAATACGTATCAGCCTAAATTGAGGGAAAAAAATGTTTTTATATATATTTTTTGGGGATATTTATTATAGCAAAAAGTAAAAAATAATGCGCTTTTTTCAAAATTGTTGCTATTTTTTTGTTTATAGTGCAAAAAATAAAAACCGCAGAGGTGATCAAATATCACCAAAAGAAAGCTCTATTTGTGGGGAATACCCTCCCCTTGTTTTTAGATATTGGTGCTTAATCGCCCCTGAAGAGTGTTTTGACACACGAAACGCGTCGGACTTACGACATGCACCTAACAATTACTTCCTTTTTTAATGGGTCTACAAACCAACAAGTTTTTTACCTATTTACCTTGTGATTTTATGTATTTAATGGATGTTTCACCTTTCAGACTATCCGCCCTGCACTAGTTTTAGGAGCTTGTCATCAATGTGTACCAATCAGGATGTACTTGTATATGACTTGACAGTCAAACCCATATTGGGACTATTATCATGTCACTATGTTACAATGTACAAATAAAATGGCTTGATTTTATGGTGACTGACCCGCTGGCCTCATTTTCCCACCTCACTCAAAGTCCCAACCTTCCTGTTTCCTGTATGCATAGGGATGGAGACTCACGTCTCACTCAAAGTCCCAACTTTTCGCCTCTTCATATTTGTGGGGAAAAATTAATTTTGTTTGGGAGCCACGTCGCACAACCTCGCAATTGTCAGTTAAAGCGACGCAGTGCCAAATCACAAAAAGTGCTCTGGTCTTTGGCCAGCCAAATGGTCCGGGGCTGAAGTGGTTAAAAGCGGTACAACCAAATGTCTCATCAATGAGGTCTGTGGCGTCTCCTCAAGCTTCCATTTGATTCCTTTTTCTATTACCCATCAAAATCCTGGAAAAAAAAAAACGTGATGACATCACCTTCGTAGGCTCCACCCTAAATCTGTACATAACCAGGGCTGATTTTATAATAAAAGCAAATGTGGGCATGTATAAGACGAGGGTCCCCCAAAGCAACTTTGGGCACTTGTAGGTAAATATAGTCCAATATTTCAAAATAAAAAATAGCATATTAGATGCAATCTGTCCGTAACATTAAAGTTGAATTAAACCCAAAAACAAAAAATGTAATATATTGCAGCTTATCAATCCTTAACCACTTAAGGACCGGAAGATTTTCCCCCTTAATGACCAGGCCATTTTTTGCGATACAGCACTACGCCAATTTAACTGACAATTGCACAGTCGTGCTTTCTTTTGGTGGTATTTGATCACCTCTGCGTTTTTTTTTTTTTGTGCTATAAACAAAAAAGACTGACAATTTTGAAAAAAAAAACAATATTTTTTACTTTTTGCTATAATAAATATCCACCCCAAAAAAATGTAAGAAAAACTAACTTCTTCATCAGTTTAGACCAATATGTATTCTTCTACATAATTTTGGTAAAAAAAAACAAAAAAAAAAACGCAATAAGCGTATATTTATTGGTTTGCGCAAAAGTTATCACGTTTACAAAGTAGGGGATAGATTTATGGCATTTTTATTATTTATTTATTTTTTTCTAGTAATGGCAGCGATTAGGGATTTTTAGCAGGACTGCGACATTGCGGCAGACAGATCAGACACCTAACTGACATTTTTGACACTTTTTTGGGAACCAGTGACTTTATTACAGGGATCGGTGCTAAAAATATGTACTTTTATTGTACCAATGACACTGGCAGGGAAGGGGTTAAAGCAGAATTACGGCCAAAATATGACTTTTGATAAAAAATACTCCTAGAATACTCATGCCTCGTGCAATGTAACAAAGGTATGCTGTAAATTATGCCCAGTTTTCTTTCTGTGCAGCCATAGGTGTGCGCAGCCTATTGCATTAGGGTGTGCACTTCAAATGTAATAAAACATGGACAGTGTTAGTATTGCAGGGGACTTGTCAGTAGGGCAGAGGTTGGTTTCAGTAGGGCAGTGGATGGTGTCAGTAGGTTTTTATTTTTATTTTTTTTCCTCCTTGTCTGTGATAGGCAGAACACTCAGCAGTCAGCGGTCAGCCTATCATGGACATTCTCTCATTCTCATACCACGGACGAACAATGGCGGTGATTTGCGAGAAGCAGCCACATTGCCACAGTACAACTGCAGCGGCTGGTCCTTAAGTAATTAAAGTGATACTAAACACACACTGCTAACTTTACATTATCCCTTCTCTTTCTGTATGTGGATGATGGCACTGTAATTATTTTAATAAAAGAAAATCTAAGTATTTTTCCTAATCAATATACAGCTGTCACATGACCCAGCTCTCTCACAGCCTGTTTGCAGGGAAACATAAGCAGGAGAAGCTTCTAGTCCCCTGCTGCTGGTCACATGTTCAAAAAAACAAGAGTAGAAATAAATAAATATTAATAAACTTTTAAAATCGGCATACACTATATTGGCAAAAGTTTTGTGAGACCTGCCTTTACATGCACATGAACTTCTCCAAAAAAAAAAAAACTCCAACCATGTTGAATTCAATAGACACAATGATTGTTCCCTGCCTGTGGGAACTTGGGTGCCCTTATGGAGTACAAAAGCCAAAGCACTACTGACACTGGTACCCGAGAACCTCCCAAGTAATAATTGGAGAAAAGACTCTTGGTAGTGGGTGACACTGGAACCACATCCTAATATTACTACACAGGAAAAGGAAGTGGGATTTTAAAGGTGCCGGCCAATGTCAAACAATATTTTAAAAGTTTTTACAAAATTTAGTAGACCAAAATTCATTAAAACCAATACAAAAACAAACAAACATATCCAAATACACTACTATATTGGTTCCATCTGGATCTCTTCATTGACAGCTTACAATGGTAACCTCAACGTGTTTCACCCTGAGCGACTTAATCAGGAGGTAAATTGCTGTCAGAAATAAATTGTATCAAGAAAAACAAACCTATAAATAACTTAAATCTATACATGAACTGAATAGAATATACATATGTGTTAAACAATATGCATCCTCGCCACTCAAGATTTTACATTCCATTCCACGTAAATGTTCCTCCCCCCTAAAAAAAGGGGAAAGAGAGCATCATGCAGGGAAGACAGATGCTTTAAAAATCCCTTCATGTGGGCCCCAAAATGGACCAAAGGCAGTATCTAGTGAACCAAAAAAGAGGTACAAAGAACCAGACTAAAACTCTAAAAAAAAAAAATGAGTAAACAAAATTATAATTATAAATTCTCCAAATAACACTATCCATATATTTAGATCTCAGTCTCAAATATTGAGGTTATCATTGTAAGCTGTCAATAAAGAGATCCACATGAAACCAATATTGTAGTATAATTGGATATGTTCGTCCATGTTTTTTTATTGGTTTTACTGAATTTGGGTCTAATAAATTTTGTAAAAACGTTTAAAGTATTGTTTGGCCTTGGTTGGCACCTTTAAAATCCCGCTACCTTTTCTTGTGTAATAAGTAATAATTAGAACTGAGCCTGGAAATACGTTTTTGTAATAGAACATAGTCAGAAAAAAAAGGATGCACCAGGGCCAGGAGGGCATTAAGAATGTGGGATAAAAGGGTCAATGAATGACTCGAAGGTGCCCACACATGCATCAAAATGTATCAATATGATCGTTCAATCCTACAGGTCATCATTCATGGAAAATACTCTGTGCTCTTTGGAAGATCATATAACTAGAAGGCAAGTCAAAGTTTTAATTTTTTAATTGGGGAATGGGTGAACAACGGGTTGTTTAAGGATGGTTAACATATTCCTGGAGAAGTTACAAAAATATTACTCGTGCAACCCAACAATTATGCTCTTCCCTTCTAATACAAAAGGAAAAAAAATGTAGCACTACCTATGTGAGATAATTACTGGTGTTCATCAATCAATGTAATTATTGAACACCAGTTATTATCTCACATAGGTAGCATTGCATTTTTTCCTTTTATATTGGTTATAGGTGTGGGGACACATGTCAATGTTGGCAGCATATATTTATATTTTGAGAGGTGATTGCATGGTAGTTTTCACTTTTGCATTTTTGTTCACTTCCAAGCATGTCAAATTGGAGGGGTATCATTTAAAAGTGTTATTAAATATAGCCAATACAATCCTTTAATATAAGTTTTCTTCAATAATAGTGGGTTTGTTTTATTAAAGCACAAATAATTTAGTAGTGTTTTTAGTTATTTGTAGTCATTAGAATACCCCTAACGCAATCGAAGCTTATGTTCATTGTGTTTTATTAAGCTCAATAACCTGTTATTTAAAGAATTTTCACAGCGTGATTCTGTTCAAACAAATGTAATCCTTAAAACGGTGCTTTGGAGATCGCTAAAGTTTAATACGGCAATATACAGTATTTCCTTATTTAACCTAACAGTCATTTGAGAATACCAAATTTTTTTCTTTTTTAAAGACTATCCAGATTATTATTCTCAAAAGAGTAGTTCAGTTTTAGCTTTTGCTCTGTCTTTTTCTAAGAATGGTAATCTACTTTCCATCTGTATACCATGCAGTACAGTCATCGTCACAAGGTGATACAGTGGTATTATAGAATTCATTGGTAGTCCATTATGTCACCAGATGGTACGTGAAAGTGTAGATACAGAGCTGTACTGTATATCAGAAAATGCTTTTATAATTTTTGGGGATTTTTGGGTGCTGCTTCTTAGATATAATGTTTTTAAGTACATGCAAATTTGGATGTTTTTGCTGTAAGACTTTGAGGCTAATGCCCCATACACACGATCAGAAATTCCATCAGAAAAAACTTGTTTGGTTTTTCCGATGGAATTCCGCTCAAGTTTGCCTTGCATACACACGGTCACACAAAAGTTCTCTGAACTTTCGACCGTCAAGAACACGGTGACGTACAAAACTACGACGAGCCGAGAAAATTAAGTTCAATGCTTTCGAACATACGTCGAATTGTTTCCGAGCATGCGTGATATTTTGCACGTCCGAATTGCATACAGGCGAACGCATTTCCGGATAGGAACTTTTTTCGACCGAAAAATAGAGAACATGCTCTCAATCTTTTGCTGGCTGGAATTCTGCCAGCAAAAGTCCGATGGAGCATACACACGGTCGCAATTTCTGACCAAAAGATCACATCTGACTTTTGCTGGCAGAATTTATGTTCGTGTGTATGGGGCATCAGGCTAAAAAAAATTGTTAAAAAAAATAAAATAAAGAAGAAGTACAAGGGACATTTCTTATCTTCAGTGACATTTGCTCCTTGTGCTGCTATGTCCCCATTTAACATAAATCTTCTTCCTGCAATGCCACCCCCCCCCCCACCGCTCCTCCCCTGACCACCGCAATCTTCCAGTGGAGGTTAATAGAACTAAGGGAGCTGTCATAGGCTCTCATCAAGAGCGCCAGACTGTGCCCGTCCTTTCTGCCCAGCTGTTCCACTGCTACTGCTTCTTTGAATAAAAACCTTATCTATGAATGGAGGATGGGTGGATGATTGAAATCTTTGCCCATACATTCATAGATTTTGTTTCCCTTATAGGAGATGTAATATGGCTTCTATGAGTGGAGCAGCTGGGGGCAGAAAGAGTGGGCATAGTAGGATACTCTTGATGAGAGCCTACAACAGCTCCCTTCATTCTAATAACCCCCTCTGCACTGGAGGTTTACAGTGGCAAGGATGGGGACATCAGAAGAGGAAGGTTTCTGAATGAAAAAAAACAAATACATGCTCGCCTAGATGGCAGCAGCAGCATCTGGTTCTACATGAAGAACTGAATGATCAAACACCATTTATTTCTCAGTTCTCAGGTCCACTCTGAGCACAGAGGGGTGACTCTCAGTCTTGGGCTCCCTGCTCTGCCCCTCCAATGCTTACTGGAGTAATAGGCTGTGGAGGGGGGGGAACTGCTAGCTCAGGCTCTCAGCTGCCAGTCAGGCATCTGGGCAGATCCCAACATTAATTTCGGGATTCCTGCAGAGACTAGACTGGTCCTGTGATGTCTGGATCATAACAGTGCAAAAGTAAGTACACTTTTATGACCCACAGTAGAAGTATGGGCAAAAGAGCTTTGGCCATACGTTCTCCTGATGAAGGGAGCACTTTGAAGAACATGAAACATGTAATTAATTTTATTTTAGCTGTGCTGATTAAATACATTATTTTTTGGATGCTGAAATAGTGGTGCAGTCCCTATGATTACATGGCTTTGTTGATAAACAAGGATTATGCGCTGTCCTATAAAAAGCATAATATTCTCAATATTATAATATGAAGGCTGTACTGAAAGTATTACAACAGTGGGAACAACATTTTATATCTTACAGGGTTTCACAGGCTGAAAGTTTGACTGCTTTCTCCTGCTTCTGGAAGAAGTTTCAAGAACATAGGGCTGGGAGAGTCAAATGACCAGCCTGAATATTTATCATGCCCTAGCCAATCCATGGAGGGGGGTGTCCAGAAGGTGGCCGGGGAGGTGATAAATAGTGTGAAGCCCTGGAGTGTTTTTTCCTTCTCTACGAGGGTTCCAAAGCCTCTGGGGCTGCTGCTCCTCTGAGGCTGCTCCTCTGGAGAACATGAAACACTCTATTGGGGAGCTGGCTGTGGGACTTCACTTTTATGGGATCTGGTCTTGAGAGGGATTGTCTCCTTCACTGGAAAGTATCTGGAGGAAGCTGGAAAGTGTGCAGCTGTCCTTGGGATTACTGACTCGGAATTATGATCCCTGGTGATCATGTGCTTTTGGATGTAAGTGTCAGAGGCAGCTATGGACTGAGATGGCTCTCATAGGATCTCAGAGTACTGGCCATACACCTGAGTTCACAGCAGAATTTGTGCATGGGAGCTTGGAGAAGAGTGTCCTCCTGTTACTGTGCAGCATTTTGGTGTATCCCATGCCTTAAACCCTAGCCTGTTTAAAGTTTTTCAAATTACAAATATCAAAACTACATCCCTTAGAGTTATTGGAATTTGTGTGCATGGACTGGTGCTTGTAGGGACAGCCTCTGTACTACTTGGGAAGAACCAGCTATTACCAACGGCCCCTATGGGGTAGTGCTACAGAACTCTTGTTCTTTTTCATTGCAGGTAAATAATGGATTCCAAGCAGAAGCCACATGCTGTCATTGAGTTCTTGATGGAGGGGTGCAGGCTGTGCAACATCCACAGAAAGATACAGAATGTTTATGAAGATGACATAATTGACAAAAATCACCAAAGACATTGCTTTTGTCAGTGGTGTCATCTCTGTAAACATTCTGTAGGCTTCTATGGATGGGGAGGAATTGTGCCCTTCATTGGTGTCAGTAAATAAAATAGTGCCCCAAGGGCCAGATAAAAGAAAACAAAGGGCCGCATCGGGCCCCTGGGCTGCAGTTGAGACCACTGCTATAGAGGAAGAACATGTGAAATTTTGACATGGTTGGTGTCAGTAAATAAAATAGTGCCCCAAGGGCCAGATAAAAGAAAACAAAGGGCCGCATCGGGCCCCTGGGCTGCAGTTGAGACCACTGCTATAGAGGAAGAACATGTGAAATTTTGAAAGACCTATCTAGGTTATTTAAAAAGTTATGCTCACTTTTGCATGACTTCAGTACAGCCCTCGAATAATATTTTGAGTAAAACTCTCATTTGTGATGCATGGACTGTGCATCAAATATGTAATATCACAAGCTAGTGGGCTGTTTGAAAACAGGGAAATAAAAAGAAACAGTGCTAACAAATGTAACTTTGAATAGACAGCAGTATAAATACACCAATGCTTCCGAGACTGAGACATTGTGCATTATACATTCTATCAATGAGCTCTCGGTTGCGAGAAAGCAGCTAATAAACAGCTAGATAATCATTTGCTGCTTTATACTGTAAATATGGCCATAGGAACACCGTATATTAAATTTATGCCGAAACCTCAAATTTTTTCGACTCAAAAGCAAATATGGGAAAAGCCTGGGATAGATTTCTGCCAGCCAATTTGTTCTCAATAAAACACTTGTCTTGTACACCTGATTGTGTGCTGTGCGCGGCTCTCTGCGATGTTATCAGTGCACGGAGCAGCACAAAACTCCTTTAGAGTAATTTTCCATCTACTTGAGCTGCCAGTTTTGGATGGGATCATGATTGATGGTAATATTACAGTATGTCACGGTGTAATTCTATACTGTGATGCAAAATTGAGTATTGCTACTGTTGTTTTATCCTGTTTGCTGCCGTATGACAAGGTCTATTGTGCATTGTGCTAGAGCTCATTCTCCCGCTCACACTGTGTACTGAAGTGTAATTATGACTTGTCTAATGTGTAAGACAAAGCTGTAACTGAAATAAATCCTGCAAGTGTATTTGATTTATGAGTGCCGTTTTCGTTTTTGTATTCTTAATCTGCTTTTTTCCCCCTTTGCCCCCGGGAAAAAAAAAATCCTGTGTTGCCAACTTCTGGTGCATTTTTGACTAGTAGACACCTATAAAGTACTGAAACTTAGTACATATATTTTTAATTTAATATGGTAGGGACTAAAAAAAAATGTTTTTTTTTTTTAGCTAAAAAAGATATAACATGTTGCATATTTTTTTTCATTTTTATGAGCCAGCAGATGGAGCTTTAGGTTTCTTTTTACACCTTTATTTCTATTTACTTCATTGTTAAAAAAAAAAGCCTGATGTTTATGGAGATCAGTAGCTGAAGGTGAAATTTATACACACACAACTGAATGACTTCACGCAGTGACACCTCCCTTATCAGGGTGAAAGCAGATTATTACTGCTACAGGTGCATCTCAAAAATTAGAATATCATTAAAAAGTTATTAGAATATAATCAAAAGAGTCTTGGCCAAGTATTGCGTGCATATTATACTCTACTGTACTGTACATGGAATTACTTTTAGGTAAGCCAACAATTCTGTATTAAAAATTATTTTTTTAATTGGTCTTATGTAATATTCAAATTTTCTGAGATACTGAATTTTGGGTTTTCACTAGCTGTAAGCCATGATCATCAAAAATAAAAGAACAAAATGATTAAATGATATCACTCTGCGTGCAATAAATCTATATATATGAGAAATTAACTTTTTGATGATATTCACATTTTTGGAGATGCACCTCTATAATATTTGAAAAAAAAAGACCGTATGCATATGGTAAAAACAGATAAGCAATAACAGCAAGAAAAAAACTGATTAGCAAATATAAATGACCCAAAACAATTATAATAAACGCGCCTACATCTCTGTAAGTATAAAGAGTGGGCATCATGGCCTCCACTGAGAAGTGGGTGACTCACCAGATAGTTAGCCCCCATTCACACCAGTGCAACTTGTTATTTGATTTGACAGGTCCAAATCGCATGACAAGTCTCACTCTATTGTCCCCCCCCCCCGGAAGTGCTGGATCATGTATCAGATACGTGATCCAGCACGGAGAGGCTGCTTTGCTGCGGTACTTCTAAGTGAAGTGGTTGGCAATTGGTTAAAATAAATTTAATAAAAAACAGTGATAAAAGCAATCAACATCAGTATCCCCTTAGCTCTGCCCTATGCATTTCACCCTACAGGATGTCATCAGTAGCCAGGGAGGCTGAGTTACTAAGCAACTTAAATATAACTAAAACCTTCAAATCCCACTTCTATTAGGAGTGCAAAAACCTGCCCACTTAAAGTGCACTAAAATCAGATCAGAACAACCATTGTAATATATACATTAAAAAAAAATCATTAAAAAACATTCACCTATTTTCTAAATGATAATACTGTATACAGTATATGACCGTTACAATACATACGTTAAATCTCAAGGAATACAACAAATAATAATTTCTGTACACATGTACTTCTCCATCAATCGTATATATTACACAGTGACCTACTTACAACTCATATTATTTATTGTCTGTAAAAAATTCACCTCCCATTCTTTAGTTAGTCCGAATGGGGTGTAAGTTCTCAACTCATAAATCCACCTTGTTTCACATCTTCAGACGTTTTACAATAATATAGTTCACATGGGTGTGATTTGTGTCTATGCCCAGTGCCCACATCCCAAAACAATACATAGAAAACAATTTGCCCTGGGTGTATGGGACTTTAACTGCATCAAATGCAACACAAAACCCTAAAAAGTATAAAAACAATACCTTAACATCTTTATCGTTCAAACAATTAAAACTACAAAATAAAATATCAAGTGTAGGCTAAGTATAGAAAAAGATCACACTCTCCTCAACAATAGAATATTTTTGATGATGCTAATGTATAAGTTGTATTAATTCTCCTCAATGCATTTTGAGTATCACTCTTTATTAGGGGCATATATTGAACCTAAAGGCTCAGTGAGAGATGTGTCGCCTATAGCGATGAGCCCACGGTTTGAGTCGAACGTAAGTTTGGTTTGTTCTAAAATGAACCAAACATATGGGGCGTTCACAAAAAATGTGAGCGCCGCGGAATGCCCCATAATGCACTGTGAGATCGCAGTGCATTGCTGTATAATGATTGGCCAAAGCATGCACCTGACCAGCATGCTTTAACCAATCACAGCATTCTCTGCTGAGAAAGTCATAATTGACCAAAGACAGGGTGCCTTTGGCCATTCATGGCTCAGGGGGACGAAGTCCACGCCCCACACTATATAAGGCTGCTTACAGAGCGGCCGTGTGTAGTGTTGTTGGCGTGGATAGAGAGATAGCTTGATTTAGATGTTATTCAGTTAGTGACAGTGTATTTGAGAATATATATATACACATACATACACACATATACATATACACACACTCTGCATTCAGTGTAGCCTATATCTACAGTGCATTCCGTGGTGTACAGTTGCTAATACAGTGCAGGTGGTGTAAACAGTATCTACACCGATACTGTCATCGTCAGTGCAATGTATGAAAGACCAAGGGGTAGATTTACTAAGTTTGGTGCACACAGAATCTGGTGCAGCTGTGCATAGAAGCCAATCAGCTTCCAGGTTTTAGCCCCCGTTCACATCGGCACGATTTGACATGCCAAATCGCATGTCAAATTGCCGGCAATGGCAGTGTCCCAATCAGTGCAAAGCTGACTTTGCGTTGTCGCATCATTTGCAAAATTAGTTCCTGCACTACTTTTGGCGACTTTGAAGGTGATTTCAATAGACATCTGTGCATGAACCCGCACAGAAGTCTCTCAGATTGCCCCCTGAACTTGCACTAAAATGCGTGGTAGAAATCGTGCGAGTTCAGCTGAACTTGCGCGATTTACAACCTGCATTTAGTATGAACGTACCCTTATTGTCAACGTTTAATTGAACAAATTGAAGTCAGAAGCTGATTGGTTACTACTATGCACAGCTGCACCGGATTCTGTGTGCACCAGTTTTAGTAAATCTCCCCCCATATCTCTGTCGAAGTCACGTTTAGCTCTACTTTAAAGCTGTATTACACCCAAAAACAAATTTCAATTAAAAGCTTGCCAATCCTTAGATGTGGTGGCTGAATTAGTTTTCTTTTTTAAGCTCCCCCCCCCTGTTTTCACTTGGTGATCCAGACAACTTTCTTTAAAAGACCAAGCTGTCCAGCAATTGTTGCAGTTAGAGGGTTGAGACAAACCATTTACAGCTGACAGAAGTGCTTACAATGATCAGCTTTTATTCATTTATGTAAAAACTGTGCCTGCCTCTGTGCTAAATGGACCAGTGCTGCCACCAGTGCAGTGATTATCCACATCTGGTGGCATTGGCAGGTGACGTGGCAAGTGACAATCCACATCTGGTGGCAGGTGACATGCCAAGAGAAAAACCACATCTTGTGGCAGGCAACGTGGCAATGGACAAGCTGCATCTGGTGGCAGGTGACATGACAAGTGACAAGCTGCATCTGGCGACAGGTGACACGACAAGGGACAAGCTGCATCTGGCGGCAGGTGACATGACAAGTGACAAGCTGCATCTGGTGGCAGGTGACATGACAAGTGACAAGCTGCATCTGGTGGCAGACAGCATGACAAGTGACAAGCTGCATCTGGCAGCAGGTGACATGACAAGTGACAAGCTGCATCTGGTGGCAGACAGCATGACAAGTGACAAGCTGCATCTGGCGGCAGGTGACATGACAAGTGACAAGCTGCATCTGGTGGCAGACAGCATGACAAGTTACAATCCGCATCTGGTGGCAGGCGACATGGCAAGTGACAATCCACATCTGGTGGCAGGCGACATTGCAAGTGACAAGCTGCATCTGGTGGCAGGCAACGTGGCAAGTGACAATCCGCATCTGGTGGCAGACGACATGGCAAGTGACAATCCACATCTGGTGGCAGGTAGCATGGCAAGGGACAAACCACATCTGGGTGGCAGGCGGCATGGCAAGTGACAAGCTGCATCTGGTGGCAGGCAACGTGACAAGTGACAAGCTGAATATGGTGTCAGGTGACTTGGCAAGTGACAAGCTGCATCTGGTGGCAGGCAACGTGGCAAGTGACAAGCTGAATATGGTGGCAGGTGACATGGCAAGTGACAAGCTGCATCTGGTGGCAGGCAACATGGCAAATGACAAGTTGCATCTGGTTGCAGGTGACGTGGCAAGTGACAAGCTAAATCTGGTGGCAGGCGACATGGCAAGTGACTAGCTGCATCTGGTGGCAGGTGACATGGCAAATGACAATCCACATCTGGTGGAAGGCAACTTGGCAAGTGAAACGCTGCATCTGGTGGCAGGCGACAGTGGCAAGTGTCTCTGGGCTCCCACTGATTCTTCATTATGGTGAATTGAACTATTTAATTTTACAATGTAATAATAGAAATAATGCGCTTCAATCACCCTGACACCATATCAACCACATTGCTGCGAGGATTGAAGAGCTAACACCAGCCATTGACATGACAAATTGCCCACGAAAAATCTCTTACCCCCCGCCCCCCACCCTTGGGCCTTGGCGCAATTGTCTTCCACGCAGCCGGTCCCCAGTGCCAAAAAGGTTGGGGACCGCTGTTATAGTACACCTAACACTACCCTTTCCCCAGACTGACAATACTGCTGTCCAAAGATGGGTTCATCCATCTATAGTGGAGACACCCTAACATAGTAAGTGTATTCCTGGCTGGATCACCAGGTGAAAATAAAGAAAAAAAAAATACAAAAAAAGAATACTAATACAGCAATCACATTAAGGAACTGGTAAGCTGCAATATAAGACAATATTGTTTTTGTATTTAATACTGCTTCAAGGAGTCAAAAAAGCCCTCTGCACAGATTAATTTGGCGATTACTTTAGAACATTTCCCATCATAACCAAAATAGTTACCGTATAATGTCTCAGAAGGCGCTTACCAATGGTATCGTTTCCTCGGTGCAGTATTCAGCAAAAATAAAAAAAAGTCAATATTTTACTTCCTATATTCGCTGGTAAAATCTGTTTTCTAAAGAAAGAAAAAAATGAAACACAAACATTTTCACTGAATGTTGAATTTTTATGCTAATAAATATGATGTACCTTCTCGAGTTGTGTGAAATGAAGTGAAGATTCTCAATATGGTGTCACATGTGCACGGAGCCTGTAGCGATTGTAACAGGTGTTGTAGGACTGAACTTGACAAGAAGGTCATCACATAACATTGAATACCTAAAATATACATTGACTAAAACTTACCAGCTCGGTGCAAAAAATGATGACAGATTAAATGTGTTAAAGGAGAACTCAAGCCGAGATAAAATTCATCAGTAATATTTCATAATATCAGGTTTTGTGCCCAAACTTGTTCTTATTTTGTTTGTGAGCATTGAAAGTGGCTGCATTGGTAACAAATGATTTATTTTATCCATTTACTGATCTGTCCAGGGCCACCAACGGAGGGGGGGGGTAGCCAACCCTCCTGCACCAGGCCCATACTCCATTCCTTTGAACCTAGGGGGCAGAGATGGAACTTTTATTTTCCATGGGGCACAGGCAGAGTATCAATGCAGACCACGACTGCTTTCAGGAGCAGGTGGAGTGATATTAAGTGACTTGGCTTCCGACAGTCACTCCTAAGTTCTAAGTTCCTCCTACTACTTGACCTCTTTGCGGCCTTTGATACTGTTGACCACCCGCTCCTTCTCAATAAACTACATTCCCTTGTTCTCCGAGATTCTGCTCTATCCTGGTTCTCTGCCTATTTATCACAGCGCTCCTTCAGTGTCACCTACAAATCTGTCTCCTCCTCTCCATTGCCCCTTTCTGTGGGGGTCCCCCAAGGCTCGGTTCTTGGACCCCTTCTCTTCTCTATCTACACCTCCTCCCTTGGTCACTTAATAACTGCCCATAGGCTTCCAATACCACTTATACGCTGATGACACCCAAATCTATCTATCTACTCCTCACCTCACTCCTTCAGTCTCCTCTCGCATTACTAACTTACTAACTAACATATCAGCATGGATGTCGCACCACTTCCTTAAACTAAATCTCTCTAAAACTGAGCTATTAATATTCCCCCCTGCCCGTTCCCCCCTCCATGACTTTTCCATCAAAATCAACAATGCAACCATCAGTCCCTCCCCTCACGCCAGGGTACTAGGTGTAATCCTAGACTCTGACTTGTCATTTCAGCCTCAAATCCAATCGTTGTCAAAAGTTTGTAGAATTCACCTCCGTAACATCTCTAAAATTTGCCCCTTTTTAACAAATGAAACCACCAAGCTCCTCATTCACTCTCTTGTTATGTCTCGCCTTGACTATTGCAACTCCCTTCTCATTGGCTTATCTCTCCATAGGCTCCTCCCCTCTTCAGTCTATCATGAATACTGCTGCCAGACTTATCCACCTTACCAACCACTCAGTGTCTGCCAACCCTCTACTCCAATCCCTACACTGGCTCCCAATCACCCAGCGAATTAAATTCAAAATACTAACCACAACATACAAAGCCATTCACAACTCTGCCTCGAGCTACATCACTAATCTTGTCTCCAAATATCACCCAAATCGACCTCTCCGCTCTTCTCAAGACCTCCTGCTATCAAACTCTCTCATCTCCTCCTCCCATGCTCATCTCCAGGATTTCTCCAGAGCCTCTCCCATCCTCTGGAACTCGCTACCTCCATCTATCCGGCTATCCCCTACTCTTGCTACCTTCAGGCGATCCCTGAAAACTCATCTCTTCAGGAAAGCCTATCACGTCTCCAACTAATCCCCTACCACTTCCACCAGCTCATTCCCCATAGTTACAACCTTTTGTACCACCTGCCCCACCCTATTAGATTGTAAGCTCTTCTGAGCAGAGCCCTCTTAATCCTCTTGTATTTTATTGTATTATAACTGTATTGTCTCCCTTTTATATTGTAAAGTGCTGCGTAAACTGTTGGCGCTATATAAATCCTGTATAATAATAATAATAAGTTCTGCACACTGTATATTACATAATCCTGACATCTGCACTGAGTAAATTACATACTCCTGACACCTTTACTCTGTAAATTGCATACTCCTGACACCTTCACTCTGCAAATGACATATTCCTGATCCCTGCATCCTGAACATAACATACTCCCAATCCCTGTACTCTAAATTACATACTCCTGACCCCTGCACTCTGTAAAATCTCATACTCCTGACACCCGCAGCCTGTTAATTACTTACTCCTGACCCCTGCACTCTGGTATTTACATACTCATGTCTCCCTGTACTGTGTACATGACATACTCCTGACCCCTGCATCTTGTAAATTATATACTGCTTATGCCGTGTACACACGGGCGGACTTTTGAGCATCAAACGGTCGACGTTTTGACGGAGTTACGACGGACTTGCGAACGACTGGACTTGCGCACACACGAACGGACTAAAGTCCAGTTCAAAAGTCCTAAAGTCCGTTCGAAAGTCCGGTCGTTTGAACGTGATGATGTACGACCGGACTAGAATAAGGGAGTTCATAGCCAGTAGCCAATAGCTGCCCTTTTTTTGTCCGTCGGACTACCATACAGACGAACAGATTTTTCAATCGAACTCGAGTCCGTCGTAAAGATTTGAAACATGTTCTAAATCTAAAGTTCGTCTGATTTTCGACAGAAAAAGTCTGCTGAAGGTCCGATGAAGCGCACACACAATCGGATTGTCTGACAGATTCGTTCCGTAGGACTAGTCCGGTCGGAAAGTCCGCCCGTGTGTACACGGCATTACACTTGCACTCTGTAAATTACATAATCCTGACCCCTGCACTTTGTACATTACATACTCCTGACACCTGCACTCTGTATGTAGATTCAAGTTTTAAGCCCCTCCCATTGTTAGGACAATTTTGCCACACCCATAATTCACCACTGCATGCTTGGAGCGTTTCCTCATTACTGTTCTCTGGGTGCTCAAGTGGGCCCCGTCAGGTAGACTGTACAGGGCCACTTGATTTCTAATGGTGACCAATGGCTCTGACCACAGAAAAGTGAAAGCTGGTTACTTCATTTGAGCGACTACAGCTAGAATATTTTTTTTTACACACTTCTCAGTCTGATTGTACAATCTGAAATGAAGTACAAAGTTGGCCATGCACCAGTAGAAGTTCAGAAAAAAAAGTGTTTTTAGGACATTCATTTCATTTTGTAATGGTTAGTGGAGTCAAATTGATGTTGGTTTTCAACCATAGTGACAAAAAAATTCAAAGCAGCAGAATGGAAAATTTTTCTCTAGCTAATTGTGAATGTGGTTTTTGTTCTGGAAAAATCATACTTATTGTAAAGAAACCTGTATAATACGTCTGGGATCACATTCAAATAGCAGGTCTGAATGAGATTTTAAAGACTTTTAAACAAAATTAGTTGGCTCAATGATGGTAAGAATAAATGTTTGAACATACATTTTTATAGGAACGTTCATATGAAATTCTATTATGGTATGGTCAGCCTAAAGCGGAACTTTAAGAGGAACTTCAGTTATTTGTACAAAAATTTTAAGTCAGCAGCTACAAATACTGTAGCTGTTGACTTTTAATAAATAGACACTTACCAGTCCAGAGGTCCAACGCTGTCCTCGCTTGGTCTTCGAGTCCCTGGCTTCTAAATGGACCCACAGTTTCCTGGGACATATAATGTGTCCCAGGAAGCTTCAGAGACCGGGGGGGGGGGGGGGGGGTGAACTTCTGCTCTGCTCCCTTAGGCTGGGCTCACACTAGTGCAAATTGGATACGGGTCTTCCCGCATCCAATTCGCATGACAGGAGATTGTGACCGGCTCTACATGGAGCCTGTTCACACATCTCCGGAACGGCTGTGGAGCAAATTCAACAGGGTTCCTGTGCGTCTTTGGCTCTATTTAAGGTCCGAATTCAGGCAAAAATTCAGGCCCGATTCATCCCTGAAACGGAGAACAGGGACGCACCAGACCCCTACTGTCAGCCGCATTCGAAATTCCATTTTTAGGTAAAATTCTGCTTTGACACCTAAAATGGAGTTGGTTACATTTAAACATCCCCTCTTGCCATCATTCTGGCCTAGACCAGAATGTCATTTGGTTTCTTACATCTTGTCTTCCAAGAGGCTGCATGATCAGGCACACAGAGCTGGTGGGGGTGCACCCATAAACTGAAGAAGACCAGGATGGTGCCACAGGACTTGCTGAATGTCACCAGATCTGTGGATCACACTGAGTCCATGATGGATGCTGGATTTCACTGTGTTGGTGATTGTGTGTTTTGAAAAATTCCAACACACTATTCCCAAAGCACATGTTCCTGCAAAGTGGCTGTGAATGTAGATGGGTGCTGCCATAACCGCCAGCTGGACCTGAAGATAATCAAAGCAAGAAAATGTCACCAGGATACCATGGATCTCTAGAACAGGCCCAAAGCTTTATTTAGCTATCACATCTTTATGACTGAACCAACGTTTCGAGCCTCGCAGGACCCCTTCATCAGGCATGTGACGTGGTCACATGCCTGATGAAGGGGTCCTGCGGGGGTCTGAAATGTTGCTTCTGTTATAATGATGTTATCGTTTATTAAAGCTTTGAACCTGTTCTGGATATCCGTGGTGTGCTGGTGACATTTTCTCGCTGTGTTTTGAAGAAAATGCAGCACTACAGGTAAGAGGGGGTAAAAACATGGAGGGTTGAGTACCACTTTAATATGTAAGATGAAAGCTACAACACATTGAATATACTGATTTTATTATCGTATGTGTGACTATGGTGAAATAACATTTGGGTGATCAAATGTATGACAAATGACAGTTTGTTGTATTTAACAATTGTCATCGAAATATATATATATTTTTTTCTATTGTAGTCTTATCATGAGAGTAATGCCTAAAGGCACCATCATGGTTAAAATGTATTGTTGACAATTTTAGGGATGTTGGAACTTCTATAAAATACCAATTACTTTTTGTTAAATTTTGTATTGTAGCTACGGTCCATTGTTGTCAGCCTTAAAGAGGAACTTCACCCAAAACTGGAAGTTCCACTTGCTTGCATCCCCCCCCCCCTTCTGCTACATTTGGCACTTTTTTGGGGGGGGGCGGGTACCTGGTTTAGCCAGGTACCCACACCCACTTCCGCTCAGATGCGTTGCGGCGATCTAAGCCGGACGTTCAGCCCCACTCCTTCCTCTGCACCCTTCTGGGATACATCACAGGTCCCAGAAAACTGCAGGATCATTCACAAAGCGCAGCGCGGCTCGCACATGTGCAGTAGGAAACCAGCTGTGTTGCCGGTTTCCCTTACTTAAGATGTCAGTTCCTGCACCCAAAGCTGATTACAGAATCGACTGGGGTGAAGACATCGCTGCATCCCCAGACAGGTAAGTGTCCTTATACTAAAAGTCAGCAAAAAAAAAAAAAAAACCTTTAACAGCCAGGAGATTAAAAACACTTAATGGAAGTAAGAAAAGAATCGGCTCATCATGTTTTTTTTTTTTTTCTCTCCACGGCTTCCCTGGGCGGCTGGGACCCCTCACACCTTGCTGCAGTTTGGAGCATGTTGGGACTATATGATGCTGGATTCCTCTCACCATGATGAGCTGATTGTTTTCTTACTTAAAGTAAGTGTTTTTAATCTCTTGGCTATTAAAGGTAAAGGATTTTCTGGACTTTGAGGCACTTTTTTTTTTATTTTTTATTTTTTAGAGTCCTTGCTTTCCTCTTGGAGTGCTGCCTTGGTGTCTTGAACCTGCATCCATAAGCCTATTTTGCATTAACTGTCTCATTGGGAACACTCCCTCTGGTAATTCTGTTATCCAGAAGCGCCCTTCTTTTATCCTATACTAAAAGTCAGCAACTACAATATTTGTAACTGCTGATGTTTAATTTTTGGGGGGAAGCTTGGAGCTCCTCTAAGAAACTGTCCTGAGAAATACCATGCAGTCATCGCTGGAATTCATATAGAAAGGATGCAGCTGCGAAGAGGCTGCAGAAAATGCCACAAAGGATAAAAAAAGTGAAGGTAAGTCTTGAAAAAGGCAATTGTACATAATACACATGGCTTCAGTTTACATCTACTTTAAATATAGATAAATAATAAAATACGACAATAATTCAATAACATTTACAGAAAATATGTCAAGGAAAATTATTTTAAAAGGAACGTGCACTATGACCAATGTACTTTCTAATCACACACAATGCTCCTTGTATTTGTTGACCTCTCCAGCTTAGAAAATTAAATATTTTTGCTGTTCTGGATAAGCCTTCAGCAACGCTCTTGAATTTGCACTGAGGCGACACTGCAATTTTCTGCAGTATTAGCAGGGGTAACTAATGATGGCTAATTTTTGCCTGTAGTGCATGTCTCAATCTGCCTGTGCACTTTGAGCCATTCTGGCAGAAGCAACATTTGTACATTTTCTGGTCAGTAAACACTCAAGTACGATTGTAAGTGATCGGTTTGCAGTTGGACAATATTAAAGAAAAGGAAAATTTCAACTAGGATAAAAACTGCTTGTATTTCCACACAAATGAGACTGAGCTTTCTTCTCTCTGTCTGTTTCTCCCCTTCGTTCAGCAGAGGACATAATACCGCCAGATCAGTTGCTGAAATAATCTTTGTTTGCATTTGCTTTAACAGAGCCCTTGCTGAGAGGTTGCCCAGTAGCCATAACAGTACTAGTTGTGGAGAGAATAGCTCTGCCTCTGGGAAGAATGAGGAGATTGAGCCAGAGGAGTCGCTAGCTGCTAATGTCATTTTCTTTGAAGCGGGTAAACCTGGTTTTAATTCCAGTGTCGGAGATCTCCGTTGACCTTTAACAAGTCTCCTGGGCTCTGGGATTGCAAAGTAGGTTGGAAAAGAAAATTACACAATTAAAAACTGGTGTGGTCCTGCTATTGTATAATGTACGTGGGGATATTATGGTTGCCACACACATGCAGGTATGGTTGGTCAGTTTGCTTGTGTTCCACCAAGCTGGCGTAGAAAAAAATTAAAGTTTGATTTGATCAAGGTTAGAACTGGACTAGGAAGGATGGTCGTTCTAGAACTTTCTCAACCAATCTCTCTTCTTAAAGGGTCAACTCATCCTGCAGATTATAGGCCCACAGAATGAATCCATTGCGCCTGGCTAGGTTATGTTGGTGCCCCAGACACAGGGGTCTTGCTTATGAACATTTCCCCCAGGCCTATCTTTAGGACAATTATTATTTATATCCAGCATAGCATTAAAGATTAGCAAAGTTATAAAAAAAAAAAAATCAATCTGTTCTGTCAAACTTTTAAAAATTAGCAAATCTCCAAAATTCTGAACTTCCAAACCAGAAGTACCACTGAAGGGAATCAGAACCAGGCTAAAAAATGTGTATTACAGAGCAGCAAATAATGTAAAATAGTACAGAATGGTTTGGGAAGCTCCTTGCATCCCTGCCTGATAAGGTGATGAGGCAATAAAACAGCCTGAGCCAATTTAACAATTCTACCAGGTATACTAAAATAGAAATGCGGGACCTGGTGGCGGTGGCAACGGCAGTCAAGCTAACATGCTTTGCAACAGCAGACGCAGATGTAAGGCAGAGACAAACCTTTGGTCTTGTTCTCCTAGAATCTGGAACTCGAATTGCAAAAAATAGCACTGAAATTCTGATTTGACTCATGGTATCCACAGTCATTAAATAAGGTCCAAATCTGAAACCATTTGGATTTTGGGATCCACTCTTGAGTGCTCCAGTACTTTGCAGTGGAATCTTTTCTATGTATTACTCTTTGTTTGTACTCTCCACTAGACACCGATAGAAGAAGATAGATCTAAGAGCACAAGGTTCCGAAGTTTGCAACATCTCCAGCACATCAAGGAAACAATCCTTGAAGGAATGGACTACATGAAATGAACCATGCAAGATCTGGACAATATGGAATAAAAGATGGAAGATTTGGCTGTTTATTGATTTTCATTGCCTTTTGGGTATTTATTCAACTACTTGAGTTATGATGCTTGAAACGAGTAAACTAGGACCCCTGGCATCTTTAAGGCTTTCAGTTTTGTTTCTAATAACTGAACAAATAAGATATCAATGTCCTAGTAAAAAAGCACCAACCTGCATGGTGTGGATGCAGCCAGAGAAGACCTTGTATACGTCACAATGAATTCTTGATCTCACTAGGGTGAACTTGACCTACCCAAAAGCTTAAGATTGTTGTATGTACAATCACAATCTGACCACTTTTAAGTGAAGCTGTCTGCAAAATGCTGAAAAAAACATTCTATATAATTTTTTTTAAGATTTAAAGGTGGAGGTGGAGTACTGAAAGGGACAATGCAGCTTACCAAGGGGAATCGGAACAAGTTTTCTAACTGACTGGATCGAAATCTCAACAGTAGATGACTGGAAAATATAGACTCCTTCCACAGACATGAAAATATTGTCTGATTCAGTCAAAAATGGCAAGTTCATGTAAATCTTAGGTGTTCTAATATCTAGAAGTCCTTTTAGAAGTGTGGGCAGCCAATTGGGTGGATAATTAACAAATGTACAGATTTACATATGTCCTATTTAAGTAGAATGAAGACCAATCCAAACTAAGGTTTGGCACCTTAGTACAGGGGTAGGCAACATCGGCCCTCCAGCTGTGGTGAAACTACAAATCCCTTCATGCCTCTGCCTCTAGGAGTCATGCCTGTGATTGTTAGGGTCTTGCAATGTCTCATGGGAGTTGTAGTTTGAAAATAGCTGGAGGCCGAGGTTGCCTACCCCTGCCTTGGTACCTTGGTTTTCACTAAAATTTAGCACCTTAGAATCTGCACTACAGTCTGAAGCATAAGGTTCATCTCTCACTATACTCCCTGGTCTTGTCCCACTGGCGTGCTAAACAGAGAACTCTCATTAACACTAGAGGGCTAGTAATCTTAAAACTCAGAAAAATCTGACATTTATAAATCAAGTTTTGGTGGATGCAGGACAGAAAAATCACTTAACAGATTGCTATATATCTCTGAAACTGTTTATTTGCTAAGGGTGCATAAAGAGGCCTACCCTGTTGGATTTTAAATGTTTTTTACATTATGGAGTAATAAGACGTGTGCAAAACTACAGGTGTACTCAAAGCGATCAGAAGCAGGGACAAGGACTATGACAAAGATCGTAGCACTGGAGCCTTCAAGAGATATAGTGCACTCTATTGTTTCTCTACTTGCTAATGTTGGATTTTGAACAGTGCACCTGCTTGGCCATGTTGAGTTAAGGGAGCATCCGCCTTCTCTTCCCTCCTGCACTCTCAGGTGAGATGCCTCCCAATTTTTGCCATTTGTTGGTCAATGACTACATAACCTAACGTGAAGTGTAAGACTTTTGCATATGCAGACTCAGGTGCGCACATATATGCTTATTGTTGGTGACAATAAGGAAGGGAACCTCACAAAAATCCTACAGGAATTAGACAGTGAACTTTATCATGTTTTGACTCTTAGACAGATCTTTTCTTAGCTTCCACCTATTTTATTGTAATATAGTAGATTTCAAATTCCAGTTTTTACTTTACAATCCTTTACTAACCAGGGCAGGCAGTATAATCTGTGCTCCTGTTCTTTCTCTCTCATGGGCCTCTTACCGCACTTTGCGACTTGCGTCAGAAGGGTTAAATCTTGGTCATGGCTGGGCTCAGCCCTTCCTTTTCTGAGCTGGCCGCTCAGCTGTCGGCTAATTGCCAGCTCCTATCTCTCCACCGTGACTCACCTGTTGATGATATCCTGCTTGTTAGTCCTACCTACTTAAGCGGTCCAGGCCAGATGATCGCTGCCTTCGCCTTGGTCACATCTCTAGAGACGCTCTCCTGTGCTCCTGTTAAAGACTTGCTTGGCTGACAATCCTTCTGGCTCCAGATCCTGCTTGCTGTTCTACTACGCTCATCTCTGACTCCCTGATGTTTTGGCTTGTCTGGCTATCCTTTCCGGTTCCTGAACTCTGGCTATGTTTTCACTAAGTGTACTCTGTTTACCTTTTTTATTATTATTAAACAAGTGAGATTTAACTGTACTTCTGTCTCAGTCTGATTCATGGTTTCTGACACTAACCTGCTGCAGGAGACACCTAAGACTCGACAGTGCTGCTTAGTTTCTTCCCCAGCCTGAGAAGATAGTATGCTACATGTCTATTGTATGTAGGTCTAGTCTGAGAGAACAAGGATATTTGCTTTTAGAGATGCATTTATTTATTTCAGGTGTTTATAGTTCTGTCAATTTAAAAATCTCATAACATAAGGTTAAATACACCAATTTTTTCATGTTTCTATTGTTACCTGCACATTAAAGTTTAGAATTCAGCATCTAAATCTTGATTGGAGAAGATTTACTGTTGGTTGGCTACTTTGTTGTCTGCAATCCACAGAAATGGACAGAGGTTGACAGGGATTTCCGGTTTTAGCTATGGGCTTGAAAGTATCTAAAGCAATCTTTCCCAAACATTTTAACTCCGAGGAACCCTTGAAATAATTTTAGGCCCTCAGGGAAACCCTGATAAGTTTAATCCTTAAGGGGTCATTGGAAATATGCCCTTTACATTGGTGGTCATTAAAATGTTAAACTGTAAAATGGTCCAACTGTTCATCCATGCTTTACATGCAATTACTATTACGTCAAGAATACAAATAATTATTATCAGATGAGCCACACATACTGTATTTACCATTCTTCCAATATAAGCGTTATTTGACACATTCTGTATGATAACCTCTCGTTTGTACAAATTATCCAAAAACAATAAAAAATTATGGAAAAAAAAAGTCCCCCTTAGAGTGGTGGGGTAGAATTCCACTCTTAAGCCTTGTACACACGAGCGGACTTTTTGACAGCAAAGGTCCGACGGAACGAATCTGTCGGATAATTCGATGGTGTGTGGGCTTCATCGGACCTTTGCTGTCGAAAAATCAGATGGACTTTAGAAATAGAACATGTTTCAAATCTTTCTGACGGACTCGAGTCTGGTCGAAAAATAAGTTCGTCTGTATGCTAGTCCGATGGACCAAAAGGGACACAAGGGCAGCTATTGGCTACTGGCAAAGAACTTCCTTATTCTAGTCCGGTCGTACGTCATCACGTTCGAATCCGTCGGACTTTGTGATCGTGTGTAGGCAAGTCCGTTGCATCAAAACTCCGTCGGAACTCCGTCGAAAGTCCGTCAAAAAGTCCTTCAGAGTTCAGTCCATCGAAAGTCTGCTCGTGTGTACACAGCATTACAGACAGCTAAAAAAAAACAATGGTAATATGTTGCTAGCTTTGCCAAGTGGTATTGCACCTGGAACGATGTAGGCACCATGAAATGGGAGGTCGGTTAGCCACAAGAGAGCCCCTAGCTACCTCTGGAGGAATCGTAATTCGAAATGGTTGATGTTGTAGAGCATAATTTTCAGCAGAATCTCAGGCTAAGGATCAATAAGAATTCACAAAATTAAGTCTGGGCATTTACACACATATTAGGGTTCACTATGACTCTACGCCTCTGCAAATCATTACCAAATCTTGATTTGACTTTTTGAATATTTGCCCTTCATGTTTGAAAGCCTTTACAGTAACAGAAAATCTGTGCTGAGAGTTTATAAAGGCCTACACAGCTGTCCCTTCAAAAAATACTAGTTCCCTTGTCATGCTGATGTAAAAGAGTTAATCCTTTCTGAGTCACTGTGGATACCAAACAGCAAAAAAACATAAGTGGGATAGCCCATCACAGGTAGGAGTGGAAGTCCACTACACCAGGGATATTGCTTCAGGCCTTGCTGCCCTCTAAGACTGAAAATGGAACGAGGGCACACCAGCCTCACCTTATCACACATAGATTTCTTGAAGAATAAAATGACTCACAAGCATGAGAATATGATTTTGCATATACAAGCTACTCTTCCTTAGTTGGAAAGCCCTGGAATCGACAATCTTCAGACCGGGGGTGTGTGGGGGCAAACCATGCAATGGCACCTGCTGGTTGATGCGTTTCGAAGGATTCTCCTTCCTCCCCAGAGCCTAGCGGCAGAGGCTTCTTTAGCTGTATACATGCATAAATGCCAATCTACTCTCGTCATGGGGACCTGGGGCACTCCCCTTCGGTGGGTGCGATCAATTAAGATAGTATTAAAGACTGGCCAAAAAGTCAATTTTCTATTTCTGATTCACTGACCTGGAACAAGTTTTTAAGTTCGGAGCTCTGGATTAACTTCGACTTTTCTAAATCGGCATGTTCTGTTTCAGTGTATCAGAAAATATTGAAGCTAAATTTAACCAGGAAATTACAAACAAATGACCACTGCCCCCACCCATAACTGGCCTGTTTTGGGTGGGGGCAGTGGCCATTTGTTTGTACTGTTGGAATACTTGGGGACACACTGGACTCCTTCACTGCCATTGTGCTATATGCTGGGTGTCCAGTGCGCCCCTGTGCCTTTGAGGAGTGGTGGGCTCCCTCCAAGCTCAACTGCCCTCTGTCTATCCATTAAAATGCATGTGCTTCAACTGTTGAGGCTCTCAAAAGTTAGAGTTAGGACTGCAGATAATACTGGGGTGCCTTGACAGGGCTCTGTAGCTTACACATGTATTTGCAAATGTGTGCAAACTAAACCCCTGCATACTGTTAGACAGGATAATTCAGTTGGTTGTGGACTTGTCAGTAAGTTAAGCTGAAAATTTTCTTTGGTTTTGTTTGACAAGCGTTGTCCTTCCATGTGCTTTGTGCTGCAAAGACCAGGTATAGGTGGGGGCAATGGCCGTTTGTACTATTGGTATACTGGTGAGGGGATGCCCTGGACACCTTTGCTGCCATGGTGCTATGTGCTTGGTGCCCAGTGTACCCCTGTGCCTTTAAGGAGAAGTGGGCTCCCTCCAGGCTCACCTGCCCTCTATCTATCCATTATAAAGCATGTGCTTCCAATGTGGAGGCTCTCAAATTTTAGAGTTAGGACTACAGTACAGATAATACTGGGGTGCTGTAAAGTGGCTCTGCAGCTTACGCATGTATTTGCAAATGTGTGCAAATCAAACCCATTTTTAACGCATACTGTTAGACAGGATAATTTGGTTGGGTGCAGACTGGTCGGTAAAATGAGTCAAGAATTTCTTTGATTTTGTTTAACCAGGAAATTTGCATTTTCAGATAAAGGTTAGCAATGGCAGCCTCAATATTTCTCTAAGTTTTGATTCTCTTTAAAGTGGTTGTAAAGGCAGAAGATTTTTTTATCCCAATGCATTCTATGCATTAAGATAAACAGCCTTCTGTGTGCAGCCCCCCCCCCACCCCACTAATATTTACTTGAGCCCCCTCTCGATCCATGAGTGCCTCGGTCATCCAGGACTCTCCCTCCTGATTGGCTGAGACACAGCAGCAGCAACATTGGCTTCCGCTGCTTCAATCAAACTCAGTCAGCCAATCAGGAGAGAGAGGGGGCAGGGCCAGAACCGCGGCTCCGCGTCTAAATAGATAGAGCGAGCTGCGGCTCGGCTCGGGTGCCCCATGGCAAGCTGCTTGCTGTGGGGGGCACTCAACAGGAGGGAGGGGCCAGGAGCTCCAGCCAGGGACCTATGAAGAGGAGGATCCAGGCTGCTCTGTGCAAAACCACTGCACAGAGCAGGTAAGTATAACATGTTTGTTATTGTAATAGAAAAAAAAAAAAACGAGGCTTTACAATCACTTTAAGCAGCAGCATAATATTAAATGCATCGAATTATTGAATAGTGAAATCCACTAACCACCAGTGGCAGCCCCATCCATGAAGGACACCGGAGTGCCGCCCCTCTATCCACGCCCGCCACCCCCATGCTCTATTAACGGCCGCTATTTTGTCAGGACATTGCCACCCCCTATTCATGCTCCTGACCCCTTTTAGGACATCGGGCCCGTGAATTACATCGGCGGGGGGTGTTTTTTTGAAGTACCTGATTAGAGTCAGAGGCTCTAATAGGCTGAGCTGAGTAGGGTGAGCTTGTGGCATAGAGCATTACGCCAGGAGCCCACCCAGGTGTTACAACAGGGAATGAATATTCACTATTGAAACACTGATCCTCAATCCGGCAAATCAGAAGCAGGTCTGAGACCCATTTTCCGATTGGCCGAAAAGAGAAGATTCCCAATTGGCCGCTGAGGAGGGAGGAAACGGAAGCCACGGCAATGCCCGTTGAGAGCAGGGGAAGGAAGCCACCAGTGAAGCCCGGGAGATGCGCTGCCCACCATAGATGGGGTAAGTGCACCAGACCCACCCGACAGACCGCCAACCGACCAACCAGGGAGGTTGTACTGTTTTCCGCCCCCCTTAAAAAAAAAAATTACCAGTAGCTGACACTGCTAACCACAACAGGCTCACATGGCAGGAAAACTGTCTATGTAATTGAACCCACTGTTAGCTGTCTGGTAAGAACATGTTAACATTTTGTGAATCTTCGCTGAATGTGCCTGTTGGTTTGTTATAGAAAACAAATAGACTCAGACTAAAGCATCCTGGCTCAGTGCCTATTTACCTAAAACCTCACGTCACTGTTTAATCCTATGTTTGATTTAAACAGACTTGGCAATCCTACGCGCTTCTGCACAAACTCAAACTCGCTGCAAAATAACAAAGTGCCTAAAAAATTCCCTGCAAGGAAAACTTTTAAATAAGTATGTGTACACGGATTATTTTAGGTGTAACCTCTGACCGCGCTGGCCTAAGAAGTATTACCGCTTTCCATCTTTGCGATTCGTCATTTTCATTATATTCAGTTTGCTGAATTTTTGAATCCTATTAATGCTGTAGATTTTAGCAGATAAGGGAGAACATCTATTTTTTTTTTTTTTTTTATGTAAAAAATGGAGTCAAAATAATGTAACATGTGTGCTGGAGACATGCCGTATTCTTTGTGAAATGTTAGTAGATATAATATGTTCACTGAGTCTTCACTAATTCAGATGATTTGGAAGGCCCGGAGGAATTTTCATGCAGAATCTCACATACTTCCATCGTGTACCTTCCAGCTACTAAGTGTTTATTTTGTACTTATTACGCCTGACCTGAACACATCTGAACCTAAAAGGATCGGAATACCTGAACAATTGTTGTAAGGCAGACTCTGAGGCTCGAGCTTCAAAGCCCAGATCTTTTTGTCTCTTGGAATTGAGTCACAAGGCCGCCTGCCCTTACTTTGGTAATGAGCTGCAACCTTACTGAATAGCTATTGGGCAATCATTGCATACAATGGGGAATAGGTGCCATCCCATAGTTTGAAATGTAGAAAAATATGTTTTATTAATGCAAAAAAATAAATAAAAAATTTAGCTGATAATTTTTTTTATAATAACCCTGTTGCCATAGAAAAAAAAATATAAGTAAAAAAAAAAAAAAAAAAGACATACAGAGGGTGGATTTCTAAAACTGGAGAGTGTAAAATCTTTTGCAACTCTGCATAAAAAAACAATCTGCTTCAATTTTTTTTTTTTTGTCAAAGCTTAATTGAACAAGCTGACGCTAGATACTGATTGGCTGCCATGCACAGCTGCACCAGATGTTGTAATCTCCAGTTTTAGTAAATCAACCTCAAAGGCTTGTTCATACTAGTGCTTGAGGGGCAGTAAAACCTCATTTTTACCACCCCCCAACTGCTCCCCTTTTAGCTGTAGAGGCAGTGGCTGGGGGATGTACACATGGTGTGCCTACGATGCTTTGCTTCAGGGCCATGGCAGAAATGATCACATGTGCGATGAAGGGTTCCTTCATGGCTCAGAAACGCTGCACTACACTGTTTTGTGATGTGATCTTTCTTTAACCACTTCAGCCCTGGAAGGATTTACCCCCCCCCTTAATGACCAGGTCATTTTTTGCGATACGGCACGGTGTTACTTTAACCCACAATTGCGCAGTCGTGCGACGCTGCACCCAAATAAAATTGACGTTCTTTTTTTCCCACAAAATAGAGCTTTCTTTGGTGGTATTTGATCACCTCTGCGGTTTTTATTTTTTGCGCTATAAGCAAAAAAAATGCGACAATTTTGAAAAAAAAAAACAATATTTTTTACTTTTTGCTATAATACATATCCAATAAAAAAATGTTTTAAAAAAAACAACTTTTTTCATCAGTTTAGGCCAATATGTATTCGTCTACATATTTTTGGTAAAAAAAAAAAAAAAAATCACAATAAGTGTATATTGATTGGTTTGCGCAAAAGTTACAGCGTCTACAAAATATCTACAAAATAGGGGACTTTAATTTTTTTTATTGTTTTTTACTAGTAATGGCGGGGATCAGCGATTTTTAGCGAGACTGCGACATTGCGGCAGACAGATTGGAACCTTTTGACACTTTTTTGGGACCATTGACATTTATACAGCGATCAGTGCTAAAAATAGCCACTGATTACTGTATAAATGTCACTGGCAGGGAAGGGGTTAACACTAGTGGTGATCAAGGGGTTAAGTGTTCCCTGGGAGGTGTTTGTAACTGTGAGGGGAGGGGACTGACTGGGACTGACTGGGAGTAGAAAGATCACTGTTCCTGATCACTAGGAACAGCAGATCTCTCTCTACTTCCCTGACAGAATGGGGATTTGTCTGTTTACATTGACAGATCCCCGTTCTGGCTCTCTGAGGAGCGATCACGGGTCGCCGGCAGACATCGCAGCCGAAGGCCACGCGCATCGCCCCTATAGCTCTTAAAGCGGCCGACGTACACCTACGGCGGTTTGTGCAGCTGTGCCAACCTGCCGCAGTATAATGACAGCGGCTGGTCGGCAAGCAGTTAAAGTAGCTCGTTTGGCTGTACTTCTCCTGTGGATCATAGGAGTGCAGTACGTTCTGCACTCTTGTGACTCGTTTTCAACCGACAGCGGGCTGACATCACAGAGCCAGTCCAGGCTCGGGAAAGAACGCCACCATATGGTTGAGATCCACCCAGGAGCCTGGACAGGAACCCGGCTCAGCCTCTTAGCGAGCCACTGAGAGCCCAAGCCGAAGCCAACGGTTCAGGCTGGTGGTGGTGGTGTAATAGTGTGGGGGGGGAATATTTTCTTGGCACACTTTGGACCCCTTAGTACCAATTGAGCATTGTTTAAACACCAGGGCCTACCTGCCCATGTTGCTGACCATGTCCATCTCTTTATGACCACAGTGTACCCATCTTCTGATGGCACCTTCCAGCAGGATAATGCACCATGTCACAAAGCCCAAATCATCTCACCACTGGTTTCTTGAACAGGACAATGAGGTCACTGTACTCCAATGGCCTCCACAGTCACCAGATCTCAATCCAATAGAGCACCTTTGGGATGTGGTGGAATGGGAGAGTTGCATCATGGATATGCAGCTGACAAATCTGCAGCAACTGCGTGATGCCATCATGTCACTATGGACCAAAACCTCTGAGGAATGTTTCCAACACCTTCTTGAATCTATGCCATTAAGAATTAAGGCAGTTCTGAAGGCAAAAGGGGGTCCAACCCGGTACTAGCAAGGTGTACCTAATAAAGAGCCTGGTGAGTGTATATATTATGTCCTTTATTATCTAGTCAACAGGTGAAGCCCTATGCTTCTTCACGTTATCATAGCACTGCAAAATACTTGTTGTTTACAGAGCTCAATAGCTCAAGCTGATCACACCCGGATCTGAATGAGTTAAGCTGGCTTTACACTAGTAAAATGTTGTTCAAAAGTTTTCATTTTACGAACAATTGTTCTATTTTCTAATTGTTAGTGGGGTCAAAATGACATTTGTTTTTGGCCACAGTGATGAGAAATTTCGAAGGAACAGAATGGACATTTGTTCTTGAACAAATTTCTTACAATGAATGTGGATGCGGTAAAGTCCATTAATTCAAAAATGGTAAAAGTAAATGAAACTTTAAAATACTTTCAAAAGACTTTTGTCAATTCATCAAATCTACTGAGAAAGTTTGTGCAAACTTTTATTTGAAAATCTGCTAGTGCATTTACTACTATTGCTCTAGAGCAGTGACCGATCCCTTATCTGATAGCTCAGTCTGAAGTTTCAGTTAGAGGCAGCCAGCCTGAAAAGGAGTTGATTCTGCTTTGTTGACTCTGTTGATGCTCTGGGAATCCTTTGTGATGTAAAAAAAAAAATATTTTTAAAACAAAAATTGCATACATATAGCAAAAAAAAAGAAACAGGAAAAAAAAATGTATAAACTTGAAAAAAAATTTAAATAAAATGAAAAAAATCCCCATTTTGTTTATTTACTTTTTTCTGCAGACCGCAGAACTTTGGAAATCACCGCTTTTATTATATTCCAAGGATAATGTAACCATTAAAGTAAACAAACCGACCTTTTACTTTTTTTCCCGCAAAAACAGCCCAGAGTTCTTTATTACAATGAAACACATTTTATCTGTTAACTCCCACAGTCCGATTGCTGCATTAGCTTTTGCGCGCGATATCATGCAGGTATGTCTAATTGTATAAAGCGGCCTGTTATTTTCCCCGCCGACTCCCCAACATGACAGCACAGAGAGGCAGTAATTTGCACTGATCTGCCCCACTCCCGTCCTGCTGCTACAAACAGCCATTGATTATTATACTGTAGCGTTATTGACTGTCACAATGAAAGCTAACCTTATTCCATTTTTTAAATAACACTGTATAGATTAATTTACTATGAAGACATTGCACTTAAAAGTCTTTCAGCTAGCCCACAGCTATGGCAAGTCATTACTCCCTTTCATGATAATGTTCACATACCAGAAATGGCAAGTAATCAGTATCACACAGATTCAAAAATAGGAAGGGGAAAAATACATTACAGCGATCTATTAAAAAAATAACTTCTGATGGGGAAGAAAAAAAAAATATATACATCTTATTGATAGCAGGAAGGAGGGATTCCTGGAGCTCTAATCATTCTTCTTTCATATTGTTGGTGATATAAAATAAGTTTCTGCTAAAAGGATTATTATCGTTCTGTATGTCATTTAATGGTAAATCTGTGTAATATGCTCAATGAGGGTATAGTAGCATCCCTGTTTTTTTTTCCCCTAATTAAAAAATTGCTTTACATGCAAAATATAGAAAAGTATAGATTTTTTTTTTTTTTTTTTACTTAAAGGAAACCATACCCCACCCACACTCGTTATATATATATATATATATATATATATATATATATATATATATATATATATATATATATATATATGCCTGAAGTGTATTAGAAACAGTACACCACGGAATGCACTGTAGATATAGGCTACACCTACACAGAGTGTATGTATATATATATATATATATATATAATATTTTTTTTTCATACCCTTTTCTTGTATTTTCTTTAATGCCTTGTACACACGGGTGGACTTTTCGTCTGGACTGGTCCGACGGAACAATCCGACCGTGTGTGGGCTTCATTGGACCTTCAGCGGACTTTTTCTGTCAAAAATCAGACGGACTTTAGATTTGGAACATGTTTCAAATCTTTCCGACGGACTCGAGTCCGGTCGAAAAAAATCAGTTTGTCTATATGCTAGTCCGACAGACTAGCATGGATGCAAGGGCAGCTATTGGCTACTGGCTATGAACTTCCTTATTCTAGTCCCTTCCTACGTCATCACGTTCATACCAACGAACTTTTGAACGGACTTTAGTCCGTGTGTGTGTGGGCAAGTCCGGTTGTCTGAAAGTCCATCTGAAACTCCGTCGACAGCCTGTCGGAAAGACCGTCGGACGTTTGATGCTGAAAAGTCCGCCCGTGTGTACACGGCATAAGACTTCCGTCCCAAAGGGCAGCGATGCCGAACGTCACTTCCACTTTTTTAGCCCTCCTCCTTCCCCCCGTCGCCTTCTGGGACCTGTGTGTGTCCCAGAAGATGACGGGACCATTCAGAAAGCACTGAGCGACTCGCGCATGCACAGTAGGAAACAGGCTGTGAAGCCGCAAGGCTTCACTTCCTGTTTCCCTTAGGCAACTTTCACACTGGGGCGTGGCGGTAAAGCGCTCGCTACTTTTAGCGGCGCTTTACTGTAGTTTTTGCTGCCCTTTGTGGTCACTAGCGGGGCGCTTTTAACCCCCACTAATGGCCAAAAAAGTGTTAAAAACGCCGGCACTTTGGTGGAGCTGCCTTGTTGATTTCAATGGGCAGGAGTGCTGTAGGAGCGGTTTAAAGATGCGGCTTGCAGGACTTTTTTTGCTGTCCTGTCAGCACACCGCTCCAGTGTGAAAGCACTCAGGCTTTCACACTGCAGTGAGAGAAGAGGCGCTTTACAGGTTATATTTAGCTATTTTTAGCGCTATAGCGCCTCTAAAGTGCCTCAGTGTGAAAGGGGTCTTAAAAGTGGTGTATGTGCTTGAGAACCTTTCACACACCTTTTACACTAAGCCACCGGTCCGTTCGCGGTAAAGCTCGTTTTAGCGGCACATTTGTGTTGTTTTTTGGCCATTAACGGGGCGCTTTTAACCCCCCAAGAAAAGGGTTAAAATCTTCAGTTTTGCGGCGCTTTCAAATCGCTTTTTAGACGCTTTTAAAGAACTGCCCTTTCTTTCCAATGGACAGGGCGTTCTGGGAGCGCTAAATTCAGCACTCCCAACCCGCCCCTAAGATGCTGCTTGCAAGACTTTTCGGAACGTCCCACAAGCACACCGCCCCAGTGTGAAAAGTCACACTGCAATGAATGGGTGGCGGTTTTCAGGCGCTTAGCAGAAGCTTATTCTAGCGCTGAAGCACCTGAAAACCACCCCAGTGTGAAAGGGGTCTAAAGGTACAATGCAGGTGACAACACTACAAAAGGAGCATATTTATAAAGCAGTGAACCTGACAGCCATCAAAAATTCACTGCAGTTGAATTTTTGCAGATGCATGTGTTTTAAAGTGGTTGTAAACCCTTAAATAGACCCACAAACGTGACTAGTTTCAGGTGATACACAGAGATAAAACAAATCCTTCTACAGTTCTACCTGTTTATTATCAGCAGTATATAGCAGTCTTGTGACTTCTATCAGTGTCTGGTTAAAGCTTGTAGGAGGAGTTTTCATTTTCCTCTGATTGTCCTATGATGCTGCAGTACCCCTGACCCTCTGTCTGGACAGTGCTGATTGACCCTGTGCTAATCACATGCACTCTCCCAAGAAAAAAAAAACTATCTATCAATACACAACAATCTGAGCATGTGCAGCTTGTCCCTTCTTCTCTGTTCTATCAGAAGATGGTTTGGGGACTGTGGAAGAAGGGGAGGATCAGAGAAGACAGGATCAAACAGCCTTTTTACACAATGTGCAGGATTAACCCCTTAGGATTCCTCAGTGAGTATAACAAGCATGCTTTACTGCATATACAGACTGATTTTACTGTTGTGGGTTTAGTAACACTTTAGGAAGATCATTATTTCCCCTAAACCCCGAAATAAGGATCGAGGTATAGGATAGCAGAAATCTGACTCCTTTAATATATTACATGTGCTACGTTCAAGCCATAACATTTTTTTTTTCTACTATGAATGATGGAACTCGAGTTGTACTGTGTGCTTTGTGTAGCGCTCATTGTGTGGTATAGGAAATCTTATCTTTGTCATTTAATCATCCATATTGATCGGAGCTCAAATTGCTGTCGGCCTTTGGTAAAGGCTCTGATTATACAATAAGAAAGCGCTGCAGTTTTCTGTTAACCAATCCTGTATCAATGTCCCTTAGTGCCGTATCACTTCCCCAATCAATGACCATGCAAATCACCTTGTGATAAAAAGGTAGGAAGAGTTTGTATTCCTGTCTGCCGCACACAGAAACTCAAAGAGAAGAATGCAAAGCAATGATGTTTGATGGAGGGAATAATAAAAAATAATAGCAAAAGTAATAACTGTCATTTCGGCTGTAATAATGGTATACAGTAAAACAGCAATGTAGCTTTTGCTGCTGATCTATTGAATGTCTGATAATCCTAAATACACTTGGCTTTTTTCATTAAATTGTAGATTTGTGCCATTGAATTGGTCAGTTTACCCACCTTGGCTCCTGAGACACCTCTTCAAAGCTAAACTCCAGGCAGAATATAATGCAGCTCAGTATAAATGATAGAATGCTATGCAAATGCCATCATCCCTATATGATACACAATAGAATAATTCCCTCTATTTGAGGGACTATTATTGACAAAAAATGTATAATGCAAGCGGTACAGTGGGGGAAATAATTATTTGATCCCCTGCAGATTTTGTAAGTTTGCCCACTTACAAAGAAATTTCCCGTATTTATCGGCGTATAACACGCACTTTTTTCCCCTTAAAATCAGGGGAAAATCGTGGGTACGTGTTATACGTCGATCCCCGCTATTTTGTGAACTATCGGAGCGATCGCTGCGATCGCCGCCGACATTCACATAGCGTGTATTTTTAAATATGCCGCTGCGGAGTTCGGAGGGACTCGGGGGCGCTCGTTCAGCTGAACGAGCGCCGCCGAGAACACAGTGACTGGGCGGAGCGGAGATACACATAGCCGAGGGTTCTGTGTGTATCTCGGCTCCGCCCAGTCACTGTGTTCTCGGCAGCGCTCGTTCAGCTGAACGAGCGCCCCCGAGTCCCTCCGAACTCCGCAGCACCATATTTAAAAATACACAGTGTAACTTGTGTATGTCGGCGGCGGTGTATGTTGGGGACAAGGCTGCACTGACCACTGGGGACATGGCTGCACTGGGGACAAGGCTGCACTGACCACTGGGGACATGGCTGCACTGGGGACATGGCTGCACTGGGGACATGGCTGCACTGGGGACAAGGCTGCACAGGGGACATGGCTGCACTGGGGACAAGGCTGCACTGGGGACAAGGCTGCACTGGGGACAAGGCTGCACTGACCACTGGGGACATGGCTGCACTGGGGACAAGGCTGCACTGGGGACAAGGCTGCACTGACCACTGGGGACATGGCTGCACTGGGGCAAGGCTGCAGATGGACACCGATAACGCTGCATTGATGGGCATTTAAACGTAAGTTTTTTTTCCTTAAACTTCCTTCCTAAAAGTTATTTTCCTTAAAATTCCCTCCTAAACTTGGGGTGCGTGTTTTACGCCGGCGCGTGTTATACACCGATAAATACGGTACTGGTTTCTATCATTTTTATCATAGGTGTATTTTAAATGATAGAGACAGGATATCAATCAAAAATTCAGAAAAAACACATGATAGACATATTATAAATTGAGTCGCAGCTCAGTGAGTAAAATAAGTATTTGATCCCCAAGCAAAACATGACTTAGTACTTGGTGGAGAAGCCCTTGTTGGTAAGCACAGAGGTAAGACGTTTCTTGTAGTTGGTGACCAGGTTTGCACACATCTCAGGAGGGATTTTGGTCCACTCTTCTTTACAGATCTACTCTAAATCCTTAAGGTCGCTTCGTAACACAAAATTACAGCTCCCTCCATAAATGTTCTATAGTATTAAAGCCTGGAGACTGGCTAGGACACTCCATGATCTTAATGTGCTTCTTCTTGAGCCCCCCCTTTGTTGCCTTGTCGGTATGTTTTGGGTCATTGTCATGCTGGAAGACCCATCCACGACCCATCTTCAGTGTTCTGGCTGAGGGAAGAAGGTTCTCATCCAGGATTTTACAATACATGGCCCTGTCAATTGGCCCCTCAATGCGGCAAAATCAGCCTGTACCTTCAGCACAGAAACAAAGCATAATGTTTCCACCTCTGTGCTTGACTGTAGGGATGGTGTTCTTAGGGTCATAGTCATTTTTCTTCCTCCAAACACGGCGAGTTGAGTTAATGCCAAAGAGCTTAATTTTGGTCTCATCTGACCATAGCACTTTCTCCCAATAATTCTCTGAATCATTTAGATGTTCATGGGCCTGTACATATGCCTTCTTGAGGAGGAGGACCTTGCGGTGGGTTGCAGGATTTAAATCCTAGGCGGTTTATTGTGTTACCAATGGTTTGTTTGGTAAATGTGGCCCCAACTGCCTTGAGATCATTCAGAAGCGCCTCCCGTGTAGTTCTGGGCTGATCCCTCACTTTTCTCATGATCATCCTTACCCCATGAGGCAAAATCTTGCATGGAGCTCCAGATTGAGGGTGATTGATGGCTATTTTGTATTTCTTCCATTCGTGAAAACTCGCTCCAACAGTTGTCTCCTTCTCACCAAGCTTCTTGCTGTTGGTCTTGTAGCCCATTCCAGCCTTGTGCAGGTCTACAATCTTGTCCCTGACATCCTTTGACAGCTCTTTGGTCTTGCCCATGATGGTAAAATTTAGATAGAAGAAAGAAATTCTGTGGACAGGTGTCTTTTATACACATAACGAGTTGTAGTTAAGAGCACCTTCTTAAATTGACAGGACTAATCTGTGTAACACATGAACACATACTGTAGCCAGTCTGTGGGAGCCAGAATTATTGTTTGTTGGTAGGGGATCAAATACTTATTTTTCACTGAACTGCAACTCAATTTATAACATTTGTATCGTGTTTTTTCCGGATTTTTGGTTGCTGTTCTGTCTCTATGATTTCAAATACACCTATGATAACAATTATAGACCCTTCATTTCTTTGTAAGTGGGCAAACTTACAAAATCGGTAGGGGATCAAATCATTATTTTCTCCACTGTAAATAAAAAAAATCCATCTTTATTAATGCAAAGACATATTTAAAGAATAAAAATATAGATTGTGGCTAATTGTTACATGTACACATAACACAGTGTTAATTGCAAATAATCCGCATATATCTGTCCACAATACAGTTTGTCTAAAGACAGTTTCAAGGTAGGATTTTCAAGCTCTTCTTCAAGGGTGTCAATATGCAGGATCAAGATGTTCCTACTGTATAAATAAACTACATAAATAGCTGCTTAAAATACTTAAAAGTACTTAAAATAATGAAAAAAAAACGTATGCTGTAGTTGCCTTCCAAACATCTCCCCCGATGGGGGAATCAGGCCCAGATCACAACTCTTATTGTTTACTGAGGCCACCAAAGATACCACTAGCCACAAAGCCCACCCCAGTGACAGCATGAGAAGTCTTTATGGTTTGAGCCATAGTCAATTAAAAAAGCGTTGTGCTCATACACAATATTCAAGGGTGGTGATATAGTGAGAAAAAATCTGTCATCCGACTACGTCAGATTGGCCCATGCCATGTCTAACTATATCATCACCATGCAGCCTTGTTGCTGGAAACCGGAAGTCATGGCTGCATGGTGATGATAGATTCTTTTCTCACTATATCACCACCCTTGAATATTGTGTATGAGCGCAGCCCCCCATGCTCTCTCCACTGCCAATGGCTCCCACTGCTGCTTTTCTGTCCAATGAGGAGAGAGAGACGCTGCTCTTGTGCACATCGCTGGATCGAAATCAGGGCTTAGGTAAGTATTTAGGGGGGTATTTTTTACCTTAACCTCCTTAACGGTAATCCCAAGTGTGGCTCGGGGTGGATTTTCAGTACCAAAAGCGGTAACCCTGAGCCACACTCGGGATTGCATCGCAGGATCCAGGCAAAGTTACTTACCTTGTCCCCAGGATCCTGCAATGTCTCCCCACAGTGTGTGCGAGCCGTGTCCTCCGCCGGATCTATCACAGTGCCGAGCTCCATTCACCGCGAGCGTTACAGAGTACGGCGTCAAATTCAAAAAGGGAAAAACACAAAACATATTATATATAATTCTTTCTGCCTAGAAACTGGAGATTGTCCATAGCAACCAAAAAGCGTCCCTTTACATCAAAAGCAGTTTTAGACCAGCTAGAAAACAGCAATAATAAATTAGAATCACTTCCAGAATTGAGTGATAGTGATTTGTGGGGAAACGACAGCGACAATTCTGCAACAGAGCAAATTTTAGTGTATTTGATTACATTATTGAATATTTTTTATTTTTATTACCGTATATACTCGAGTATAGGTCAACCAGAGTATAAGTCGAGGCCCTAATTTACCACAAAAAACTGGGAAAAACGTATTGACCCGAGTATAAGACGAAGGTGAGAAATGCAGCAGCTACTGTAAGTGGAAAAAGAGGGTCAACAATGCCCATCTGCAGCTGTATACCTCCCTGTGTCCTGTGCATGTGTCCTGTGCATATGTGCATGTGTCATGTGTCCTGTGTATATGTATCCTGTGTATCTGTGCATGTGTCCTGTGAATATGTGCATGTGTCATGTGTCATGTGTCCTGTGTATATGTATCCTGTGTATATGTACATGTGTCATGTGTCCTGTATTCTGGCGGCCATTCACTGTTCAAAAGCCGCGCCTCCTCCTCGTCCGTGAAAGGCAGGAAACTCCATTTCCCAGCAGTCAGCGGTCAGCCTATCACGGACATTCTCTCATCCTCATACCACGGATGAGGATGGGAGAATGTCCGTGATAGGCTGTACACTGACTGCTGGGAAATTGAGCTTTTTGCCTATCACAGACGAGGAGGAGGCGCGGCTTTTGAACAGTAATTGGCCGCCGAATAGTAATAGCACACGCTGGCCGCCGTCTGCCTGCATGACACGCTGATCATGTAGGCAGACGGCGGTGACTCGAGTATAAGTCGAGGGGGGCACTTTCAGCCCAAAAAAAAAAAAAGGGGGCTGAAAATCTCGACTTGTACTCGAGTATATACAGTATATTATTATTTGTTATAATTATTTATAGTTATTTAATATATCATAATTTATGATTTTGTGTTTCAAAATTTATCATACCCGGGATGTCTACTAGACTCTTGTTTGGACAGATTTAAGTGTGTTATTCCTAAGAATTACAGGCCTACAATATAAAACGGCAAATTTCCATGCAAAACAATTGTACCGTTTTGAGCATCAAAAATCTGAAATAATCATACCGCCAGAATGCATTAAGGTAAAAAAAAAACTTGCACCTTTAGAGCCACCTTAATGTCTGGCCCCTGTTAGGGAGAATGTTGCTCTCTCTTTGTCTTGTTAATCAATGTTGCTAGGACTTAAAGTAGAAGAAAAGATAAAGTTTTGAGATGTTACCAGAATAGAGAGGAAAGATTAATGACACCTGTCTCAAAGTGCATACACCTTACTAGAAAGATTTCTTCTTACTTACTGTTTTTTGCACAGGACACAAAGTAAAGGAGAATCTACTCAATGGAATGGACATGAAAGAAAGCTCACATGGATTTGAACCATTTCCTACTCACCCAACAAAAAAAAATATTGCTTTAGATATACTTTTTTAACTCCAAGTGCACAATGGAGCTCCAATGAAAGATGGGATGCCAAACAAGAGGAAAATCCCAAGTCCAGAGGTAGTCTAAAGCCTCGTACACACAATCGGATTTTCCGACGGGAATTCTGTGATGACAGGCTGTTGGCGGAAAATCCGACTGTTTGTACGCTCCTTCGGACAATTGTCAGATTTTCCGCGGACAAACGTTGGATGGCGGGCTTTAAAATTTCCCGCAGACAACGGTATGTTGTCGGATTTCCCGAGCGTGTGTACACAAGTCCGTCGCACAAAAGACCAAAGTACAAACACGCATGCTCGGAAGCAAGGACGAGCCAGAAGCGGTCGGTCTTGTAAACTAGCATTCGTAATGGAGAATTAACATTCGTGACGTGGCAAATTATGAAATCTCGAAATGCAGTGCACAATTCTCTTCATCTTTAATGGGATAATAATGAAGCTGCTTTGCTGGTGATACTGATGAAGTTCTGCCAAACGTATTTTAAAAGGCTTTTATTTTCTAGTGAATAATAATAAGAATAATAAGAATAATATTATTATGCTTGTTTTTTTTTTTTGTTTTTTTTGAGGCAAGTTACCACAACACCATTATCCCGTAGTTTTTAAGATCAAAGATACAACTATGTTGGTGTCCCTTGTCAATTTTACATTGTATTTTTTTAAATGTAACTGCCTACTCCCAAACTCTCATTTGAAGTAAAACACATAGCCAAGTATTATTATCCACAAATTTTTTATTGTGCATTAAAAAGAAAAGAAAAAAAAAAACAAATAAAATTAGACATGCTATCTGCCAATAGAACTTAACCAAAAAGTGCATTCCATGCATCCAAAAAAAATAGAAAATATAACCAAATCAAATCATTATTCAACCAAAAAATAAAATAAAAGCCTTGTGCATGTGTCCTGCTTCTTAATATAGGGGGTCAACAATGCCAAGAGTGAAAGCAGGGGTCCGTCATCCGGAAATAATTCCAAAAATCATCCGGATTATTCTCCCGGAGCTCCCGCAGCAAAGGCATATGACATAATTGGTCACGATTAATAAAGCAACCAATTTTTGGTCCAAGAAATCCTTCTCCTTCTGTTCCTAGACTGGATTTGGGTCAAAGCAATAACTTCAAGGCCAATAATAAATAACATGTTATCTCCTCCGATTCCGCAACATGTCTGGTTGATGAACGGCTATTCAGAAAAAAACTGAAAAGCACGAACTGAAAAGCGAGAATCAACACTCACCAAACTTCTACTAACATGAAATTAGCATAAGGAGCCCAAAGGGTGGCGCCTGACAATTGAACTTCCTCTTTATCGACTCGTAGTACGTCTATCACGTCACTACATTTGTGTTTGTGGGCCGACAAGTGTGTGCCGTTTGTATGCAAGAAAAGTTTTTGGCCAACGCCCTTTGGACAAAAGTCCGAGGCTTTGTCTGCAGAAAATCCGATCGTGTGTACGAGGCTTTACTCTTATAATAATATCTTAGTTTCTTAAGAAAATCTTTGTGCCATCTATGGTTTGTGTCTGCACTTGTGGACCACCATATATGTTCTCAGTAATAGAAGAAATGGCCGCACTCCGTACTCGATCAAAATTCTTTTTTATTCAGAACATTCCAAGTGTTGACAAAAGACAGAAAGCTGGTAGCAGCTTTCTGTCTTTTGTCAACACTTGGGATGTTCTGATGTTTGATCGAGCACGGAGTGCGGCCATTTCTTCTATTATTGACTACATGCCAGACATCTCAAGTCTACCTGAAGATGTGAGAGACTCCCGCATTTCAGCGGTGGCTCCCACACACCCGCAAGCGCCTCCCCATCTCCCGGGAATGATCGGTGCGGCGGCTGTCCCTCCTGCACCGATCATCCCCAGCTTCTCTGTGTACTCCTCCCCCATCCCCCTTCATGTCCTTCTCTGCCCTTTCGTTCCCCGCAACCGGCTCCCCTCCTCTCCTCTCCTGCTGGCTGCGGGGGGGACTAGTAATTGGACACAGTGAGCGAGATCGCTCCTGTGTCCTGTGATTACTGAGCAAAGTGAACGGTGCTCAGTTTATGAATGGACGGGAGCCTCTGTCTCCTGTTCATTCATCTTTAGTGCCAAGAAAAGAACTGGGGAATCTGTGTCCTCAGTCCCTTTGTCTGTCTCAAAGGGGAGATGTCAGGGGTCTGTTTAGACCCTTGACATCTCACCATAGCACCCCCAAAAATAACAAATAAATTATTGTAAAAAAATTCTAAAAAATGAAAAAGTGTACAAAAAAAAAATTTAAAAAAGCATTGTGAAAAAAATTAAAAACAAATTAAAATGTAAAAAAATCAATTATTAAAAGTAAAAAAACTTCTGACACCATCCACTGCTACCCACCCCCCACCCACTTCCCCAGAAGCACTGTGAAAAAATATTGAGAAAGTGATTTAAAAAATATTTTGCCATGGGGGAGAAGGGGTGGCGTTTGCGGGCGCGAAGCACTACCTCCCTGAAATGAGTTCTTGCAGGTTGGGATGTCTGACATGCGGAGGCGAGCACCTGTCCAGATCTTCAGGCATTTAATCTCACCTGGAGCAGCGAGTTTTCTTGTTTGGATATATGTTCTCAGGACAAGCAGACTCTGCTTCTTTAGAGCATATGGACACGGCCATATAAACAACTGATTTTCCTGTGTTGACAAGTCTGATAATTAGATATCTTCTTATAATATAGAGAATGGAGCGTTTGAGTTTCCTTCCCTTAATTAGTTACCTAATTACTATTTTATTCAAGCATAGTTTTAATAAATTATGTAAACTGTTTTTTATTTGTCATGTACATAGTTAGATAAAGGATGGTTGCATTTAAATGGTTGAATTATCTTATCGTATAACTGTCTTCCCTTCAAGCAGATTGTAAGTCGAAGAGCTGATACTTCATGCGCAGGAAACGTAATATGTAAATATAGAAAAGGTACTGATAGGAACATTTTTATTTGATACTTTTTTTTTTAATCCACAGCTCCAGACTTGCTGTAGGAAAGCTTAATTTTAACCTGTGAAAGAATAAACTTTGTGCGCGCATTATGCAGAATTTGAAATGAGATAAGCTGTTTACCTGCTAGAGGTTAATTGAACCCAGGGGAAAAGACATTTGCGCTAATTGAAGACAAAAACAAGGCAGAAAATGAATTTCTAATGAAAGAAGGAAATGTTAATCATGGGAGACAAAATTGTGAGGAGACACATTATACGCTATTTGTGGTGGCTTGTCTCCCATACAGAACCGTACTCTGTCACTGTTTGCTTGGCAGACTAAAGGAATTGTATTGCAAAGCATGTTTATGATGGTAGTTTTTGAAAATGATCATTAATAGTTGAATTAAAGTATAGCTTGTGTGTATGTTCAAGGTAGCAAACAGTACTTTTCTATTGTTTCACCTGTACAGTAGGCTACAAATTATCAGGCAAATTTAAATAAAAATGTACTGAACCTTTATATTTCTGCTCACACAGGGAACACCACCAACTTGGGAGCTGTAGAGCATGAGTTGCAGAAAGCAATCTCTTACCTTAATGCCACTTTCACAGCAACCCTCCCTGTAAACCTAACATTAGGCCAAGGAATATGAGTAATATGGTGTAAAGGAGGGGCGTTACGGAGAGGCTGAAAAAAGCCTTATATCAAGAGATTATCAACCCAGGAGAAAAAACTAGAAGGTGTACAAGAAATGGGCGTTTAGTGATGGTCTCCTGATATGTACAATATCATCAAATATACACAACTTATTCATATAAAAGAAATTTTTTATTGCAAAAAATGCTTAAAAGAGGACATATCATCCACTGGGCAACAACAAGCCCACATATCAGCAGTCAGGTTTTACGTAGAGCTTGCCTACATGTTTCGCTGTATAAACGGCTTCTTCAGGGCTTTAATCTCATCATCTGACTGGGTATACCTAGTATTCACAAACAATTAAGTGCAGTAAATACATGTGTCATTAAATACACATATGAGAATCTTACCCTGTCCCATGACATAAAGGGGAAGCACACACACACACACACACACACCAACAGCAAAAAAAAAAAAAAAATAGGGGGAAAGAAGGAGGGAGGGAGGAACGAAAAATAATGTAATGTAAACATAAAAAAAAATTTATATAAAAAAAGTTGTGTATATTTGATGATATTGTACCTTTCAGGAGACCATCACTAAATGCCCATTTCTTGTGCGCCGCCTAACATTAAGCCCCCCCCCTCATAATCCTAACATCAACCCTACCTGTACCCCTAATATTAACCCATCTTGTGACCCTAACACTAACCTTCCCTATACACTCAATAACAACACTAATTCTCCCTGTAACCCAAGGATAAACCCTCCTTGTAACCCTAACATGTACCATCTTTGTAACCCTAACATTAAACCTCCCAAAAACCCATTAATAACACTAACTCTCCATGTTACTCTAATGCAGGCCATATACAGTTTGGATCTCAGCCGGTTCCTGCTGAAGCTGATCCTGAAGCTGATCCTGCATTGCAACCAACAAGCGAACTAGAAAGATGTCACCAGCAGTCACTTCCAATTCATGTATTCTGGAATATATTCTGGAAGTGTCTGGTGCAGACCTCACATCTGGTGTGGAGGGTGGAGCAGAAAGGTGAGCGGGGTCTGGACTGGAGCAACTAGCAGACAGCACACTTGGTGTACAACATGGGAACGCTATAGTGGAAGTTGAGTAGGGCCCCGAGAGGGAGGACTGAGTGGCAGAGGAGCAGCTGAGCTTAGGTCTGGAGCAGGAGAAACTAGCAGATCTGATGAACAGCCTGGGAGCAATATAGCGGGAGATGAGCGGGGACTGAAAAGAGAGAGGAGGATCAGCAGAGCCGGTGGTTACTACTAAGTGGGGGATCAGCAAAGCTGGGGGTACTACTGAGTGGGGTATTTGCTGAATGAGGGAACTAATAAGCTGTGGATCTACTGAACAGGGGTACTAATGAGCTGGAGATCTACTGAGCTGGGGTTCTACTGGGCCTCTTTAAAACAAATTGAATTTTAACACACACAGGACATTTGCCAAGCTTCAAAAATGCATCACGTAAGCATCAACAAAGCAACAAAAGCATATTGAAGCAGTAGGCGCTTTAATGTGTGTTAAAGTTGAAGCAAGTGTAAATAAGCACTTTCGCAGAGGCATTGAAAATAGGCAGCTGGATCACATTTTTGCACGCTTCCCGAACGCCTATCAACGCCACACACAATTGTTAAAATTGAGAGCATGAATAAGAGCCTTAAATAAGTTATAGAAAGTGGCATATTAAATACTACTGTGCTGTCTACAGCGCCATCCTGTGGTGACAGCATTAATACATATTGTTAAAATAGAGAGCAGATGGAGGTGTTCACACTGCAGTGTTAGCATTGCCTCATGTTGGGTGAGGCAAAAATAAAGCTGCCTGCAGAGTTCGGCAGGCATTGGTGCCTTGCAATTGCCTCCATTCACTTCTATTGAAACGCACCGTAAAAGCACTGTAAATGCACCTATGGCATTTACTATGTATTTAAGGTGAGGTTGCAAATGGAAAAAAGTGATTATTTCCCCATTTTAGCCTAGTACAAAATAATAAAACACATCTCATAGGATGTTTGAGGAGCGTTGACAGACACTACATGAATGCCGGTACAACACATCTATAATTCTCTTTAACGCTATAGGTGCTTTAGGGCTCATTTACGCTTGCTTCAGCTTCAACATACATTAACAGCTAGTTTACACTTGCTTCAAAACAAGGCTTCGGACAGGCTTTGTTAAAGCTCTCTGAAGGCTGTCACTAAATAAAATGGTTATTGGTTAATGGTTTACACCTTGCTTTGGCTTTGCTTTGGCTTTGCTTCGAAAATTACACCCCATGTAGCATTAGTGGTGCTTCAAAGCGTCTTCAAAGCCTCCATAGAAGTCTATGGTAAAGCTCACTTGAAGCCCCACTGAAGCCTCACCGAAGCCCCACCAAAGGCTCATCGAAGCCCCACCGAAGCTCCACCAAAGCCTCATCGAAGCCTCATTGAAGCACCAATCAAAAGCAAGGTGTAAACAGGACTATAAGCTAACCATTTTATTTAGTGACAGGGGCTAAGCCTGCCCGAAGCCTTGTTTTGAAGCAAGTGTAAACTAGCCCTTAAGCAGATTTAAGGCTGCTTTAGAATTTAATGCCTGTCTGAAGGTGCCCTAACTTTTCCCATAGTCACTAGGGTGCCCACGTGTCCCGGATTGTCCCTTATTTCTGATTTTTGTCCCATGTCCCGGGAACCTTCATTCCGGGACAATACAGTGTCCCGGAATGAAAAAAAAAACAGACCGCCAGCCAGCTGAGCCAGGCCGCCACCCTTATAAACATTTACACACCGCCAGTACACCGCCTGCCACCTTTATAACATTACACACTGTCACTACACAGTAACCTATGACACATCATAGCATGGTTGCTAGGCTAGGGCCGCCCCGCGTCTAGCAACCAGTGTTGTCGGCTGAGGGCTGACATGTGAGCAGGTAGTGTGGGCACTCGCACCCTATGGCTGAGCAGCATGCCTCCGAGAGAGAGAGAGCAGCCAGCCACAGACACCACAACAGACAGAGCCACAGTCACTTACTGCCGGTAAGGATCATCCAGCCTGTGCTCAGTCAGTGCCAGTCCCGGCCGGGGCCGCCACCGACTACTACCGCAGCCACTCTCCGCTGCAGGCACATTGCGATTTGCCAGCAGCGCATTTCTCCACAGTAACAGTTCAACTTCTCTCCTGAGCTGAGCTGAGCCTCGTCCGAGTCTGCGGGTCCACGAGTTTGCCACCCGCCAGACATTGACAAACTTCAAGGACAGGTTAGTGCACTGTGTTACACACTTTGTTACAGTAAGCATGCTCCCCCTCCATTCTGCTGCTGTATTTCCCCTCCATTCTGCTACTGTCCCCCTCCAGTTTTCCTCTGTGTCCCCCTCCATTCTGCTGTCCCCCTCCGTTCTGCTGCTGTCTCCCTCCGTTCTGCTACTGTCCCCCTTCCAGTTTTCCTCTTTGTCCCCCTCCGTTCTGCTACTGTCCCCTTTCAGTTTACTTCCGTTTCCCCCTCCGCTCTGCTGCTGTCCCCCTCCAGTTTTCCTCCTTCACTCCATGTCCCCCTCCGTTCTGCTGTCCCCCTCCGTTCTGCTGTCCCCTTCCGTTTTGCTGTCCCCCTCCGTTCTTCCTCCGTGTCCCCCTCCGTTCTGCTGCTGTCCCCCTCCAGTTTTCCTCTGTGTCCCCCTCTGTTCTGCTGTTCCCCTCCGTTCTGCTGCTGTCCCCCTCCGTTCTTCCTCCGTGTCCCCCTCCATTCTGCTGTCCCCCTCTGTTTTTCCTCTGTGTCCCCCTCCGTTCTGCTGCTGTCCCCCTCCGTTCTTCCTCCGTGTCCCCCTCCGTTCTGCTGTCCCCCTCCGTTCTTCCACCGTGTCCCCCTACGTTCTTCCTCCATGTCCCCCTCCATTCTGCAGAGTAAGTGATGTACAAAGTACGCCGTTGTCACTAAGTGACTTAGTTAAAGCAGGTGCACATTGCATACCACCTGTCTAAACTGGTTACCACTGTTTGCTTTTTTTTCCCCAACAATTGGCAAAAAAAGTATCAAAAAATCATCTTTTTTGGGCGGGTGCGGGGGGGGGGGGTGTCCCTGAATGTCCCTGAATAGCCACGCACCTATTATCAACATGCTGTAATTACGGGGGGGGGGGGGTCAATAAAGTTACAAAGGCACTCATTTTAAAAGAAAGCAGCTTTATACATACCTGTCTGCTTTCTCATTTCGTAAAGCTTCACTCTCTAGCACAGTTCCTGATGCCAATCCTATCTGGTCGAATAGTGGGCCTTCCTGCTGGCCTGTGTGGTTCTTTCTGTTGACCCCTAGTCAATGTAGGATGCTATACTGACATATGAGTCATTGGGAGAAACCACAGCAGTGTGAAATCAGATTTGTGAATTCGCTCTGCAATAGAATGAAGTTGTGGCAATTGGACAGGTCTGAACAATGCTATTTTTCTTAGGTTAGCTCCTTCGTCACTTTGCTGGCCCCTTGCAAGGGCACTTTAACCCAATTGCCTGCATACTTACCTCTTTTATGCAAGGATCCTCTGTACTTCAAAAAGTTTTGTATCAAATCATAGCAGTTTACAGTTTGGGCCTTGTCAACGGACATAAGAGCAACATAAAGTCATCGACCAAAAACATTCTACTTAGAGGTCCAGCAAGGAGCCTGTTAAATCTTGCCTAGCTGAAGGATTATAAAGTTCAGATCATGATTAAAAATGAGTGAACTTCCTATTTTAACAGCATTTTATTGTCTCCTGAGCAGTATTATTCCCTCTCCGACTAATCTTACTGGAGTCGCTCCAATGGTCAGTGACTCACCAGAACTGATGGGAATGGTTATATTTAAGCTGTAAAGCGCTGTGTAATATATTGACACAATAAAAATGGGAAATAAAATCGGTTGCCCTAGACTCTTTGGGGTTGCATTACTAAAGGCAAATAGACTGTGTACTTTGCAAAGTGCATTTTCTCTCAGCAAGTACAGTTGCTCCAGAGCTTAGTAAATGAGCAGAAGCTCTGCTGACTTCCATCATCCAATCATGTGCAGACAAAAATGCTGTTTATTTTATTTTCCTTGCACGTGATTGGGTATTCTTTAAAAAGTGAAGCTTTACCTCATTTACCAAGCTCTGGAGCAACTGCACTTTGCAAAATGCACGAGAGGGTTTTTTTACGAAAGGCAAATCCACTTTTCACTGAAAGTGCACTTGGAAGTGCAGTCGCTGTAAATCTGAGGGGTAGATCTGAAATGAGGGGAAGCTCTGCTGATTTTATCATCCAATCCAATGTCCCCCTCGGATCTACAGCGACTGCACTTCCAAGTGCACTTTCAGTGCAAAGTGGATTTTCCTTTAGTAAGTAACCCCCACAGTCTATTTGCCATTAGTAAATCAACCCCTTTGATTTATAATAACAATTTAAAAATAGTAGCCCTTGTATATCAGTCTACCTAAGTTCCCTTTAAATATACACTATACTACCAAAAGTATTGAGACACCTGCCTTTACACACACATGAACTTTTTTCTTTTGTACATTTTTTTCTTTGTGATTTTCAGAAAATACAAAATATACAAACATTTGCAACACAATTAAGCAAGACATGCACTATGACCTAACATAGAACTCTAAATACCCCCCCCCAACCCCCCCCCCCCAGTCAGTCAAAAAGTCAGGAAGATATTGTATATAGACATCATAACACTTCAGAGGTAGACAGCAGGACATTCAACTAGTGTGCTTTGCTTTTCTTATCATACAGGGTCGCTAAAAGTAGGACTAAAGCCCTATTACACACGGGGCAATGGGTCATGAGCGAAAATGATCTGCAGACTGGACCGGCTCCCGATCAGTGCTCTCATCCAATGGCTAAGAATGCTGACCAGAGTGTTCTGACGGGGGGGCCCCCGTCAGAACACAGCAGGGGAGACTGCTGTACTTAAACCACATTTGTTAGTCAGTATAGCAGCTCCTCTGGAGCTGTCTGTGTAAGCTTAAGGGTCATAATGTACCATCAATGTAATAGCAGAATCTCTAGGTGTTTGAGAATTATAATTGGGCCAGTCTAGCCATTAGCAAGCATCTAAGTGATCCCATAGGAATTAGCTACCAAAGGAAGGCCCACTGTAGCCCCCAGTGAAGAGCTGTGTCAGCGTTCCTAGGCGGCGGTGGTAGGAGATGACACCGATGCCTGTCACACTTTATCAAATATTTTGGGGCAACCCCTGGACAGGTAAGTAGCTTTATAGTAGAGAATCATAGGGGTTTATTTACTAAAGGCCAATCCACTCTGCTCTACAAGTGCACCGCAAGTTCATTTGGAAGCACAGTCGCTGCAGATCCGAGGGGGACATGCAAGGAACATAAAAAACAGCATTTTTGTTTGTACATGATTGCATGATAAAATCAGCAGAGCTTTCCCTCGTTTAAGATCTTCCCCCCAGATCCACAGTAACTGCACCTCCAAGTGCACCCGCAGTGAAAAGTGGATTTGCCCTTAGCAAAGCAACCCCATAGTGTTCACCAGTCTCTGGAAGAAGGGGCCTCTGGTTTCCCCCAGTCTAGGATAATTGCTTTAACCTCCCTGGCGGTATGATTATTTCGGATTTTAGGTGCTGAAAGCGGTACCATTATTTTGCATGGAAATTTGGCATTTTATATTGTAGGTCTGTAATTCTTAACAATAACACACTTAAATCTGTCCAAACAAGAGTCTAGTAGATATCCCGGGTATGATAAAGTTTGAAACACAAAAACATAAATTATAATATAATAAATAAAAATAAATAATTAAAAAAAATAAAAATAAATAGTAATAAAATAAATTTCCCCACGATTCACTATCGCTCAATTCTGCAAGTGTTCTAATTTACTATCGCTGTTTTCTAGCTGGTCTAAAGCCACTTTTGACGTAAAGGGACACTTTTTGGTTGCTGTGGACAATCTCCAGTTTCCAGGCAGAAAGAACAGTATATATAACATAAAACTGCATGCAGGGCATAGGACAAAGCACTGGGGACAAAAGGGATGTGAAATCATTTCATACAGTACTGTAATCTGTAAGATTACAGTACTGTATGTGTTATGATTTTGACATTTCTTTGAATTTGCCGCCAGGCTCCGCCCCCGTGCGTCGCGACGCTCGCAGGGAACGGAGCCTGGCACAGAGAGGCTTCGAGCAGAGGACACAGCCCGCGGACACTGCAGGGGGCATCGCAGGATCCCGGGGACAAGGTAAGTAATGCCACACCAGGATCCTGCGATGTAATCCCGAGTGTGGCTCGGGGTTACCGCTAATGGTCCTGATTTTTAACCCCGAGCCACACTCGGGAAAACCGCCAGGGAGGCTACGCATAAAATGAAAGTACACACATGAACTTTCAAGGCATCCCGGTCTTAGTCCATAGGGTTCAATATTGAGTTGTCCCACCCTTTGCAGCTATAACAGCTTCAACTCTTCTGGGAAGGCTGTTCACAAGGTTTAGGAGTGTGTATATGGGAATGTTTGACCATTCTTCCAGAAGAACATTTGTGAGGTCAGGCACTGATATGGACGAGAAGGCCTGGCTCGCAGTCTCCGCTGTAATTCATCCCAAAGTTGTTCTATCAGGCTGGGGTCAGGACTCTGTGCAGGCCAGTCAAGTTCCTCCACTCCAAACTCACTCATCCATGTCTTTATGGACCTTGCTTTGTGGACTGGTCCAAATCATTTGGTGGAGGGGGGATTATGGTGTGGGTTTGTTTTTCAGGGGTTGGGCCTGGCCCCTTAGTTCCAGTGAAGGGAACTCTTAAGGTGTCACCATACCAAGACATTTTGGACAATTTCATGCTTGTGGGAATAGTTTGGAGATGGCTCCTTCACTATTTAATTTACATTGCCCTTTCAATTTCTGTATATGGATGATGGCATTGTAATTGTAAAAAAAAAAAAAAAAACGACATCTGAGTACCCTAATCGATATACAGCGGTCACATGACCCAGATCTTTCCCAGCCTGTCTGCAGGGAAACATAAGAAGGAGGCACTTCTAGTCCTCTGCTGCTGGTCACATATTCAAAATAAAAATAAAAAACAGCCTTAAGAATACAGAGTAAAAAAATAATAAATAATAGCAATAAACTGTTTAAAAGCTGTGTTCCGCCCCCCCCCCAAAAAAAATTAAAAGCCAGCAGATTCACATACTGCAGCTGCTGGCTTTTAATAATCGGACACTTACCTGTCCTGGAGTCCCGCGCTGTCGGTACCGTAGCTGATGTTTACATCAGCTGTCGGGTGCTGCTGACGTCATTGCGGGTAAGGGAACCCGGCATTGTAGCCTTACGGCTTCACTCCGGGAACCCTACTGCACATGCGTGAGGCCCCGCTCCTCTCTCCTACTGGCCCGGCGACAGGGAAAGGAGGAGGGAGGTGGAGAGACCCCCGGGTCATGTCAGGGCTGCGGTGTGGACTCCCAGAAGTGGGTATAGGAAACCTGTCAAAGACAGGTATCCTATCCCCCCTCCCCCACGAAAGGTGCCAGTTGTGGCGCTGGAGGGAAAGAGGAGACAAATGAGCGGAAGTTCCACTTTTGAGTGGAACTCCGCTTTAAATTAGCATAAAAATATATATTTGAAATAAAATCTTTATTATTTTGTTTAACTTTTGTGGAAATAACATTTCTACCAGTCACAGGCTTTGTCGCGCCCCTCCAGCCTGTGTCTTGGAATAAGAGGGAGGTGAAGTCACCATTGATCTATATATAATATCCCTCCCCCATTGTGTTTAGCTGGGTAATGGTCATGGAGGACTGATCATTGGTCATGTTTGCCTCCCAGGATCTCAGTTTGCCTCTGGTTGGATGGTCCAATGAGTGAAGGTTTGGGACACAGGTGTTCATTAGGAAGGGCACTACTGGGGAATGGCATTATATTGTGCTAATTTCAAGAGAAGCAACTTTTCCCACCAACACTAATTTAGAAACCAAAACCAGACCGTTCACATTAATGTTGTTCAAATCAAGTAGAAAAACGTATCGTTTTTGTGATTCTGAATTAAGCTGTCAAAAAGGAAGTCTCCTGATGGAGTCACCACCCCTCATAGGCCTTTCTGTGCATTATGTGTTTGAGGACACATTTGGAAGGATACAGGTATTCATCATTTCTGCCCAGACAGACAGGTGATAAAGATGGATAACAACACATAAATATGAGCTCATGTCCCATTATTCAACAAAATAAATGTGATATTATGGGGGAGAGAAAAAGGTTAGGGACTTTGTATAAAAACATAGCCTGGTAAGGCCATGTTACATAGTTACATAGTTACATAGTTAGTCAGGTTGAAAAAAGACACAAGTCCATCCAGTTCAACCATAAAAAAAACAAAAAAACAAAAAAAAATATCGTACAATCCAAAATACCCAATTCTATACCCACAGTTGATCCAGAGGAAGGCAAAAAACCCCAGCAGAGCATGCTCTAATTTGCTACAGAAGGGGAAAAAATTCCTTCCTGATCCCCCAAGAGGCAATCGGATTTTCAACTTTACCTATAAATGTCAGTACCCAGTTATATTATGTACATTTAGGAAAGTATCCAGGCCTTTCTTAAAGCAATCTACTATGCTGGCCAGAACCACCTCTGGAGGGAGGCTATTCCACATTTTCACAGCTCTTACTGTGAAGAAACCTTTCCGTATTTGGAGATGAAATCTCTTTTCCTCCAGTCGTAAAAAGTGCCCCCTTGTACTCTGTGTTGACCGTAAAGTGAATAACTCAACACCAAGTTCACTATATGGACCCCTTATATATTTGAACATGTTGATCATATCCCCCCTTATTCTCCTCTTCTCAAGAGTGAACAAATTCAGTTCCTCCAATCTTTCCTCATAGCTGAGCTCCCCCATGCCTCTTATCAGTTTGGTTGCCCTTCTCTGCACTTTCTCCAGTTCCCCGATATCCTTTTTGAGAACTGGTGCCCAAAACTGAACTGCATATTCCAGATGAGGTCTTACTAATGATTTGAACAGGGGCAAAATGATATCTCTCTCTCTGGAGTCCATACCTCTCTTAATACAAGAAAGAACTTTGCTCGCTTTGGAAACCGCAGCTTGGCATTGCATGCTATTATTGAGCTTATGATTTACCAAAACCCCCAGATCCTTCTCCACTACGGATTTCCCCAGTTGTACTCCCCCTAGCATGTATGATGCATGCATATTCTTAGCCCCCAAGTGCATAACTTTACATTTCTCAACATTAACCCTCATCTGCCACATAGACGCCCAATTAGACAGTGCATTGAGGTCAGCTTGTAAAATGGAGACATCCTGTAAGGACGTTATTCCACTGCATATCTTGGTGTCACCTGCAAGACAGAAATGTTACTTTTGATCCCAGACCCAATATCATTTATAAAGATATTAAAGAGTAAGGGTCCCGGCACTGAACCTTGGGGTACACCACTGATAACCTTAGACCATTCAGAGTAAGAATCATTAACCACTACTCTCTGAATTCTGTCTTTTAGCCAGTTTTCTATCCATTTACAAACTGATATTTCCAGGCCTGTAGACTTTAGCGTACACATGAGCCGTGTGTGCGGAACTGTATCAAACGCTTTTGCAAAATCCAAGTATACCACGTCCACAGCCACCCCTCTGTCCAAGGTGTTACTTACCTCTTCATAAAAAGAAATCAGGTTTGTCTGACAACTTCTGTCTTTCATGAATCCATGCTGTCTGTTGCTTAAAATGTTTTTTTCCAGCAAGAACTCGTCTATGTGGTCTTTTATTAAATTCTCCAGTATCTTCCCGACTATAGAAGTTAAACTAACAGGTCTATAGTTACTTGGTAAAGACTTTGATCCCTTTTTAAATATAGGCACCACGTTCGCCCTGCGCCAATCCAGTGGTACTATTCCCGTCATTAATGAGTCCCTAAAAATTTGAAACAATGGCTTTGAAATTACAGAGCTCAATTCTTTTAGGATCCGTGGGTGGATGCCATCAGGTCCAGGTGCTTTATCCACCTTTATTCTGTCTAAATATTTCTGGACCATATCCCTTTTGAGCCATTGTGGATCATTGGGGGCTGTGTCACTACCACCCCCATTATGGACATGAGCTTCCCCATGCTCTTTTGTATACACAGAGCTGAAGAAAGTATTTAATATATTAGCCTTCTCCTTGTCCCCAGTCACCCACTCTAGATTATTTTGTAAAGGGCCTACATGCTCAGACCTGACCTTTTTACTATTAATATATTTGAAGAATTTTTTGGGGTTTGTCCTACTATTTTTTTTTGTCCATCCCTATCAATGTTATTCAAGGAAGAGCAACAAGGGGTGGGACTTTACATGAAGCACATGATAGCAATTCAGTAGATTGGTGGATATATAAAAATGTTTAATAAATCATATACAGAGGTTACATACATGTTGCTAATATCAGTCTAGAAACAATTAAACGTGATAATAACACTGGGAACACATGACATAACATGATGAAATTACACAGTCCACCAACTGCGTATGGGTACATAGATAGATTGCCAGTTAATGCATGCATGACCTATGGCCTCACTGGTCCCATCATATTGATTAAAAAATGTAAAACATGAAAATATGATACAAGAGTGAAACACAGCATCTGGTAGCTCTAAGCGTTTCGTGGCTATTGGGTCACTCATCAGGAGCAGGTGCGTGGTGTATCCACACTCCCAAGCACTATGGGAGGTGTTGATGGCGCACATTGCCGGATGCTTAGTCGCCCAGCCTGTGGTGCCTCCCCCTCACTTGCTATGACGTTGGTGGGCTGTCTCGCACTGGCGGCTATATGGGAGTCCTTCCGGGGGGATTTGCCTTTAGTGAATAAACATCAATATTTTTTTACTTTCTGCTATAAAATATATGCAAAACATTTTAAAAAAAAAATCAAATTTCTTCATCAATTTAGGCCAATATGCATTCTGCTACACATTTTTGGTAAAAAAAAAAATCCCAATAAGCGAATATTGATTGGTTTGCACAGAAGTTATAGCGTTTACAAACTATGGGGTATATTTATGGATTTATTTATTTTTTTTACTAATAGTGGCGTGATCAGTGACTTATAGCGGGAATGTAATATGACAGCGGACAAATCTGACACTAACTGACACTTTTTTGGAAACCAGTGACACTAATACAGTCATCAGTGCTGAAAAAATGATGAGAAATGATGACAGGGGCACAGTCTCAATGAATTTCGCTCATATGTGCGTCCTCTGGAAGCTGAACCCATCCTACACTATCTCCAGGCTGTAGTTTCAAAGCCTGGCAGGTCTTTATGGCTGCATAGGTCTGGTGAGTATATATTTTTACCAGACGTGGTGAAGCACTTTACTTGGATTTCGGAAGAAGAAAATTTCTAATGTCTAATGAATAAGTTCAAATACAACATGTTCATGTTTAACTGGAGTAATTCTATAATCACAAATGCACAAATGAAAAACATCTCATCACAATACAGTAAAACCTTGGTTTGAGAGTAACTTGGTTTGAGAGCGTTTTGCAAGACAAGCAACATTTTTAAATAAATTTTAATTTGATATACAAGTGATGTTCTGATATACAAGTAGCGTCATGTCACATCTGAGTATAAAAGAGAAGAGAGGCGCCTCTAATGCCGCGTACACACGAGCGGACTTTTCAAACTGGACTATCCGACGGATTTTCGGTGGACTTCCAACAGACTTTCCCAATGAACGGACTTTCCTACACACGGTCACACCAAAGTCCGATGGATTCGTACGTGATGACGTACGACTGGACTAAAATAGGGAAGTTCATAGCCAGTAGCCAATAGCTGCCCTAGCGTCGGTTATTGTCCATCGGACTAGCATACAGACGAGCGGACTTTTCAATAGGAACTGGGTCCGGCGGAGTTACGACGTAAAGATTTGAAGCATGTTCCAAATCTAAAGTCCGTCAGATTTTCGACCGAAAAAGGCCGCTGCAGGTCCGATAAAGACCACACACGGTCGAATTGTCCGCCGGACTCGGTCCATCAGACCAGTTCGGTCGAAAAGTCCGCTCGTGTGTACACGGCATCAGTGTAGCAATATGGTTACATGTATTTGTATGAAGGTACAACATTTAGCAACTCACATGGTTGATCATTAAAACAGGCACATCTAAGTATGCAGGCATCTGGGGTAAAGCTGTCCACATAGACCAGGGATATGCAATTAGTGGACCTCCAGCTGCTGCAGAACTACAAGTCCCATGAGGCATAGCAAGACTCTGACAGCAGCAAGCATGACACCCAGAGGCAGAGGCATGTTGGGACTTGTAGTTTTGCAACAGCTGGAGGATCGCTAATTGCATATCCCTGATATAGACCGTCCTCCACACCGCCATCGATGTCATCCCTTCC